>CAJUUM010000031.1:1200000-1800000 GCA_910589415.1 Malachius bipustulatus | reverse complement strand
GGCAACATTGCTGGCTTAGATTTTGAGAGGATTAAATTTGTCTTATCGCTCATTTCAGTTAGTACACATGTAAATAGGAAAATGTCGCCAGAAAATAAACTGTTACTATTTTTTATGAAAATCAAATTTGGAGTAACATACTGTGCTCTGAGTGTATTTTTTGGTATTCACCGTAGCACTGTGTCAAGAACATTCATTTCAGTGTTAATGGAATTGGTACAGAAGACAAGAAATTTTGTATTTTGGCCATCAAAAGACATGGTGCAATATACATTGCCTCGTGCTTTTAAACTACAGTACCCCAACTGCCGAGTTATAATCGACTGTACAGAAATTAGAATAGATCAGCCACATTCAGTTGAACATCGTATTTACTCATATTCACAGTACAAAGGTGGTTTTACGGCAAAAGTGTTAGTGGGGATTACACCAAGTGGTTTTGTTTCATTTCTGAGTAAGAGTTATGGTGGCCGATCTTCAGATACTTACATCACCAACAACTGTGGAATTTTAGATATTTTAGAAGAAGGAGATGTAGTTTTGGCTGACAAAGGTTTCCCACAGATTCACTGCCAAAAAAATGTTACAGTAGTAATGCCACCTTTTGTAAGGGATGGTAGGCTGACAGAAGAAGAAGTCATGGAGACTTACAATGTGGCTAGCGTCCGCATTCATGTAGAAAGGGCAATTCAAAGAATTAAAACTTACAACATTTTAAGTCATATAAGTTATGATTTGTTTCCTCATTTAGATAACATACTGTTGATGTGTTGTGTATTGACAAATTTACAAAATCCAATAATAAAACAATAATAATTAAATATTATGTTTGAATTTATTTTTTCCAAACTTGTTGCATAAGAAAGGTAACATTTAAAAAAAATAAATGTCTTTCAATTTCAATATTGAGGTGCGTGTAAATTCTATGTCGAACTTAACAGGCACTAATATAAATGAGTTGTCAACACTGCAAAATACCATTAAATCGCAGTATTCCAAGTTATGAATTAATAAATTTATCATAATTTGACTATAATATGTATGTTTCTCCTTTAAACAAATATTCCCATCTTTGCTTGTCAAGAAATACAAAATGGTAGGATATCATTGGCTCCAACTTGTTTACCTTAAAAAAAATATTGTAAGATATTTTCAAACTTTTCGGTGATTATTTTTACTAACCTTTATAGGGACACTTTATTTCCAGCAGTTTTGAAACTGTGTCACAATTGTCCATAACGAGACCGTCAGGTGAGGCTGCTAACCATGGATCTAGCTGGGCAATTACTAGACCCCTTTCATAAACAATGACATTAAATTTTTTCCTGTATTTTTCCCTTGCGACAGGTTCCATCATGATGCCATGATTAACAAATTTATTAGACCATGATTTTGGCCAGAAATATTTTTCCAGTTTGTTGTTCCACTCGTCTTTTGAAAATGTGAATAATGCATCTGCACGTGATGCGGTTATTCTAAATTGCCTCTTCCGTTTCCATTCGGTTTTACTGTTGCATGTGTTTGTGCAAACATTTATAGCATCACACTGTATCATTTTTTCATACATACTTTTACAACAAGTATTGACTTCATCATATGACATCGCAGAGTGCAGTTCATTCAACAATTGCGATGTCTGTTGATGAGTAAACATGAAGATCGTCAATTCTTCTTCGTGATCAGGCTCTGCTTCGACAGAAATATGCTGCTCTACTAAATCACTAAAACAAATTTAAAATAAAACATTATTGACTTTAAACATTGCAGTACGTATTTGTTATGGGTTATCCTGTTGTTTAGTCTTCCAAAACACCCCTCACATGCCCATTCCACTTTTTCCACTCGCGTCGCTCACAGTGTTGCCGTACGCAACTCGTTACAAATAATATTTTAAAACACTTATTTGCTGCATTAAATCAAGTCTTTGGCCAGGGTAGGTTTTTTTTCCTTTAAATGTCCCTTAAATAAAAAAAAACCTACCCTGACCAAAGACCTGACTTACCGAGCGTTATCGTCTAAATAATAATTAATTGTAACGAGAATGCCGGCCGCGGCCGGGCCTAGTACATAATAATATTTTTATTTACAATACGGAAGCACAACGGAAGTATACGTAAACAGACGAGTTGCATTTATTATTCTATTCTGTGGAGCAGCTGTGATAGAGAGATAGAGATGGAAAGATCTAAACGGGCGGGGAGCGAAGCGAACCAGTGTGCAAAGGACGATTCGTCGAGATTGTCTGCAGAACGTAGTAGAACGAATAGCATGTGGCAACGCTGAGAGTAGTCGGCCGGTCGCAAGCAGACAAAATGTAGTGGGGGTAGTAGAGGGGTGTTTTGGAAGACTAAACAACAGGATTACCTTGTTATGTAACAAAAATTAATACATACCTACCACACATTAGATGTGATGTTCACAACCTCTTCGATTACTTCGTCCAGGATTTCTCTGCACATGGTATATAAACTTGCCTTCAACATATTACTGAGTGAACAATTTATATTTTTTAAATCACCCACATTAATGTCTCTTCCACATGATATTTTTCCATCACAGTGTGCTTTGTGACTGGATTTTTCCATTCGCATGGCTGACTGGTTTTTGTCTCACCGTTTTCTAAATTTACAAACACAACCAAAGCCGCAATATGTTTGCAGAAGCTACTAATACCAGCCAAGCAATTACATAATGAGCTCTCTACATTTCTTATATTGTTGACCTGGACAAATAAATAGATATAAGTATCCATTTATTTTTGGTTATAAGTAGGAATTTGTATTTAGTAAGTACTCGTATATTATAATAAAACTGTAATAATCACCTGCAGTGATACTATACAGGGTTACTGGTAACTGGATACATTCCTTTGGTGATCTGATAAAACAAGAGGTAAGGAGTAAATTAACCCCAACATGCACTATACAAAACTCAATAGATTTTGAGATATTTCGATTTTCAACTTTTCTTAAAAAAATGGTTTCAAATGTCTTGAAATGTAATTTTCAAAAAATCTACTTTAACTTTTTGATTTTTTTTTTGCTGGAATACTTGCTCAATACCATGCTTCCTTCTGGAATAAAAAATATCCTGAGGTATTTCGATCGTGTGAAAATTTCAAAGAAAAACTTTCACAAACTATTAAAAGTTTTTACAAGTTATTTTCGCAAAATTGTCAAGGCAACTTGCGTACAAATTGTTTTAAAAACTTCCCTAGTGTAGTAGCTATCTAACAAGGTACGAATCTTGTACAAGATTAACAGAATCTCCCCGCTATGTACCGTTACCGAAGAACAAATCCTTAAGTCGGGACGTTTTAAAAAAAATACGGCCCTGAACGGGAGTCTTAAAATTCTCGGATCCGGCCCATCTTCAACAGGTCGTATTTGGGGGTCCCGAGCTTCGTCCCTACCAAGTTTCGTCCCGATCGGTAAAACTTTCAGACACTAGAGTGTTTCCTAGGCTATTCCCGAAAAATCCCGAAATTCCCGAAAAAATGACACTTCCCGGGAACGGATCCCGCTCATTTTCAATGGGCATCGTGCCACGGTGCGCCTCTTCAATCGAGCCAAATTTCAACTTTCCCACATGAAAACTGGCGGCTCTAGAGTTTTTCCTAGCAAAGTCACAGAAGTTTCGTAAGTATACGTATTCTTGTGCCCGAAAAATGTCTGTCTGTCGGTCTGTCTGTCTGTGACTTTGCTAGGAAACACTCTAGAGCCGCCAGTTTTCATGTGGGAAACTTGAAATTTGGCTCGATTGAAGAGGCGCACCGTGGCACGATGCCCATTGAAAATGAGCGGGATCCGTTCCCGGGAAGGGTCATTTTTTCGGGAATTTCGGGATTTTTCGGGAATAGCCTAGTAATAGCCACTCTAAGTGTCTGAAAGTTTTACCGATCGGGACGAAACTTGGTATGGACGAAGCTCGTGACCCCCAAATACGACCTATTGAAAATGGACCGGATCCGAGAATTTTAAGACCCCCGTTCAGGGCCGTATTTTTTTTAAAACGTCCCGACTTAAGGATTTGTTCCTCGGTAACGGTACATAGCGGGGAGATTCTGTTATTCTTGTACAAGATTCGTACCTTGTTAGATAGCTACTACACTAAGAAAGTTTTTAAAACAATTTGTACGCAAGTTGCCTTGACAATTTTGCGAAAATAACTTGTAAAAACTTTTAAATCTTATTTAAAAAAAATAGTTTGTGAAAGTTTTTCTTTGAAATTTTCACACGATCGAAATACCTCAGGATATTTTTTATTCCAGAAGGAAGCATAGTATTGGACAAGTATTCCAGCAAAAAAAAAATCAAAAAGTTAAAGTAGATTTTTTGAAAATTACATTTCAAGACATCTGAAACCATTTTTTTAAGAAAAGTTGAAAATCGAAATATCTCAAAATCTATTGAGTTTTGTATAGTGCATGTTGGGGTTAATTTACTCCTTACCTCTTGTTTTATCAGATCACCAAAGGAATGTATCCAGTTACCAGTAACCCTGTATAAGGAGGACTATTAATTGAAGTCTGCCTTATTACTTTGGCTGTGATTTCACTGTAATTATCAAACACAGATTCTAAAACATTTATCACATGGCCAGACTGGACCAAATTACGGCCCTTTTTCCAAACAGATTCACGTTTGTTAACGTCCACATTTATAAAGTTTATGTGACTAAAACCGCTATACAAAACACGAGACATACTGAACTGAATAATAATTCACTCTTATTGCACAAAATACAAAATTAGCTGGTACTGTGACAACACTAGTAACATAACACCTTCTTTCTTGTCCTTGGTAATGTAATGTGATCATGCAGAAACTTTGCAGTTCTCCGCCAGGCGTCGCTGTTTCGACTTTTCTGCACGGTTCCTATAGCTCTTTGGAAAACAGCGGGCGCGTTGGCGAGTCCAAAGGGCATCCTTAAATACTCATAATGCCCGTCCGGCGTTACGAATGCAGTTTTCGCGACCGACTCTTCAGAAACTGGGATTTAGTGATACCCGGAAGCCAAATCTAAGCTGGTATAATATTTATTGTCGGCCAAACCGTCCAACAGATCGTCAATTCGGGGCAGGGGATATTTATCTTTAATAGTTTTCCTATTGACGGCTCGATAATCGACGCACATTCTCGCCTCGCCGTTTTTCTTTTTAACTAAAAGAATTGGGCTGGCATAAGGAGACTGGGATTCTTGAATTATCCCGTTGTTAAGTAGTTCTTGAACAATGTCACGTACTTTCTCTTTTTCAACAAAGGGCATGCGATAGTGTCGGTACGTCACTGGTTGATCGTCGTTAAGTTTTATTGACATTTTCGTGAAATTCGTTTTACCTAATTCCGCTATCGTAGTGGCGAAGCAGTCCCTATACTCGTTAAGTAATCGTAACAAACGAACCTGTTCCTCACCACTTAATTTACCTGATTCTTAATATCTTCGAGCGTAAACTCTCGATTGTGACACACGCGTGTCGCTCGCAGGCAAACGGTCGCATTTTTGTGGCTCATGTAAAATGGGCCTTATGACCAATTAACACTCTGTGGTTCTGTGACACACGCGTGTTGCTCCCAGGCAAACGGTCGTGTTTTTGTGGCTCGTGTAGAATGGGCCTTTCTCTCCCTCCCCCATGCGATCTGAACTTTCCACTTTCCTCCCTAGTGTGCCTAGGGAGGAAAGTATTGTCCCATTTTCAATTGTTTGAAAAAGTCATTTTCTTCAAAGTATTATTATACCTAATAGTTAAATAGTCTACAGTTCGGAACCAGAAATTAAAGCAAAATTAGCAATTCAACACTCACCCATCATGTATTGTATTCCATACGCAGGAACAACTTTTTTCTTTACTCTAAATCTATAGCTATTTAAAAAAAAATTCTTTTCTTCTTCTCAACCGTTATTTTTTATTTTAAATAAAAGAAAGCAAAAGCAGTGGTAGTGGTCTATTATAAAATTAAAATCTATGGCAGTGGATACTGTGGCAGTACTGGTAGTGGTCAGTGGTCAGTGGTGGTGCTAATTATTTTTTCTTATTCTTCTTCTTCTCTCTCCTCAAGGAGAGCTGTTTGGCCTCATCCTATAGGTAACTAAGCCAGACACATAATATGGGTGTTCGACTGTTCGTTGACTGATGGTTGGAGTTTGTCTGTCTCAGCGTTGCCAACGTTGGTGATTTTTCACTTTGATCCCCAAAGTAAGGTTGTCTTATTGACTTCCAAAAATGAATTTAATGGGTTACTCAATTACCTAATTTGGTTATTGTTGGTATTATTTTGTTATACATTCAAATATGAATAGTTTTTTTGTTGGCCAATGATAAAGAGACGACTTATGGTTTGACTCGGGTGAAACTTGTCATGTGATTAACTTTTGTGCAATTCGGGGAAGGGATATAATATAGGTACCTACTTCTTACTTCTGGTGATTAAAAATGAAATCTGGTGAAATTTTGAGGTTTTGAAAAAAAAATCTGGTGAAATCTGGCGATTTTACTGCTAAAAACACAATCTGGTGAATTCTGGTGATTTTTTGACTAGAACTTGGTGAAATCTTGAAATTTTGGTTGGCAACGCTGCTCTGGAAAGCAAGTAGTTTTTGTGCTTAAACAGTCCACGTAATTAATATTCAATGTCTCGTAACATAAACAGCCTCTCCCGACTACCCTACCCTTTTCATAACAAACTGGCTTATTTATTTATTTATTTATTTATTTATTTATTTAATACTCCCATCAACAAGCCAATAGCTTATATCGGATGGGGAAAAGTACACAAATTAATATAAACTTACAACAATATGAAATAAAAAACGTAATTAAGAGTTTACAATGTTAAAAAAAAAAACGGAAAGACTACTTGTGACTACTCAAACACCAGCTGGTGAGGCAGGCTATATCAGGTCAATGTGGTAAGTTAAAAAAAGAAACAACAAAAAAAAAATAATAAATGAAAGTAAAGACATATTAACAATAGAAAGGGTGCCGTTTTGTTTTAAATTAGTAACACATGGCACAAGTATGTGAAAATTATCGTTCCAGCCTCGATATTGTAAGTCAACGTAAACATCGTTAAAATTCTTATCGCCACTCACAGCTACATGGCCTATGAAATTAGGAGGAATTGTGGTCGTTTCTAGTGCCCGGAGATTTATTTTCTTCGCAGGCAACTCATCGATGTTAAAGTTTCCAGAATTTACATTTGTTCTGAATAGACGTATTTGGTTACCCCGTACTACGACGGTAACATTCTTGTTATCTATAAGAGGTTGTCCTATAATTAAAGGCACGGTCTGTGCGTTATCGGGCACCACAAGTGCCTCCACTTCAGCAGATGCTAAATCCACTTCTAGCGACAATTTTACCTTCGACGTTGCCAACACTGAACCGCCGGCATAACCACACAAGCGAACAAGTGTCGGTTCCCTTTGAAGACTTAGGTTTGCTGCATCGCTTTCTCGAATTGTAACTGCAGCACATCCTGAATCGACGTACCCTCGTAAAGGTTTTCCCTTAATCATGCAGTCAATAAAATAGCACGTATTTGTACATTTAGTGTTATCGTTAGCGTTATTAGACAAGCTTAATAAGGTCGAAAGACCTTACCCTTGTTGCTCCCGTCAGCGGGACGTCTTCCGGAAATGGCAACACAGTGTTCGGCATCGTGACCCAATAAATGGCATTTACTGCACTCTCTGCGCGGTTTCAAGCATTTTGATTGATAGTGCCCCTTCATCTTACAATTAAAACATGTCACATTTTGCATATTATTAGACCTGGAATATGGTGCATGACGTTTGACCTCAAGTGATTGACGTAAATCCACTCTGCGTCTTGGGATGTTGTCAGATTTCGGGGATCTACTTTCGTTTGGTTTTTCATTTCTTAGCAACGACAAATATTCCTCAAATAATGCCTCATGCGTTACGTATCGGCCTGCTCGAGCAGCATTTTGAATAGACACATCAGGCAGACCTTCTATAATACAAGCGATTGCATTTTTGCCAGTAATTTGACAAGTCCTGAGGAGCTCCATTGTTCCGTTGCCATGTTTCCCTTTTATCCATATAATTCCCTCCTTATTTTGAATTATGCACGGGGGGCGAGGAACGTGACAACATGGTGCGCGAGACCATGTCCTATGGGCATACAGCAAAAGGGTGCCTGCCTACCACTTCACCCATGAGAATGAGATAAATCGTCGTCGCGGTCGGTCCACGTCCGGGTGTATACATAAGATGAGTGTTTACATTGCAATCCACAAGTGCTATGCGACGCGATAGTATCTTCGGCCCTTGTCGCCAGATGAAAGCTCACTAAGCTGTCTACATGGGATATTTAAGGTAGGTGCATAATTATCATCCTAGAAATTATACCCCTTAATTGCTCCCGTAATTATTTTCTCGCTGGTCCTTCGAGTAATTAAATTTAGAAGATAAAGAGGTGGAAGATTTGTTTGTAAATAGTCACTTTCGAGAACCTTCTGGACGCTTCGGAGTGTGCTTGCCCTTCAAGGACTCTCGATCATTATCGACCTTTGACGGTTCCATCGAAATTGCCGATCGCCGTCTTCTTGCTCTTGAACGTAGGTTGTCGAAACAACCTGAGATACGAGATATGTATCATAATTTTATGCAAGATTACTTAGACGCTGGACACATGTCCAAACTCACATCTGCTCCTCCGCATCCTAATGCTTATTTCATACCTCACCATTGTGTTATGAAATCCGAAGGTAGTTCTTTCAAGATTCGTGTTGTCTTTGACGCTTCCGCCAAGGATAATAACGGAAGTTCGCTCAATAGCACTCTGCTTACTGGAAGCAAATTGCAAGCCGATATATCGGTTATTTTATTGCTTTTTCGTCTACCAATTTATGTCTTCACCTGCGACATCCGCCAAATGTACCGTGTAATGATCCGGGACTATCAAGCCATCGATTTTTCAATTCATGCTCGACTAGGACTGGGTGAGACCACCGGGGATGCTGTTGAAAATCGGATTTGCACGAATGGTGGTAGGGGGTCGACGGGTGAGAGTCGAGACAGTCGGTCAAGGTACCTACTCCAGAGAGGAGTTGGAGGGATTTCGGTACGCAGAGAGAGCTCGGTACGCGAATTTCCCATCCTTTTAAAGTTTGTTTGAATTTAATGTTGGAACACATTAATACAATGTGTTTGTTCTAATACAATGCTGTAATAGTTTGATTGAGTCAGGCTACTTATACATAGTTACTAATAGCTAGCTCTCGTCATCCAAAACTGGTGTGAGTAGTTCATAGAATAATTTAACAGTGTTGAGTAAAGCTCAGTGTTTAAAAGCAAGTGTGACTTTTCTTCGGCAAGCCAACGGTGACGTGAAGCCTCCGATACTAATTAACAGTGTACTAAGTTACCATCAAGAATAAAAGTGGCATTCGCCTACAGCTTCATCCAGCAAACACATTCCTGATCTGAACGTGTTTGCTCAAAGGAGAAGCAGACTTCTCCCATCTTTAACCAGGAAGCCTGCAACAGTGAGTTATTAATTGATAAGTCGTCTTGGACCTGGGTATACCTACCTACTAAGTAAACTGAAGTGCTTATGTAATATTATTGAAGTTCCGGCGAGGAGTTCCTTATTTTATGAATATGTTTACTTTTGTTTAGATTTAAGATAAAAATTGTTTCTTTTTCAGAGTCTTAGGGGAGGTCGACCACCTTAATGAGCTCGTTTTTGTATTTTGAGAGTGTATTAAATTTGATTATTATAAATATTGCGTTTGCCTGTACGAGCTAGTTATTCGTAAGTCATTCTTATTTCAGATATATCAATATCAGTATTAAAATTAATATTGCCGGAGCCGAATTCTCAAATTCACATTCCAAAAGAATCCACCCCGCCCTATAAATTTTTATGTACCTTATGGGGACTTGCATGGCGGTATCCCGTATCAGTACATAATGGCGCCCACAGCGGGGCTTTGGAATTGAAAAAAAAAGATATAAATAATTAACCACTTGACAGTTGACCGTATCTAACCTTTAAAATAAAAATAGTTAGGTATAGATTTTTAAAAAATGCATGAAATAAATGAAATTACCCCAGGTAAGGGACACTCGATGATTTTGAGAAATAGGACCCCAAGAAATTGTGTAATAGATGGTGCTATGGGTTCGAGCGGGGGGAATATTGCTCGAGCTGTGGACCGAGAATCGCAGCTAACGAACTACGAACAGTCACGGCGCGGCGATCCAGAAACTCCGACCGTCGATCGAGGGGGAAGCGACGATGAACAAGACCCGCTGCTGGGTCCGCGTACCGAAATTAAGCACAGTCGCATCGCAAATGAAACAAACAAAGATTTTGCAGAATTATTTAAAAATCAAAATCGTATATTACACAGAGAGAACAGTTTGGTCATAATAACCAAATCTCGTTTGACCTAAACAAATGGTTTGCATGAATGGAGAGAAACAAATATTATTTTAATAAAACCAAACTATTTGTTTGGCGAAGACTTTTACAGTAAAATTATATTCAGTAACTGTTAACAAACAAGAATGTTGAAGAGACAAAACGTTTGATCGGTGCCAAAAATGCGCGGTAATATTTAATATTTATTTGATTGTTATAATCAAATGATGTTTATTATTAACTAGTAGCTTATGTATATCAACACAATCTAAATCACCCTGACACAATTTAATCTAAAATTTCCCAAAATATTAGGTAGAGGTAAAGAAAGGTTGCGTAAATATGAACTAGTCAAAGTTTTGCTAGAAACAATTCGGTTTATGATTAATAAAATTAGTTTTGTTGCGGCAACAAATATAAGTTGACTATAAAAAAATAATAAAGTTAATGCTATTGTCGATTAATTTATAGAAATATCAATTTGATTGGGTGCATCAGGTGCAGTAAAACAATTTTTTTTTCTTATATAAAAACAAATATATTTTTTCAAATGTTGAGAGAAAATAAAAATTATGGGTAACACATAATTTAACTTATACAAAAAAAAATACATATACATATAGTCTCTATAAGAAACAAAAAACAATGATAAAAAAAATATCCATTATGATAATAAAAAAATAAACAACAAATAGTAACAATAATATACGTATAACAAGTATACTTAAATAGATGTCTTAGAGTTAGACAAAACTGAAAAAACTAAAAATTCATTAGATATATTAATATCTATGTATAACAATTTCGAGCTCAGTGTGGTGGCACGTAGTAAGTTTCTTTTATTTCATGTTTGAATACGCTGATAATTGATTCTGCAATTGAATCGATGTCCTCGTTAAGAAGACGACTAAAAAAATAATATAATTATTTTGTGGCTTAGGAGGACAAATTAGGTACTTACGTTTCACATGTATTGAGAAAATATGTGGTGATCACGTCACATAAATACCCCTGGCAACGTGTATCTAGTGGTTTCTTATCACGTTCATATAACTTGAGAATTGCGCTTACCTTACGGGGACTTGCATGGCGGTATCCCGTATCAGTACAACCGTCAAATTTCAGTTGAGAAATCCCATTGTAGTTATCAGCTGATTCGTTGGCGTTTTGACCCGCAGAAGGCAATAGAGACATACATTTTATGTACTGTTACATATGGCGTCTCTAGCAGTCCTTATCTGGCTATCCGATGCATACTCCAGCTAGCTCATGAGGGCCAGGATCAATTCCCCCTCGCCGCCGAAGCTATAAATCACAACCTTTATACGTTGACGATTTTGGTTTAGGTGCTGACGATCTTGCTTCTACTATAGAAATGCGAGATCAATTGATCCAGCTATTAAATCTTGGATGTTTTGAATTGCGAAAGTGGGCATCTAATCACTCAGAGGTGTTGAGTGGGATCCCTGAAATGCATCGTCAGACACAAGCATCTGACTTCGATCCGGAGTCAGAATCGCTGGTTAAGATTCTAGGCCTTCAATGGCAAGCTAGTTCGGACTCATTTTCTTTTAGGGTCAACCCAATCATTACTGACTGCTCCAAGCGATCGATTCTTTCGGAAATTACCCGAATTTATGACCCCCTTGGGTTTCTCTCTCCAGTTACATTCTTTGCTAAGCATTTGATCCAACGTCTTTGGGCTTTGGGCTTAGATTGGGATGAACCTCCACCCGTTGATATTTGCTCACAATGGCAAGCTTATAAGGCTTCACTATCGAAGCTAAGCAATGTGAAAATACCTAGATGTTTAAAGCCTGCGACTTTCGTGGAATGCCAACTACACGCTTTCTGCGATGCCTCTGAGGCTGGTTACGCTTGTGTAACATACTTCCGTTTTGTGGACAATTATGGTAATATTCAAGTTTCGTTGATAATGGCCAAATCAAAGGTCGCTCCCCTCAAAAGGATATCTATTCCACGCCTCGAGTTATGTGCCGCGTCTTTATTGTCGGATGTAGTATCCTTCATTCTTACCACGTTTAATGATCGCCTAATGATCAATCACGTTACCGCATGGAGTGACTCTACCATTGCTCTATCATGGATACGATCATCCCCACACAAATGGAAAACATTTGTGGCCAATAGGGTGAGTCACATACAAGATGTTGTCCCTCCTGATCGATGGCGCCATGTTCCATCAGCTGATAATCCCGCTGATCCGGCCTCGCGAGGTCTCCTTCCCGAAGGGATGTTGTCATGCTCGCTTTGGTGGGCGGGTCCCCAGTGGCTCAGCCAACCGCCTTCTATGTGGCCGTCAGATTTTAGTGTATTTTTTAATAAAAAAATACACTATTGAGGACGACATCACTTTTCGAAAATCACCCAAACTCATCAAATGTCCACCGATCATGACCCCCAGATCACGAAAAAGTGGTTTTCCAAAATTCACCTGCCCACGATATATATATATATATATAATAATAATAATGGGCTTGGCTCTTCGAGCTCTCAGGCAGTCTACAAAACAGAGCCTTCCAAATAATCCTATCGAAATCACAGACGGACCGTTTCGCTCTTATTATGAGCTCATCAGTGTGATATATCGAATAGATACATCTGGAGGATGTAATTGCAGACTGCCATCGGTCTCGAGACGTTATTAAAATCCTTCATCCGATTCACAGTGACCCGGAGAAAATCGCTACATCTACCGATGGATGACGGAACTACCGACCTGACGGCAACTCGCGCCATTCAGAAAAAGTGGCCTCGTGCAGTTTTATATGCTATGAGGCATCGACTTTTCGTCTGGCTTTGTTGCGCAGCCAGCAGATGTCACCATCATTGCCCAATGAGAGTATAAATACTTAGAAAAATATTAACCGAGCCGCTGTATGAAAATACAAAATAATAATAATAATGGGCTTGGCTCTTCGAGCTCTCAGGCAGTCTACAAAACAGAGCCTTCCAAATAATCCTATCGAAATCACAGACGGACCGTTTCGCTCTTATTATGAGCTCATCAGTGTGATATATCGAATAGATACATCTGGAGGATGTAATTGCAGACTGCCATCGGTCTCGAGACGTTATTAAAATCCTTCATCCGGTTCACAGTGACCCGGAGAAAATCGCTACATCTACCGATGGATGACGGAACTACCGACCTGACGGCAACTCGCGCCATTCAGAAAAAGTGGCCTCGTGCAGTTTTATATGCTATGAGGCATCGACTTTTCGTCTGGCTTTGTTGCGCAGCCAGCAGATGTCACCATCATTGCCCAATGAGAGTATAAATACTTAGAAAAATATTAACCGAGCCGCTGTATGAAAATACAAAATAATAATAATAATGGGCTTGGCTCTTCGAGCTCTCAGGCAGTCTACAAAACAGAGCCTTCCAAATAATCCTATCGAAATCACAGACGGACCGTTTCGCTCTTATTATGAGCTCATCAGTGTGATATATCGAATAGATACATCTGGAGGATGTAATTGCAGACTGCCATCGGTCTCGAGACGTTATTAAAATCCTTCATCCGATTCACAGTGACCCGGAGAAAATCGCTACATCTACCGATGGATGACGGAACTACCGACCTGACGGCAACTCGCGCCATTCAGAAAAAGTGGCCTCGTGCAGTTTTATATGCTATGAGGCATCGACTTTTCGTCTGGCTTTGTTGCGCAGCCAGCAGATGTCACCATCATTGCCCAATGAGAGTATAAATACTTAGAAAAATATTAACCGAGCCGCTGTATGAAAATACAAAATAATAATAATAATGGGCTTGGCTCTTCGAGCTCTCAGGCAGTCTACAAAACAGAGCCTTCCAAATAATCCTATCGAAATCACAGACGGACCGTTTCGCTCTTATTATGAGCTCATCAGTGTGATATATCGAATAGATACATCTGGAGGATGTAATTGCAGACTGCCATCGGTCTCGAGACGTTATTAAAATCCTTCATCCGGTTCACAGTGACCCGGAGAAAATCGCTACATCTACCGATGGATGACGGAACTACCGACCTGACGGCAACTCGCGCCATTCAGAAAAAGTGGCCTCGTGCAGTTTTATATGCTATGAGGCATCGACTTTTCGTCTGGCTTTGTTGCGCAGCCAGCAGATGTCACCATCATTGCCCAATGAGAGTATAAATACTTAGAAAAATATTAACCGAGCCGCTGTATGAAAATACAAAATAATAATAATAATGGGCTTGGCTCTTCGAGCTCTCAGGCAGTCTACAAAACAGAGCCTTCCAAATAATCCTATCGAAATCACAGACGGACCGTTTCGCTCTTATTATGAGCTCATCAGTGTGATATATCGAATAGATACATCTGGAGGATGTAATTGCAGACTGCCATCGGTCTCGAGACGTTATTAAAATCCTTCATCCGGTTCACAGTGACCCGGAGAAAATCGCTACATCCACCGATGGATGACGGAACTACCGACCTGACGGCAACTCGCGCCATTCAGAAAAAGTGGCCTCGTGCAGTTTTATATGCTATGAGGCATCGACTTTTCGTCTGGCTTTGTTGCGCAGCCAGCAGATGTCACCATCATTGCCCAATGAGAGTATAAATACTTAGAAAAATATTAACCGAGCCGCTGTATGAAAATACAAAATAATAATAATAATGGGCTTGGCTCTTCGAGCTCTCAGGCAGTCTACAAAACAGAGCCTTCCAAATAATCCTATCGAAATCACAGACGGACCGTTTCGCTCTTATTATGAGCTCATCAGTGTGATATATCGAATAGATACATCTGGAGGATGTAATTGCAGACTGCCATCGGTCTCGAGACGTTATTAAAATCCTTCATCCGGTTCACAGTGACCCGGAGAAAATCGCTACATCTACCGATGGATGACGGAACTACCGACCTGACGGCAACTCGCGCCATTCAGAAAAAGTGGCCTCGTGCAGTTTTATATGCTATGAGGCATCGACTTTTCGTCTGGCTTTGTTGCGCAGCCAGCAGATGTCACCATCATTGCCCAATGAGAGTATAAATACTTAGAAAAATATTAACCGAGCCGCTGTATGAAAATACAAAATAATAATAATAATGGGCTTGGCTCTTCGAGCTCTCAGGCAGTCTACAAAACAGAGCCTTCCAAATAATCCTATCGAAATCACAGACGGACCGTTTCGCTCTTATTATGAGCTCATCAGTGTGATATATCGAATAGATACATCTGGAGGATGTAATTGCAGACTGCCATCGGTCTCGAGACGTTATTAAAATCCTTCATCCGGTTCACAGTGACCCGGAGAAAATCGCTACATCTACCGATGGATGACGGAACTACCGACCTGACGGCAACTCGCGCCATTCAGAAAAAGTGGCCTCGTGCAGTTTTATATGCTATGAGGCATCGACTTTTCGTCTGGCTTTGTTGCGCGATGGCAGTCTGCAATTACATCCTCCAGATGTATCTATTCGATATATCACACTGATGAGCTCATAATAAGAGCGAAACGGTCCGTCTGTGATTTCGATAGGATTATTTGGAAGGCTCTGTTTTGTAGACTGCCTGAGAGCTCGAAGAGCCAAGCCCATTATTATTATTATTTTGTATTTTCATACAGCGGCTCGGTTAATATTTTTCTAAATATATATATATATATATATATATATATATATATATAGATTCATCCAATCATCGTTGTGACATCCTGACGTATAATTTTTGCTATCTCTTCGACATCCGCCGACGTTGTGACATCCAAAATCGGATGTCACAGCGTTTCATGTGTTAGTTAGACAGAGATAGTTAATAAAGGAAGATAGGCTGAATTTGAGCTGGAGGTCAAAAAACAGTTTTTTATGGCTAGAGACGTATAATGTAGTTCCAGCGTATAGTGTGGAGGTGGCGCGCCCGACGTTCGGTGCAGTATATTAATATACTGCTAGAAATCATAATCAATCGATCTTGTGACATCTGCAGTTTTTATGATGTATATTAACTTCTTGCGCTATAGATCTTGTGACATCTTAAAATTGACAACAGTGTTGGATGAATAATTCCTACAGCATTCTTGTAGCATACAAAGAAAGGAACTAAATCACCCATTAATATTTGAATTATTAGGTATAAAGCGACCATCGCTTCTCTGAAATAGCCTTCTTCCGTCCTTGATACACACTGTAGGCACTAGGTTCCTTTATTATTTTATGTTTTAAATGTGAATAAAAATTAATTCATGTTTTCTTCTTCGTTGTTATTCGGTAATAATTAAGTAAAGTTTTTATTAAGTAATAATTAGGTCACTGTTTTTATCAAACTCTTAGTCATTGCATTAAAAAGATAAATAAATAAACTAAGAAGCGGGTGCTTTTGAAATAAGTAATGAATTAGTTGAAATACTATAAAAAATTTAATTGTTATTTTTGGATATTTTTAATTTTTATTCTATATGTCGATCTAACTAAATTGTTTATACATTTTTTTTAAATAAATGGCTGTATGTATTTCTCTATTTTATAAAAGAGATTGGTGTTTGTAATGTTTATCATTAAACTACGCCATAAGTCGATAATAGGTACCTAATGCTTTTTTAAAAGATATTTTTCTAGTACTTATAATACCTAATCGTTGTATTTTTAGACTCTATCCCATAAGAGGTAATGGGTATCCTTTAGGGTCACATCATGGTAAAATAATGAAAAAATTCCCATAATCTTTTTTCTTGGAGGCAACCATAGAAATATTATTGCAAATCACATGTGTTGAAATAGCCTTTTTCTGTGGTTGATACACAATATAGGTACTTACTATATAGGTATTCCTTTATTTTTTATGTTTTAATAATGTGAATAGAAATTCATTCATATTTTCTTTGTTGTTGTTATTAGGTAATAATTAAGTCACTATTTTTATCTAAGTCGTTAGTCATTACATTAAATACAGGGACAGGGTGTTAAGAAAATGACGGATAAACTCTTTAGTACATTTTAGGGGACACTCAGTAGAGCACGGTAAAAATAATTTGAAAAATTCTGGTCTTCAATTTGGTGGGATAAAAAATGCCAAAGTTAACAGTTTACTATCTTTGTTTTTCGTTATTTGCAAAAACTAGATGATTTTACAGATATAAAAAGGGTTGTCAATCGTTATCAATTGAAAAAAATTGCTTAAAATGTATCACTGGCTTGGAAAATTTAATAAGATATTTTTTTCTTTTCTAAGATGCTGAAAAATGAATTTGGCAACAATGGTTTTGATACCTTAACTACCTATACATCGGTACGAAAATTGTGTACGTAACTGACACATCCAAAAAAGTAATTTCAGAGAAGCGGCAAGCAGAAACTTTCGTTGCATGAAAAATTTTCCGCTTGCCGCTTCTCCGAAATTGATTTTTAGAACTGTCAGTTACTTTACACAATTTCCATACTAATGTATACATTGTTGAAATTTGACGAAATTACCTAATATTAGCAATAATTATAGTATAGTGTTAACGTTGCCAAATTTATTGTTCAATATTATGCTTATATCTTTTACAATTTAGCTCTGGATTTTTTAAAATTATTTTTCCCGTAAACTTTACTGAGTGTCCCCTCCAATGTACTAAAGAGTTTATCCGTCATTTTCTTAACACCCTGTACATAAATAAATAAAAACTACGTAAGTGCTTTTAAAAATAATTAATAATAATTAATAATTACTTATTATACTACGTAGGTCGGGGAGGTTCGAGTAGGAGTTTCACCATGGTTCGGTTACGGCGAAAAGGGCCCTCGGTGGCCTAGTCGCCTGGGGTGCACCACCCCAACCCACCATACTACTACTACTACTACTATTGTACTACGTTTTTCTTGTGTATAATATACAATTTTTTCAATGAGAAAATATCCGGTCCTAGAAGATCGAAGAACGTAATTAGATAACTGAAAACAATGTTGGAAAATTGATCTATGTTGAATATGAGTTTTCAAACTGATCTACTTTTGTAATAATCGATGCCTGGTAACGAACGATTTAATTCCATAAATAAATGTCATAATTTTTTTTTTAATATCTTAATAAATATCTTAAATAATATCTAAAGATATTCCTGGTGAAAAATCTAAATCTTCACCAGCATTTTTTTCACAGATAAGCTTTTATTCGGTGCCAGAATCATAATAACAATAATAATTATTATTATTTATTGTGCTCGTTTTATTCAAAGTTTAGATCTATTTAATTAGCGACTACCACGGCGACTACATAGGGATATCTTAAGCAACTGAAGATACGAGGTCGGTTAAATAAGAGAAAAGGTGTGCTATTTTGAGATGGGTGTTTTGCGAAAAACAATTTAAATATCGATGGATGATTAATAAAACACCAATGTTTTAAAAAATTCTACTATACGGGGTTAGAACTATTTAAAAGGGCCACTACAGGGATATCCTAAACCATTATATATACGAGGTCGGTTAAATTAGAGAAAAGTTGCGCTATTTTGTGGCCATCTCGAATCCTTCAAAACATGCAAGATATTTGTGACCTTTCCTGAAATATCCTGAAAAAACTGAAAAATCGAGAAATCTTATTTTCGTCATATCTTTTTTGTTATTGGAAATTAATAAATATTTTTTTGTAGGCTTACATAAGCCATTATAAGCTATTAATCTGTCGTTTCAAAAAATTTTCAAAGCCGGCTAGATCCCAGAGTTTTCATAGTCAACTTTCGGTTTTCTTATGGCCGCCATATTATTTTTTTATGTCGTTCGATAAGAAAAAAATAATGGAAACCAAAAATTAATAAACTTTGGAAAATAATAGAAAAAAATTTTTGTTCTTCTTTTTTGTTCTAAAAAAAAAGACAATTTTTTAGACCGAATATCATAGAAGAGAAATTAAAAAACTATAAGGCAAGCAGTATGACTTTATATTGACCTATTTTAGCGACAAATTTTCTGTTTTTCTTTGAAAAAAGAAGAATAAAATTTATTTTTTTCTGAAGTTTATTAATTTTTGGTTTCTATTATTTTTTTCGGTAATTGTATACATCCGCGGCTCGTACGTTTCATCAATTTTTTCGGGACCGAGGAGCGAAATAGGGGTGCTGGGTGGGTAAGAAGCTAAAAACAGCCATTGCAAACTAATATAAAGGTCACCACTAAGGCCTCTTTGGCACTACGGTCGAATTTCTATTTTTTTCACTTTCAGGGCAAGGAATATCTTCGAGATTAACAATAGCACAGTTTTTATTTTGAATTTTGCATTTATTTTGCATTTATATTCCAAAATACGCGACATCGCTCGCTATTGTGGTCCGACTACGTTTGAATGCGTTTCGTATGTTGCGTATGTTACCAGACCGGCTCTGGTGTTGATATTAAGAGTTTCCGCCGTCCACTCGACACTCTGACCTTGCATGTTTATTGTGATTTTCGCTGTTCTAAACAGGCCCGCACTCAGGAATACCTTCTTTTGATGCCCTTTTGTTCGTTTATCTTTCATTTGCAAAGCAAATTAATACCTTCCTGGTGTTACTATAGGTATATGTCCTCCACCCCTATACATATAGGTGCCATAGTGAAACTGTAGGAGCCGCGGATGTAAATAATGACCTTTTTTTCTTATGACATAAGAATGACATAAAAAAATTATATGGCGGCCATAAGAAAAACGAAAGTTGACTATGAAAACTCTAGGATCTAGTCGGCTTTGAAAATTTTTTAAACTATAAAATGTAGTAGAATTTTTTTAAACATTATAGTGTTTTATTAATCATCCATCAGTATGCAGAGATTCTACAAAGTAAGGGTTGAAAACAGAAATTTTAATTTAAATATCCCTAATATTTTGATTAATTCCTGAAAAATCTGAAAAAAAAATAAAAAAAAAACAGAATTTTTTTTCATCAAATATTTTTTGTATTGAAAATTAAATAATTATTTTTTGTAGGTTAACATAAGTCGTCAAGAGCCATCAATTCGGCACTACAAAAAATTTTAGAGCCGACAAGATCCCAGAGATTTCATAGTCAAGTTTTGCTTTTCTTATGGCCGCCACATTATTTTTTATGTCGTTCCGTATGAAAAAAATAATGGAAACCAAAAATTATAATTTTCAAAAAATAAATTAAAAAAATTTTTGTTCTTTTTTCTCTAAAAAAATACAACTTTTTGGACCGAATACCATAGAGAAATTTAAAAAACCATGAGGCAAGCAGTATGACTTCATATTGACGTATTTCAGCGAGAATTTTTTTGTTTTTCTTCGAAAAAAGAACAATAAAAATTTTGGAATTTCTTACCAAAGTTTATTAATTTTTGGTTTCCATTTTTTTTTTTACATCGAACGACATAAAAAATAATATGACGGCCATAAGAACAACGAAAGTTGACTATGAAAACTCTGGGATCTAGTCGGCTTTGAAAATTTTTGAAACGTCAGATGGGTAGCTCTTGGCGACTTACGTAAGCCTACAAAAAATTATTTATTAATTTCAAATAATAAGAAAGATACGGCAAAAATAAGAATTCTCGATTTTTTTCTAGTTTTTCAACACCGACTGAAAATATCCGATAACATTTTTTTCAGATTCTTATTAATCATCAAATTGCGCATCTTTTTCTCTAATTTAACCGACCCTGTATTTTAACGTTTACGCCTGTAGAGATACGCGGATGTAAATAATAATTTTTTTTTGCAAAATACACGACATCTTTAAATAGCACAACTTTTCTCTAATTTAACCAAAAGTCGCTCGATATACCAGAGTCTGGCCATACGAAAAATTGCATTGATGAGATAGGCGCTTAGCATTAAAACAATTAAAAAATATTCATTATTTTGCATATTATCCATACAGTGATTTTTTTGATAGTGGCATGAGAATGGTTAAGTACATACCTATCTAATAAAATCGTTTTCACGTTTTACTTGATTTACCTTGATTTAAAGCGCATTTTTAAACAATATTGAATGTAGTCAAGTTCAAGAACTAATGTTTTTCATTTATTTACAAAGCAAAATGCACAATAAAATATTATTCAATACGAACACTATCATAAAGTATTTTTAAAAGAATGTTGAAGTGGTCTTTCTACTTCAGAGAACGTAATGGGTGGTTAGGTCCATGCATTCAGTATTATTCAGATGAATAGAAATAGAAGAATTAAGTCAGGTCAATAAATACCGCGCCGCTTAAGGAATTTCACAAGGGTTAACATTATTATTATAACGGTTTATAGTGTATCCTATACCATATACTACCAGTTACTGCCACTGGTCTACTGTGAGGGTTTTATTAATTTCTTTGTATGATATAATATTTGTTTAGTCCCTAATATTATAATACTGTTTTACCTAACATTCATTTAACTTCCCATTTCATTATTTAAAAATGATTCAGTAAAATGTTTATCATTCTTTCTAAATTTGCATCCGGAAATAGAAAGCGAATTTATTTCACTTCATACTGAATTTTAAACGTTAATTTGAATTTTTCCCTATTGGTACAATAACTTACTGCGCAACTACCAGGCATTGTTTATACGTTATGTTAACATGCAACCCGAAGTGGCATATCAAAGTTATGGCTTTTTTAAATGGAATGCTCCTACGTTATTGCATTTTTAGATTGTCTGAGAAGAGAAAATAAGATTGTTTACAGTTGGTGGTTAAATTCAGTGAAATTCGTGAGTTATAAACAAGTGAAAATCATCATTTTTGAAGTTCAAGTCCCTGTACCACGAAAACGGCTCTAGATAGAGAAAAACGGCTTACATGTCCCTATTTTACTTTTTCATTTACTATCCTACCATGTAGATAAAATGTTTATACAGGGTGATAAAAAATTTGAAAAAATCTGAGATCTTTTCACGCGTCGCCAAATAAAAAAAAAAAAACAAAGAAAGTACAAATGTTTCTATAAGTACCATAAGATGTAACATAAAAAGTTAAAATAGGGATATGAAAGCCGTTTTGCTATATCTTGAACCGTTTTCATTGTACAGGGCCTCGAATTTCAAAAATGGCGTATTGCACTTGTTTATAACTCACAAACTTCTCAATTTAAACATCAAGTGTAAAAGTCAATCTTATTTTTTCTTCTCAGACAATCTAAAAATATGATAACATAGGAGCATTTCATTTGAAAAAACATAACTTTGATATGCCACTCTCATATTATGCGACATTCTGTATAGTCTAAAATAAATTTAAATAATGGCCCATTGTCATCCTGTAGTTGAACTTGCAAAAAAAAATTTGAAAAAATCAATCGTGTTTTTGGCTCACAGAGACCGCTGCGAATGAGCTGGGACCCCTGTATTGTTTTTTCATGTTATTCAGTTAAAACAATATCTCATAATTTTTGTTTATTAAAATTTTTTGGAAAAAAAAATTTTCATCGAATGACGTCATTATAAATTTTTATACTGAATTCATTGATTGCCTTGTGTTTTTTTATAACACATTCTGGGGGAAAAATATTTTTTCAGCAAAAAGAAAAGTATGTAGGTACTTAGCTAGGTACCTCGCTATATGTAAATATAATTCTGTTTAAATAACTCTGGCACAATTTTAATTTTCTAATGTAAATGTAAGTTTATAATTTGGAAAATGTTTTCATGGTTTCCATGCTGTCAAACAAAGATAACTGTCTATTTATTTATTATTTATTAACTTTCATTGATGTGTCAGCTTCCGGTATTCCCGAAGTGCGGCCATCTTGAAAATATTTTTACTAAATTTCTCATGGTAACTTATGTCTGGAAATTTTTTAATTTATGCTTTAGGACCAATAGTTCCCGAGATATGGCCGCTTCGTACGCTTATAACTGATGACCCTGTATATTAGGACATATTGCTTTTTTCTTCGACAGTGGTCAAAATTAATCGAAAATCTTGAAGTATGCTCTTTATTAAATAGAAATCCTACCCCTGGTCAATTCATTAGTTTATCGCTTTTGGAGATATTTGCTTTGAAAAGTTTGATGCATTTTGCTTTTTAATTAATAAAAACTAGAAAACTGATAGAGGTAGGTATAAAATTTAAACAAGAGTACCATGCAGTTGTACCTACGTAAAAAGGATGATTTTTAAGACTTTCGATTCATTTTGACCATTGTCGAACAGAATTATATGGCCTTAATTAACTAAAAGTGTATGAGTGTAAGTTATACAGCTTGTCACTGAAATGACTTTACAGCTCTCAGAATATTCCTCGGATGAAACTAATTCGATTTAAGTCAACATATCTTAGTCCTGAGTTGCTTGGTTTGGCCGCTAGGATATCAAGTGTCTGGTCGCAAATGTCAAATCTGAAATGGTTTTTTTTATTATAAAAGCTAAACCGCTGAAGTGATGTTGATGAAATTTGCTATGACGTTATGGTTTTATGGGACAAAAAGTGCAAAAGGAAAGTTACTCATGACCTTAATTCATTGCCATAGATCATGGGTTTTTAAGCTCTACAGTCTTTGAACTTCTACACCAATGGAATTAAATTTTTTTTTAATACTGAGAGTAGATTAGTGGACTCATTTTCTACCAAAAAGGAAATCTTGATAAAAAGTCGCCGAATCTTATCGTTTAGAAGATAAATCGCATTTGAATGTTGATTCTTATAGGAAATTTCGTTTTTTTTTTCATGGGATTTTCTTGATTTACATAAAATAATAAAACTAATTCACATTTTAACGTTCAAATGCGATTTTAAATGCCCAAAACCGATTTTGAATGCCCAAAACCGATTTTTAATGTCCAAATGCGATTTTGAATGTCCAAATAATGAAATGTAAATTAATTTTATTATTTGTTGTAAATCAAAAAAATCCCATGAAAAATAAATTCGAATTTTCCTATAAAAATCAACATTCAAATGCGTTTATCTTCTATACGATAAAGTTAGGCGACTTTTATAAAGAGGAGGTACCTTTTTTGTATAAAATGAGTCGAGTAATCTACGCTCGGTATTTAAATATTTTTAATTCTATTGGCGTAGAAGTTCAAAGTGGTGAAACCTAAAAAACCATTATCTACGCCAATGAATTATAACGTCATGAATAATTTTAGTATTGCACTTTGTGTTCCATAGAACCATAACGTGATACCAAATTTCATCAAAATCACTTCAGCGATTTGGCTTTTATAATTCATAATCTTTTGGTAGAGAGCTGTAGAGTCATTTCAGGGACACCCTGCATAACTAGCCTCACGTATGAGTTACGTCAAATTGGTTTCAAGTACCAACTGTCCAATTTTTATAAGAAGGCTAGGCGTGAACTGCGCATCTTGTGGGCTTTTTAACTGTTCTACCTTACCAGAATAGAAATTGCATCAGTGGCGCGGCGCACGTAATTCTAAATATTTTAAATGATAAGTGAGTAAGTATTTAAACTAAGTACGATACGAGTTTACCAGCACGCATCACTGAGCTTTTACATACGGCGACGATACTCTTATCATCCTTATTAGATTGGTTGTTTTTTTAACGCGGGCACCGTCTAACTTTGTTGATATTGGACAACAAATATTTTTGGATTCGGCAGTAGTGACGACTAACGTATCTGCGCACTAACAAATTCTTGTCAAACTCTCGCCTTCTTATAAAATTTGTACTCTATCTATGTTGTTCTTATGGCAGAAAACGTATATTGTGTGTCAATTTTGGAGTTGATGCCATGAAATTTCTAGAAATTGTTAAAAAAAATTTTAATTACTGAAGTTTCCTTTTTTAAACCTTATTATAGCTCTTAAACAAGCGAAATTGGTATAAGGCATGTTGTACTTTACCATCAATATCTTGATGTCCATTATACTTACCTAAAGATTCAAAAATTTTGGATCGTTCATTCTTCATAAATTACCACGCATTGTAAGAAAAGAGAAACCCTTCCCCAAACATCAAAACACTGACGTCACCAAATGGTGACGTCGACTAGCAAAAAATGGAATTTTGAAATTTAGCCGTATTAAGGACTTAGTCAATAAGTTTCCATGGGAAAAAGTAAAAAAAAAACATATCTTAGCATTTTCCAAAATATTTTGAGTGCAATATTAAATGATATCGTTTATAATAATTAGAAAAATTATTAGGCAAAATAGAAACTAATACTCGTACCAGGAGCGAAATTTTCGGAATACATAATATGCGATGTGATAATATGTGAACCCACATATTATTATGAATTGCAGAACAACTAGTTGAAAAATGGCATATTCCTTATAGCATTATTATGAATTGGCTCAGAGTAAAAATTGGATGTGCTACAATTATTAGAGCGAGCAGTATGTGCATTAGAAGAAGTCGTAAACGATGGCGCTCAATTAGGGATTTTTCTGATGGAGCTGGAATACCAATATTTTCGTATTAATTATTATTATTATTATATAATAGTTGTTATACTTTTATACTGATATAATATTATGTAGATTGACGTCATTATGTATAATCTGTTAAAATGTGAAAATTATTATAGTTAATATTTCAATAAAATTATATTCATATTATGTGAACCCACAATAATACGCAATGACAATATGCCAAATAACCGTGGCAAAAACCTGCAATTACATAACGTAAACCAACTAAAATAAAATAGTATCAAAATCTAAATTAATATCAAAACTGCTAAACTCAACGATCACTTCCGGCCTGAGATTAATTTAGTTAATTTAATCTAATTCTGACTTGACAATATAATAGAAGAAAATGCGACAATTCAAACGTTCTCTTTATAATCATACGCCACCAGCGGAGATCAAAGGGTAGCAGTCGAGAGGCGCCCGGCGTCTTAAAACAGGTGGCATTTAGAGATACTTGAGTAGGACTGCCACTAGTGTTGTAGGTCAATCGCTGCTGGAGATTCCGTAAACAGAAGAATGCCTAGGACTCAGTAGGCTATTACTGTAAAACTTCGCGCGCCGCCTTTATACTCTTAAAAATAACTGGCAACCCTGTGGGGATGTCATAACGTCGATGAAAAATTTATGGATGTCATAACGCTGATTCCATAAAAATGTATATCGAATATACAGAGGATGTCAATGTGATAGCAAAAACCAATTTTTTTTTTCGTGTATAGTTCTATTTTTAATGTTGCAATAACTTCCTCACGTCGTGTTTAGAAAGTCATATTTTTCTTTTTCTTTTATTGTCACTATAGAGGGTGGATGCAGAAACGTCGAAATTTTTACCGGATGTCACAAGATACGATGGTCGACTATATATATATATATATATATATATATATATATATTTCTCCAAAATCGCGAAATTTCGATTTTAAAAACGCTCCTGTGGCTTTATCTTTTAAGATTAGTGAACGAAATTTTGGGTCCTTGTAAAATTTGGGAATGACGTTGGATTTTCGTTGAAAAACTTTCCAAAAGTCCCATCACTTCTACAGGGTGTCCCTTCAAAATTCCAGGTATCCGGTTTTTGTCATCTCATTTCAGGTCGCAGTTTTGAATCTAGGAGGCTGAAATTTTTGTGGGAGTAAGATATCCACAAGGAGTGGTCTGGTATTGCACTTGAGCAAAATCGGCCGAGCCGTTTCAAAATGGCGGCCATTTTAATTTTTGGAAAAAGGACTATTTTTTGAACCCCTGTATAAGCTAGATAGAAAAAGAGTTTTATATCAAATTCACAATATTGGAAGTAAATGACTTGAAATTTAATTTCATGCAACAAAATTTGCATTTTTCCTATTAATAAGCCAGTGGCGTGGGTAGGAAAAGGGTAAAAATGGCTAAATTTCTCCAACAATTTATGAGCACATTTTTGAAGTAATTAAACTGAAATTTTTACAGTAGACAACTATACTAATAGACTTCAACCCTTGAGAATTTCAAAAAGTAAATAAGAAAAATGGCGGAGATATTCGATTTTTTTTTACATGATGTTTTTTTTAAATTAATTTCTCTAAATTTTTAAAAACGCTCCTGTAGCTTCATCTTTCAAGATTAATGAACGAAATTTTTTACTCTTATAAACCTTAGGGCTGACGTTTGATTTTCGTAAAAAAAATTTTCCTAGAGTTGTGTTACTTCTACAGGATGTCCCTCCGAATTTCAGAAAAAAAACCGTCCGTGAGGCACGGTTTCTGGTCGAAGTTTTCAATCTAGAGCGCTGAAATTTTTTTGGTAGTAAGATACCCTCAAGTAGTCGTCTGGTACTGTATTTGAGTAAAATAGGTAAAGACATTCCAAAATGGCGGCCTTTTCAATTTTTGGAAAATGGCTAGATTTTGAACCCCTAAATAGGCAAGATCAAAAACTTTTAAACAAAATTAACAAGATTGGAATAAACTTATTTGAAATTTGAGCCAATTTGCATCATTTCTATTAATAAGCCAGAGGCGTGGGTAGGAAAAGGGTAAAAATGTCTACATTTCTATAAACATTCATGAGCTTATTTTTGAAGGAATAGAACGGAAATTTTGATAGTAGACAACTATACTAATAGCATTTAACCTTCAAAAATTTCAAGAAGCAAATATAAAAATGGCGGAGATATATTCGAATATTTTTAAATGATGTTTATTCCTCTAAAATTTCAAACTTTCGGTTTTCAAAACTCTCCTTTCAGTTTTTTCCGAATTTATTAAAGGTAGTGTAAAAAATAGTATTTTTCAAGTAAAGTTAGCCAGTGGCGGGCATAGGAAAAGGGACAAAATTGTTAAATTTTGCCAATTTTTTTGATTTTTAAATTTAAAAATCCGATCTAAGGCACGTGTTGAAACGAAATGAAATGAAATTATCACAGAAAATTTTTCACATTAAAGCACTACGCTAACATGACATGACTGTGGAAAATTTCAGAAAGCCAATAATTTAAAAAGCGGTGAAAATATTCATAATTGAATCGCATAAAAATACACTATTTCTGCGATTGATGCGCAAGAAGGTTTTTTTCTATTCTTTTCAATAAATAAAGATCATTCCAACGACATAGGTAGATAGGTAGGACCACCCCGTTTAAGTTATTATTAATTCAGTTAAGTTTTTGTGAATAGTACAGAAATAGGGTTTGGTAGGTAGGTACCTTGAATCAGCAAAGTACTAATAATTTTCATGATTTCATTTAATTCCATTAATTTTTTATGCACAGGCTGATTTTTAAAGTAACTAAATCGAGGCAGTTGGCTTCAAATTCAAGCAAGTTATCGACCACTATCGCATTATAAAAACGCCGAAATGCACCGGGCCGCAGATAGCAGTTTAAATTAACCTTTTTTACGGAGAAAATGTTCTCGAAAATTTCTATCTCACCAGGAACCGATAGTGGTCGCTATATAAACCGGGGCCGTGATTTGAAAAAGGAATTCCGAATTCTGATCTCCGATCGTAAAGACGTGTGTCAGCATTCTCAGTTTAAGTACCTACCGGGAATTCCGAGTGCAAGCAGTTGTGGTTATTTTTATTTTTGTTCTTTTCACCGGGAAGTTAATAGTTAGTTAGCAATAGTTTAAGAGTAATTAGTAATTTAGTAGTGCATCTGAATTAATAGAAGATCTCTGTCTAGACCCGTTGCCGAAGAATAGTCAAAGGTAGGTGCTGTTGCAATTTATATTTCTGCTGCGGTCGATATTTGTCTCCTCTCACTCCTATCGCTCCAGCCTTCATCAGAACCGTCTCCTCCTTCCGTTGTTGGTAACAAAGGCTTCGCTCCTAGTTCACGGTCCATCGCCTGGCATAGCAAGGGTGGATCAGTGCGCCGGGAGTGGTGTCTGGTACCAGCGGAACAACGGGTTCCTCTGATAACCCCTACCATCTCCGTTGTGGGTAACAAAGGCCTCGCTCTTAGTTCACGGTCCATCGCCTGGCATAGCAAGGGTGGATCAGTGCGCCGGGAGTGGTGTCTGGCACCCGCGGAACAACGGGCTCCTTCAATACCCCTTCATTTCCACGTTGTGAGTAACAAGGATTTCGCTCCTGGTCCACGGTCCATCGCCTGGCATAGCAAGGGTGGATCAGTGTGCTGGGGGTGGCGTCTGGTGCTCGCGGAGCAGCGTCCCGCCAAAATCGTGCCGATTCCCCTCCGAATGCGTAGTTGAGATCACCGTGGCCGCACTACTCACATAACCGCCGAGATCAGCCCGCCTAGTTATTTTTTTTTTTGTCTAAACCGATCCAGGCCGTTTTTAACCGCCCGTTCGTCATTCCGACGTGTGTATCTACTTATTAGTCGCAACCACCCCTCACGTACCGCTGTGCCCCGTGACCGATTTGTTATTATTTATTTATTTGTACCGATTTATTATTATTGCTCATTGTGTACTTACTCCGATAAATTAATAATAAAAATTGTTAAGTTGAATTCTGTGGTGTTAATGTTCATCCGTTCTTCATAAATTAATTGACCGACAATCACTCGCTACAGCTTGGCTCCGCGGAGGTGTCAATGCTTTCGGAAAGCGATTAAAGCCCGCTTTGCCGAACACGATTATTTTAGGGTGGTAACCTCAACCGACCCCTGGCACTTTCCGTTTCTCCACAGAGCTACCCCTGGGACAAGGGTACTATAGCAGTACCATTGTAATTGCGACTCAGGTAAGTGGGAAGGTTCGGCGAGAATATCTTCCCAAGGGAGTAAACCCTCAGTAAAAATCTGGCGCCCGAGCAATCCGTCCGATCTCCAGGCGATTCCGGACCGGCGAAACGCCACGGACGACTCTCAGGCGGAGTCGTAGTTACACTACATCATATCAAATAAAATAGGTTTTAATCCCAAATACACAGTTAAGAACACATGAGAACTGATTGATAAAATTAAGGATGTCCCGTTGCCGGATGGTGCCCGATTGGTGTCTTTTGACGTGACTAACTTGTTCACCAATATTCCAGTACCAATGACTCTACAAATTATCAAACATTATATTTTGTACAATTTCGAAAAATCTTCAATTTATGTTTAATATAATGATTAGGTATCTCGTTCGGGTCTGAGTTCACAGATGAATAAATTCTGGGCTTCAGAAAAGCTTATTTATTTCGGGATGCTAGTAGCAGATTTACAAAAGAACATAATAGGTAATTATACATTTACAAAATCAGAACCGTCCAGCTGGGTACCCGCCGATGGCCTGTAAAATAAACATAAAATCCTTAAGCTAAACAATTTCACCGAGTACAGTGGGCGGTAGGTATCTAAGAACAACGTGTCGCTGCACCAATGGATTACTTAACACTTTAAATCTCCGATATGGAGTCCATAAAGAAATACGACACTCGTTTTAACAAAGGTAGTTAGTCGAATAATAAATAACAGTTCTTCAAATAATAAAACCTGGGTACACCAGAGGTCTACTAATCTGGATTCCTGGTAATCTTAACTAGTAAGGAAAGGGGCAAACTGACCTTGACCCAGGTACTGATTTCCTTCGGACGGGGTTGAGAGTGTGGCGTTATCTGTCTAGAAGGACACACACACACACCTCCCCGTGAGATTAATATTTACTTGACGGATGCTTCTCAAAGTAATCCACAACTTATACGGTCGATCTTTCCAACTCTTGTAGTATTTAGGTAAGTATATATTGGTACATCAACTATTTCCCTTTATTTGGGGAAATAGTTTTGATGTGATTTTTCTTATTAACTTTATTAATTATCCCCCATCCCTCACTCTGTGACATCTGTCTTCTCCCATCACCAAAGTGATAATTGTTATTATTTACACGTATTATTAGCACGTACTTGATTTGGAATCAGTACAATTTATAAATCAGAACTAACCAATTCAGAGGGGGAAGCAATTTTCAACTTGCTTAAATGTACACTAGAGCAGAATTTCTTCTCGTTTGATGGGAAGATAGTTTCGCAGACTGATGGTTTGGTTATGGGGGGCTCGTTGTCACCAATTTTAGCAGATATTCTCATGAATCATTTGGAGTCCACATGGTTTTCATCAGGGGATCCATTGTTGGGGGGACTGGTGTACTAGCACCGTTACGTTGATGATGTGTTGGCTTGTTGGGGAGGTACACTGGAAGACCTTGACAGGTTTTTGATGCTAATTAATGGACTACAGACAAGGATTAATTTCACTCAAGAGCTAGATGTGGATCAGACCATAAATTTTCTGGATTTGACGATCAAAATAGTTGATAATAAACACCAGTTTCAAATTTTCAGAAAACCGACCCAAACATCACATACGATCCCTGTGGATTCATGTCATCCATTGCAGCTTAAAATGTCGGCCTTCCATAGCCACGTCAACAGACTGCCCAAATAGCACAAAGTAGTCCCATGGACGTCCAATGGACATCCCTCTATGTACCAACGGACGTCCATAGGACGTCCGTTTTTGTCCTATGGACGTCCATGGGACGTCCACTCAGTGTCCATTTGTCACAACTTTGGACATCCGCAGGATGTCCGTTACCGGACGTCCATAGGATGTCCGTTATCGGACGTCCATAGGGAGTCCGTTATCGGATGTCCATAGAGAGTCCGTTATCGGATGTCCACAAAGCATTTGCTGATAAATATCTTAGTGAGGAACAAAAGACAGAAAATATTCGGTAAGTCTTGAAATTTAGAGTTTTGAAAAATCCAATAAATGTAGTGATAGGTATAGGGTATATACTGTAATTTTCTGTTTTGAAAACAACGTTGATAACGGCTAAAGATACAGGAAAACGACTAGGTACTTACCTACTTTCGTGTTTCTATCATTAAGTTTTACGTAAAATCTGGTAATTTTCATTGAAAAGTTGTTAATTATATTAGTTTATCATAATATTGATAAACTTAATGAAAATATTCGTTTTTGGATTTTTCACAAACTCTAAAAATTAAAGATTCATCGAATTTCTTTCTTTTGTTCACTGTATAATGCAGATGTCTTCATCTTCACGCTAGCAGTCTTGAGTTTGATGGGAATGGCGGAAGTCTTTCCTTGGGACGAATTAATGTATAATGTAGGAATGTGGATTGTATGATAGTGGAAGAATGGAAATGGAAGATGGGGTGGTTAGCGCGTGCGTGCGCACTTGTGCTGCTATTCTTTTCCTGTCTGCGACAGCACGTCATGCGCAATAGTCAAAAATAACTCGATGGACGTCCAATGGACGTACTTTTGTGGACGTACATAGGAAGTCCGTGCGGAGAAGTCCGTAGGAAGAGACTGAGGAAAGACTGAGGAAGAGACTGCCATTAACCATTCCTAAATTCTAAGCCAACTATAAAATGGGAATAAGAAACTCAAAAACAATAATTCGGTTTAATGCAACAGAAATGAAAATATTCTGAAAACCCTTGGCTCAACTAGGTTACCTAAAATTAATTAAATGACAAATTAACGGATTCCACTACGGGGTGGAAGCTCTTCAAAAGATTAACATTATGAATACCCAACGGTCGTCTTTCAAGACGATCTTACGTTCATAATTCTGGACCCAACCCGGTTTTTTGGGAAATGCAGACTCATTTTGGGTCAGCAACCGAATTAGAGCCACTTTCTCAGTATCGTCCAAACCGCTAGCTTGTTCGGCAACCTCTTGAAAAGTCAAAGAGGTTCCAGGCGTGGAGGAATACTCCCTTGCACCTGGGTCTTTGTTGCCGATGTTGTCACTTGCGATGTTCATAAGTTCATTAACGCCTATGGTAAAGTCGATCAATTCTGCACCTTCCAGGGGAATCACGATATTGACATTCTCCTGATTTTTAAAACTTAAACAACATCGTTGAGAGTCCAAAGTAATCTTATTATTTTGGAGCCAGTCGTAACCTAAAATAAAGTCACGAGATAAATTCTGGACAATGAAACAACAGGTCTCGAACTTCTCACCTTCTACCGAGAATTTTACAAAAACTTTCTGGGAAACCTTCTGCCTTTGTTTTGGTCCTTTCAGGGCAGCCTCAACAGTTACGCCGCTTACAGAAAAGATGGGCAGTTTTATTTTAACCTCATTTACTAACTTCCTGTATAGAGTCTGACTTATACAGGACGACTGACAACCTGTATCTACTAAGGCAGATACAGTCAAATCACAAATGGACACTTTCAAGGTCGGACAGGGAGCAGGATTGAGTTCCGAACCTAACGGCAGCTCATCCTGTAAATCCTGATCCGTAAAAAGAGAGTGGACTTCCCTGGGGAACGTGGAATCATCACCCCCCCAGACTAGGCTCTCTTCACCTTTCATCCTAATCTCAGGCAGCTCATGTTTATCCTGCCCACACGCCGCATTTACTGGATTAATTTTAACTGACTCCAACACATGGATAGTTTTCGGGGCTAAATCATTCTTGTCCCGCCAAGAGTTGGGTTTGTTATTACTGTTAGTGTAGACCTGCTCGGGTCTATAATTTTCATTTTTCGAGACGAATCTCGAATTTGGTGGGTCGGGATCCCTATCTCGTTCCCACGTGGACGCCTGATTGCGTTCCACCGGCTTACTTGAGGAATACCCTTCACGGGGTCGTTCATTCCAGGATCGCTCTCTCTCCCGAGGGCCTTGGTGACGGTTATCCGGGAATCCCCGAACGGTAGGGGTATGTTTGGGGCCACCTTGTCTTTCCAAATTACGATGAGAATCATCACCTCGCACGGGAATATTTCGATTACCTGTAGGGGATGAAAAAGGATTGAAATTAGGCTTCCACCTCAGCTGATGATCTTGAGTCTCTACCAAGTCGAACAACCGGAGTTCCTCCTCAAAATCTTTTAAATTGTGAATTCTCAATAAGTTCAACCTTTCTGTAATATTAAAATGCTTAGCTAGTTCTATGATAATCTCGTCGTCAGATAAGTCATGCTGAACTTGAGAAAGCTCTCTCTGCAAATTGCGAAAATAGGATACACGACTGCCCTTTCGCGAGTTGTACTCCCCCTGATATAATTGTTTCAGAACCTCTCCCTTGCTAGGAGGAGTCCAATATTCCTTTAAGAACAAATCTATAAAGTGATCAAAAGACTGTATTTCATTAATTATGCCCCTGCACCACTGGGCACTGGCACCACGGAGACAGCCGCGTGCCAAATCAGATTTTCTGAACTCCGGCACACCTGCCTGATCTAGCAGCCATTTTAAATCTAACACAAAACCCAACGGATCGCCTTTTTGGGGTAATCGCGGGTCAAACTTTAGTTCCTTTAGAAGAGAAAGAAAATGGTTATCAATGCTACCATTATTAACAGCCGCAACTCGATTGGTTGCGCCCGCGGATATTTGCTCAAATCTATTCTGGTCCAACACTACAGTTTCCTGATACCCCGAAGGGAGTTCATTTTTCCCATGATCAACCGGCTTTAAAACCAGCAATTGCTTGAGTTCTCCTATTTCGCCTGTAAATTCTGACATTTTTTTACCCAGTGTCTGGGAAATTACCTCAGAAATAGTGGAGGTTAATCCGTCTGTAAGGTTTTTCTGGTCATCCAACTTACTTCCCAAAACCTCAAAAGATTTGGACAGTATGGTGGCTACTTTCTCTTGGCCCTCCTGGAGAGACTGAGAAAGCGAGGCGGTCAAATTTTCTTGACCTTGCTTAAACGAATTAGAGAGTAGGATTGCCAAGTTTTCCTGTCCTTGTTGATTTTGCCTCACTATTTCACTTTGTATCTCTATTAATCGCCTTTGCTCTTGTTTTTCTTCCTCTCTTTTCTTTACCAACTCGTTCATAGAATTGGCAAGCAGGGCCATTGATTCCTTAAATTGATTATCCGCAACACGGCGTGAACTCCTTCTTTTTTTTTTCTGTCACAAGAGAAAACCCTTTGGCCTGTTCGCCACCAGAATCGGACACCGAAGTCTCGCCATTGCTCGACTGTCGTCGGTCATGATCAGAATTTTGAGGGCTGAAACCTCCCCCCTCATCGTTACCCAATATTTTAAAAGTGCTTGATTCAGGTTCGGATTCAAACACTTTCCTAATCTCCAAAGTTTTCTTCCGTAACTCCATGGAGTGAGACCTAACAGGAGTTCTGGCAGTCATTATTAAGAAAAATTAAATTAAATAACCTTATTGTTATCAAAGAAATTAATTCACCTTTTAATGATACCCTATCATAACGAATGTAGGTACCTATCAACGGAAGAGTCTGAAATAAATCATCATCACAATAGCTAAGTACCTATCTACATATATTCCTCAGACTTCCACCTTCCCAAAATAAACAGCTTTCATCTGCCCCGCGTTGGGCGCCAAATGTACAATTTCGAAAAATCTTCAATTTATGTTTAATATAATGATTAGGTATCTCGTTCGGGTCTGAGTTCACAGATGAATAAATTCTGGGCTTCAGAAAAGCTTATTTATTTCGGGATGCTAGTAGCAGATTTACAAAAGAACATAATAGGTAATTATACATTTACAAAATCAGAACCGTCCAGCTGGGTACCCGCCGATGGCCTGTAAAATAAACATAAAATCCTTAAGCTAAACAATTTCACCGAGTACAGTGGGCGGTAGGTATCTAAGAACAACGTGTCGCTGCACCAATGGATTACTTAACACTTTAAATCTCCGATATGGAGTCCATAAAGAAATACGACACTCGTTTTAACAAAGGTAGTTAGTCGAATAATAAATAACAGTTCTTCAAATAATAAAACCTGGGTACACCAGAGGTCTACTAATCTGGATTCCTGGTAATCTTAACTAGTAAGGAAAGGGGCAAACTGACCTTGACCCAGGTACTGATTTCCTTCGGACGGGGTTGAGAGTGTGGCGTTATCTGCCTAGAAGGACACACACACACACCTCCCCGTGAGATTAATATTTACTTGACGGATGCTTCTCAAAGTAATCCACAACTTATACGGTCGATCTTTCCAACTCTTGTAGTATTTAGGTAAGTATATATTGGTACATCAACTATTTCCCTTTATTTGGGGAAATAGTTTTGATGTGATTTTTCTTATTAACTTTATTAATTATCCCCCATCCCTCACTCTGTGACATCTGTCTTCTCCCATCACCAAAGTGATAATTGTTATTATTTACACGTATTATTAGCACGTACTTGATTTGGAATCAGTACAATTTATAAATCAGAACTAACCAATTCAGAGGGGGAAGCAATTTTCAACTTGCTTAAATGTACACTAGAGCAGAATTTCTTCTCGTTTGATGGGAAGATAGTTTCGCAGACTGATGGTTTGGCTATGGGGGGCTCGTTGTCACCAATTTTAGCAGATATTCTCATGAATCATTTGGAGTCCACATGGTTTTCATCAGGGGATCCATTGTTGGGGGGACTGGTGTACTAGCACCGTTACGTTGATGATGTGTTGGCTTGTTGGGGAGGTACACTGGAAGACCTTGACAGGTTTTTGATGCTAATTAATGGACTACAGACAAGGATTAATTTCACTCAAGAGCTAGATGTGGATCAGACCATAAATTTTCTGGATTTGACGATCAAAATAGTTGATAATAAACACCAGTTTCAAATTTTAAGAAAACCGACCCAAACATCACATACGATCCCTGTGGACTCATGTCATCCATTGCAGCTTAAAATGTCGGCCTTCCATAGCCACGTCAACAGACTGATAGGTACCCCTATGTCAGAAAGGAATTTTAACTCTGAAATAGACATACTTAAACAGATAGCCGCCGACAATGGCTGCAACCCTGATATCATAAATAAAGTCATCAATAAGGTACTTAATAAGAACTTGATAGCCGAAGCAACCGCATTGGAAGCTATCACAGTAGAACCAGTTAGGTACGTATCACTTAATTTTTATGGCAAAATTTCATATACAATTAGAAATATTGTTGAGTCCAGATGTAAACTCAGGGTCGTTTTCAAACCACCTGCAACGTTAAGGGATGTGTTAGTCAATACCAAAGATAAACTACCAACATTAAAAAAATCAGGGGTATATAGGATTAATTGTAGTGAGTGTAATGCGGAGTACATAGGGCAATCAGGGAGACAGTTAAGATTTAGAATTTCAGAACACCAAAGGTACGACAAATCAGTCGTCTATAGGCACAATAATATTCATAAACACCACTTTGACCCTGAAGACAATGTTACACTTATCCACCAATGTGAACACGGTCCTAGAATGGACGTCCTAGAGAATATTGAGATTTACCGGTCCTTTAAGAATGAAAATACTTTTACACTAAATAGTGAGAATACTCAAGTGATTAGCCCGTTAATTACAGAATTTATTAAGTAGTTACAATTTTAATGTTCATTGAGTGATTTAGCGTCCGGACACCACGGGTTATATTTTAGATTTCTGATTTTTGACAATTTAATGATTTTACAGTTTTGTAATTGAAGTTTTAATTTCTAATCAATACTTTATGTAAGATGGACAGTTTTGCCCTTCCTTTTAGTCCTTGCCGGTGGGCCAACTTGGTTAGTTGACAACGATAATATTCACACGAAGTAGAATGACTAATAACGTCAACAACATAATATATAAAGGGACCCTAGCCGAGCGGAGCTCTACCGATGAGTGACTGACGGCGGGCTGGCTTTCTAGGCAGAACGACGTCTACTGTCTTGTGTACAATTTGTCATTATATTTTGTCATACGTCATACCGCAGACTACCTTGTGTTAACCTGATATCGCTCTCTTCGACTCCAGCCGCCCAACATGTAACACCACCGTCCACGCAGAAATATTAAAATAAAACCATCAAGTTTAAATCTCGAAGAAACAAAATGTAAGGCACTGTAAAATTAACTCATAATATCGACAATATACTACCCGATCGCATAATTGAAGGAAAAATTCAGGCTGGAGGCGAACAGCTAGCGATGAGTGAGAGGCGGATTGGTTGGAATTTTTTAGATTTTTAGATGCAATATTGTAAGTATAAATAAGGTTTTTCTTCATTTTCACTGTAATAGATTGTGATGTAGTTGCTCAAGTTTTTGAATCGTTTTGTAGAATCCTGAAGATGACCTTGAGAGGTCGAAACATGTCGAAATTTTATTAGCTTTAACGAATGTGATACCACATAATGTGATAGTACCCTGTGATGAAAATACATGTAATGTGAAGAATAAGGGCTCCAATTATTATTTTCCCCAATATAAAATATTTTATGCTTATCAGCACCTGAAGAGGTTACATGTATATTCACTTTATTTTTCAGCCACGGTGGAGGTTTGTGTCACACAATCCATTTTATCAGATCTTACTGAAAGTACCTCACAGTCCCAAGCTTCTGCCGACCCTGAGGAAGAGGAGGAACTATCGTTAACTTCGTACAACTTCATTGAACCAGAAGACGCGGAAATTTTTACCTGGTATCCTACTGTATAGTTTAAATGTTTATACAGGGTGATGAAAAATCTGATAATTTTCACCACCTTGTATAAACATTCCAACTGCATAATTGGATGCCTTATAAAAAGTTAAGATAGGAACATGTAAGCCGTTTTTTTATATAATGGACCTTTTTTGTGATAAATGGGTTTAAAGTTGGAAAATTGCAATTTTCACTTGTTTATAACTCATAGCCTACTCAATTTAAAATGCAACATCATTGTTATTACATTTTCGCAGACAATCTGAAAATGCAATAAAATTTGGGGTGTCTTATTTAAAAAAACAAAGATGGCCATTGCTTTCGCCTTTTTTAAATGTGCTGCCATCTTGGTAATATTTCATTTTTAATCGTTATTAGGTATGTTGCCTAAGTTCCAAATTTCAGATTCCTAGATCATTTGGAAGTAGAATGTTTTCTAATGTGGCGTTTCAATCAATCACCCTGTATAAGGCTTAGAGATATAAATAAACAAATCAGTTTTGAAAATTGCCGTAGAAAATTACAAGCAAAAATGAAGAAATTTACTACATAAAATTTGGTTTAACGATTAGAGAATCTTCATCCAATCAGTACGCTGAATTATATAAAATTATATTTAATGATATCTATTAAATGCTGACGTCCTTTACATTACAAATTGGACCACCCTGTTTTTTATGTGTATTTTTAGTACCTAAGTCTTTGTATTTTTTAAGCCAAATAAATTGTAGCATTAAATTGGCGATAATTTGCTATTGTTTTTTTTTTCCAATAAATAATTATATAAGACATTGATTTCTTATTTAGGTGTTACTTTTTTTAGTCATTTTTTCTGTGCCATAATTTACTGTTTTTTGCTGTGGACCCATTTAAAGAAATAAGTACCTATACCTAGTTTTTTTGAACTTTCTGTTGTGTTGTACCTATATATTCCTATTAAATAGGTTATCTAAGTTGCAAATTTTATTGCTTGCAAGGCTGTTCTTAGTTACAGGTAGGTACTGTACTTTAACCTACATGGTGTCATAATTTATATGTGAAATTTATTCATAGTTGTTTCAATTTTTAAATTAAAACAAGGCGTTCCGGTGCTCTCCCATATAATATTATGCAATAAGTGAGCGCGCTTGATACTCGATTGACGTCACAGCATGAGAGAGAGGGTCCTAGAAAGGTATAGCATGACGCGCGTTACGGGACCGTTGTGAGTGGGTCGTGCTCCTGTCATCGTTTTTCTTTAGGCCGCTATTTCGTAAGTGGAGTTTCACAAAAGAGACACAGGCGTGAAAATCAAAAGACGGGGATGATTGCAGCACCCTTGGTGAGTCGGATGTCGATGAGGAAGTTGGATTGCAGCTCCTCCGGCTGAAAATTACAAATTGATAAGAATTTATGGAAATTGATAGAAATCGATGGGAATTGATAGCACTGTATGAGAATGAAAAAAAAATCGATGTAAAAGTCTATGGAAATCTACAGAATTGAATGAGAATCTATAGGACTCCTCGAAAATCTATGAGAATTCATATAAATTTTCGGGAATTCACGGGATCGATGGGAATTAATAGAAGTTGATTCTGGAGTCAATAGGAACCTATATAGAAAATAATGAGAATCCATGAGAATGAATGTAAATATTTGGGAATCAACGGAAAATGATGGAAATTCGTAGGGATTGTTGGAAATCGATGGAAATTGATTTCCACATGGGAAATGAATGAAATCGATAAAAACGCGCATGTCAATGTATAGATTTTTTTAAATCTATAGGAATTAATAGGAATATTTGGGAATTAACGGGAATATGGATAGAAATTAATGAGAGTTTTTGGAGGCCAATATCAGTAAAAATTGAAATACTGTCAACAGATACCTATGAGATGAATTAGAATTTTAGATAAATTTTTAACAATCACTATCTCTATTCCTGAAATGTACCCTAGCGCCGTGAAAAATATTATTCACAACTATGTATAAAATATGAGAAAATATATCATAATGTATGATAATTAGTGAATATCTTGCAAAATGATATAAATGTTTTTTTTTTTACAAAATAGAACATTTAACAATTTCTACAGCATGAAAAATTCATCAACGTACCTTGCAGCTAGTGGCAGCTTCGGATTGGTGTAGTTTTTGTAACAAGCCACGTGCACAGTCATTGTCGAAACGTCGTTTAACATGAGCTCATTTTCTTTGTCTCCCCTCGTATTCGCGGATTTCCGAAGAGTTTGTACCCCTTTTTCTTTAATAACGCGATTTTCGCCGAGGTCCAAGGCCTCTTTACAGACGAAGCAGTCATTCACTTTGGAACACTGGTCGTTTCCCAACTGATCGAATTACTTTTTTTAGGGACGTGTTTCCCAATTTTCACGGACAGGCTAATGTTTTTTAAAAGAGCTACAGCAAATGTATTATATTTTCTAGGCTTGTCTAGACACGTTTTTATTCGTTTAACAACATCTCAGACAAATCTTATCTATATACGGCAGCCCTATTTGGAGCGAGTCGGCGTCGGTTATCGCTTACCTGAGAGACCCAATGGGCCTGATCTCACCTTAATGACTTCGACGCACTACTGCGCAACAATACTTGGTCCGATTAATGAGATATTGTTATGTAAATGTTCGTAATTGTAAGCGCTACAAGTTTTGTGGGAACAATTTTTGGATTGCGATTGAAAAAAAGGAGTTATTCAGAAAATACCAATCTTTCATCCCCCTTGTTCTTAATTAATCACCTGTAGGTCATTAAATATTGCAAATACGAAAAAATGTCACATATGCAAATTTGTGGAGAATGTTTTTCTGAATAAAGTAAGTAATGACACTTTTTTCGGTAAAATGCGAATTAACGTCGTAAAGTGCAAAAACCCCATCCACCCCTAAAACCAATATGGCGGCTAATTCACAAGGGGTAGGAGGTCGCATTTTTGGATTTAGACTCTCCATTGACCACCCAACCCCCACACAAAATATTTTCTTTTCCGCATGAATTGCATAATTCGATGCCTTTTTCGTCTAATTTTACTGGACTAAACATCCGACAGCACACATAAAGTTAGTCTCGTAGGCACTTCTATCTATTTAAATTTTTATTTTATTATCAATGTAATATCTATTTTAATTTTTAATTAAGAAGTTATATTTAAGAACTTCTGGGTTTCTTAGGGCTAACTTTAAGATCGGCCCTTAATTTACTTTAGCTTAGCTACAGCTACTAGTGCTACTACCTACGTATTTTAGCACGAATATTAAATATTAATGTTTATTGTATAATTTAATATTAGCCATCCAATGGTGCCATCGTGTAAAACACGACACGAGAGGCACGAGTGACTGCACATATTACATTGGACTTTAAAAAATAAATAGGTAGGTACCTACATGGTAACTTAAAAACAACAAGATACGATAAAATTCTTACCGAGTAAGGGCGATCGATGAGCTGTGTTGTGATAGATTTATTATTGATTTGATGCGGCACCAGCACTGGCACTAGTAACAAGAACAAGTAACAAGCACAGTATTCTTGTTAAAGCCCCACAAGTTGTAAATATTGTAAATAGTTATTCTTTTTCCTTTTTGTTTTTGTGGGTTTTCCACTGTCATAGAGGTGCCTTTATTTGTTGTTTATTTAATTTTTAATTTGAATCGGGAGTAATTATTGCCTTATAACCCCACTCGCCGGATCGGAGCGAGGGCAGATCGAGCGCCCACTAGGCAATCGTCGTCACGATTAGGAGTCAGATTCGCTGACCAACAATTCGGTGCGCCGCGACAAAATTATTGTTTGTCATTCAGTGGTGCTTTATAAGTTTTTTTCACACTGTTATTCGTTCGAGACCACATCGGAGCCAGACTCATCACTCATCACCTAGGCCTAGGATAGGAAGCCCATTCTTCAGTTAGAGAAGGTAGGTGGATTTTCAGGCAATTTCGTATAGGTACATACAGTCCATTAATTTAATTTGAAAATCGGTACAGTGTTTGAGGCTGTACTTAACAATTCTACTTGCGTTTGTCAAACAAAACACTGTCGTCGACTGCCGAGGAAGATCGCTGCGGTTTGCGATTCATGTGGGCGGCGCAAGGGCAAGCGCGGTTGACGCGGTTGCCGGATGTTGACCTATGCCTACGCGACTCGCGAAAAATAATTTATGTGCTTGAAGTACTGGACGTCTCAATGGTCAAAGTTACGTTATTGATGAGTTGTATCGTTACAACTCATCATTAACGCAACTTTGACAGTTTGACCATAAGTCTGCCAAGCTTGAATTTGCCGCCCGGGGCATGGGCCCTGGCTTGCCACCCCATAGATCCGGAGCTGATGCAACACAGTGTATATACATTTATATTTTCAATGTACATTTTCAGATATCCGTTTTTAATTTTTTTTTCTTAATATGCTTGCTATTCGGCAACATTTTAAATTCTAGTGGGAGAGAGTTGAAAAGTATTATAGCTTTAATATAGCTGCTTTTAGTACTGATATTTTTATGTCTAGACGGTATGATCAAAGATTTATTTCTTGTTATGCTATTTGATTCTTTTTATTATGTTGTTAATCTCTGGTAATGGAACATAAGTGATTCAAGATCAAAAGATTGTCTTATATTTAATGGACAATTTATTAATTTCAGAATGACCCTTAAACACCATCTTCAACAACAGTCAACAGTCTGAAAAGACTGCAGCAATTGGAGATTGTTATTATAAGCACCACCCCAGGCTATTATACCGTATGTGGCGAGAATATACCTAAATCGAGAAATTGGCCACCTAGATCGAGGTGGCCAATTGATTGGCGCATCCTGACCTTGGCCGATCCATCTGTGTGGATGCTGGTCATTTAAATATTGTCTGACGAGACGTGTAAAATGAGGTACGTCTTCCAGCAGTTCGGGCAGACTTTCATGAATAAATTCTAAGCAGTTGTTGCCGTTGAGGCGATCCGGCAACCTAAATGGACCAATCAAGTGTGTGCCGACAATTCCTATCCATACATTAATTTTAAATTCACGTTGAAAATTCCTGTTTTTCGTTGCGTGTGGAATAACATCTTCATAAACATGTTCATTGTGGATATTTGTTGCACCACGTCGTGTGAAACATGACTCGTCTATAAACAAAATTTTTGTATGGAAGAGTGGATCGGCAACTCTACGTTCTTGGACAACTTGTGCAAAACTCAAACGAGATCCATTATCAACAGCGAGCAGTTCTTGAACAGGTTGAAGGTGATAGGGATGAATGAGTTGTTCTGTGATAATCCCATTAACTGTCTTTTTGCAGTCCCAGTCTGACGCTCCATTAGCCGGGTACTGGTTCCAGGATTTTCATATAGCATTTCAAAAATTGCTTCTTCTGCAAGGCGTCCATACAGTTGATCGTTCAATCATTCGAAGTTGAGCACGTAGATATTTAAACGTTTCCTTTGGCAGTGCCTTGGTTAATATATCTGCTATCTGCTCACTGGATGGAATATACTTCACTTCCAACTGTCCATCCTCAAACTTCTCTCTTATAAAATGGAAACGCACTTCAATATGTTTGGTTCGCTTGTGAAACTCTGGATTCTTCATTATTTGATTGCTCCTTGATTGTCAACATTCAAATTAGTAGCTGGTGTTAGTTCAGCTCCCACCGACTCTAAAAGTTGACGAATCCAAACAATTTCTTTTGTGCATTCGCTAGCTGCCATATATTCCGTCTCAGTTGTAGACAGTGCCACAACACGTTGTCGATGAGACATCCAGGCGACTGGTCCACCATTGAACTTGACCAGATAACCACTAGTAGACTTGTGTGTATCGGGATCACCTGCATAGTCGCTATGCTACTAGAGTGCTGTCAATGCTGCAGCCACCATAACAAATAACATAGTTGCCTATTTCCTTTGCGTAAGTAATAATTCGCTTGACTGCTATCCAGTGTTCTCAACCAGGATTTTCCAGATAACGACTGATAACAGCAACTGCGTACATAAGGTTTGGCCTTGACACACAAGCCGCAAACATCTAGGATCCAACTGCTTCACGATACGGAACTCCCGGACCCTACGGACAAGTTGTTATGTCTTTACTCAACTGAGCATGTGGTTCAGTAGGCACTGACACTGGTTTCGCATCTGTTAACTTGAACTTTTCCGCCACTCGCTTGAAATAATTTGACTGACCGATGTAGAGTTCCCTTTTCGCACGGTCTCGCTGTATTTCAATTCCAAATTGGGTACATTCCCAATCTTCACGAGCAGATAATGCTAACAATGTACGCACTGATTCATACCGCACTACAGGAGAGAAAATCTCATTATAATCAATACCCGGTCGTTGCGAGAAACCTTTTGCAACGAGCCGAGCTTTGTATCTATTCACTTGACCCTTACTATCAAGCTTCTTTTTGAACACGAACTTCGAAGATACAGCATTCTCACCAATTGGTAATTGTTCTACCTCACTCCAGGTATTGTTTTTGACCATTGCAAACATTTCTTCATCGATTGCTCGTTGCCACTGACTAGCTTCAGAGCCATTCACCGCCTCCTCGATAGACAAAGGTTCAGCTTCAATATTGAATGCGTCCTAATAACGCTTTGGCTTTACCAATGAGTCTGCTTTTATTACCTGCTCTTGGAGGCTCAATCATTACTGGGACTCCCAAATCCACCAACTTCCGATGTTTCTTTTGATCAGGTAATGCTGGCGTGTCTTCATTAAATGTGACATGACGACTGATGATAATCTTGTGGGTAAGCATGTCCATCAGACGGTAATTTGGACCATTTGAGTCATATCCCACCATCGTGCGTTTTTTTTTGCTTTGTGTTGCCACTTTGCATGCCTTTTGGAATATGTTCATAAGTTATACTTCCAAATGTACGAAGATGAGCAGTTTGTGGAGCAACGCCAAAATAGTGCTCATATGCTGATATCTCTCCAGCACATCTCGAAGGTCACCTATTTGCCAAGTACGTAGCTGTCAAGATTGCCTCTGCCCAGAGTTCACGTGGTAAATCTCTAGCAAATAGCATCAACTCTGCTGATTCCTGTAACGTACGGTTCATACATTCAGATACACCATTCTGTTCAGGTGTGTATGGAGCTGTGGTGATCTATGCCATGATCAGCCAAAAACTGTTGCATGTGCCAGTTCACGTACTCACCACTATTATCGCTTTGTAGAACCTTTAATTTACGACCAGTCTGCCTTTCAACCAAGGGGAAAACTTCTTTCAATTTCTCACTCCACTTTTCTGCCGCATGAAGAACACGAAAATCATGTTAGTAACATCATTAATAAATGTTACGAAGTAGAAATGACCACCATAACTTTTGATCATCCGATAACAATTAACATCTGAATGCAAGAACTCGCCAGTCAGATAGGTACGTGGTTTTGCATCACTGAAAGGTTTCTTTGTCGACTTCGCATACACACATAGTAAGTCGCAGAATAACTTTGCCTTCAACATGGAATTCCATCTTGCATTGGCTAATGTCACAACTGCTCCCATGCGTTGACACCGTCCTACACTAACTAAATTTTTTCGTAGGACACGTACGACTAGAAGAGAGTTCAGAAATTCAACTTGTTTCCACACACCACCAACTTGTGTCATTGCTACAACTCGTCCACGATCGACTACATCTAGCTCATGTTTTCCAGCTAGCTGCATCTTTTCACTGCTATCATTTATGGTGACAAACCACTTCTCATCGTTGAGAACATGTGACAAGTGGCACCACTATCTGCAATTACTTCATCACTACGTTTACCAGCCATGGCAATCTCGGCAACCAAAACACTGACTGTCGTCCTTCGAGCCACTACTATCAGACCTTTTATGACATCGTTCTGGACAATCCCGTTTGAAATGTCCCAACTGCCCACAGAAATAACACGTCTTCACCTTCTTCTGATAACTCCTTGGCTTATTATCATCATTATAACAATTATTTCTTTTTGTGCCACCTCACTTTCAATTTCATGCAAGATAAATAATTCTTTCAAAATCGTTGTTTTCGCTATCTTCATAATTTTCTTTTTCTCAAAAAAAAACGTTCGATTTTAACTTTAGTACCCCATACTTATTAAAATTCTTATGTTTGGTATGACTTATATGTTGTGAGTGATACTGGAGTTTATGATTCCAGCAGACAACTAAAGAATTTGTAATGAAGAATCCTTTACCCTTGCTACATTTTCTACCAAAATCACTATTGCAATATGAACTGTCACATAAGATGCACTTAGTATAATTATGCTTTCTTTCAGGGTGACACACTGTGAAATTACATGGAGGTATTCCGTGTGCGTCCTTACCGGCTGCAATATTCTTGTTTAACTTGCAAGAATAGAAATAACACAACTTGTGATTGATTATTAATTTACTAGGTTATTACATCAAAACGTTGTAGATTATTATAATCAGTTTTAAATAGAATAATTAACAATTATAACAATTCGGGAAGCCAACGTGTACGTGGCCATGTCAATACCAGGACTTGACTGTGCGGCGTTGCCACGCATGACAATATATCACACGCCCCTTTTTTAAAAAAAGAAAAACACAAACCCAGATTCCACAGGCAAAAGTATCACCTAAGGGAAACATAAAAATTAACTACAGGTCAAGCCTAGCAGGAGGCTTTACCGTTCTACCAGAGCGTGTTCTTATTGGATTATTGTCATAGCTATTAACGTTTGGTTCAGCTACGGGTTCAATGCTTAGCTGACACTCTTTATTTTTATCTGGAGATTTATTTTTATTTGGAGACTTAGCAACAGAAGACTTTTCTTCTATAGGTATATTTTCAGGTGGTACCTGAGTTTCGATTACATTAGCTGGAGTTTTATAAGGCATTATAAAATATCTGTTACGCCTATATTCTGCATCATTAACCCTGACGGTATAGTCTCTAGGACCATTTAGTCTTGTTATAATACCTGGTTGCCAATTTCTAACTTTTTGTTGAACTAGAACCTTTTCTCCTTCTTTAAGATTTGGCAATTTCTTCGAGGATCTATCGTAATACATTTTTTGTCGAAGCTGGAGTTATTATCCACTAATTTAGTCTTAATTCCTTTTAGTGGATATTTTGGTTTCAATAGTTCAGTTTTCAAGGGTAAAGCTGTTCGGAGTTTTCTCCCTAGTAACAACATGCATGGAGCGGGTGCATCAGTTTTTTGAGTTGTGTTATAATCAAGTATAGCCAAAAATGGATCCTGATTGCTCTGATAAGCTTTAAAAAAAAACCCTTTCGCTGTTTGTATAGTGCGCTCCACTAAACCATTACTTTGCGCATACAGTGGACTGGATGTCTTCAAATCAATTTTATATTTTTTTGCAAAATTGGACAATTCCAAACTATTGAATGGAGGTCCATTGTCTGAGAAAATTAGGGAAGGGAGTCCATATAATGAGAATATATTTTTAAGACTCGATATCACACTTTGACCTGTTTTATTTGACAGTTTATTTACCACACAAAATTTACTGAAATAATCTACCATTACTAAGAAATTTTCATTTCCGATGTGCATAAAATCGATGCCAATTTTTTCCCATGGCAACTCTGGTACATCGTGGGGGATTAATGGTTCTCTAACATTACTTCTAGAGTAACACTGACATGTGTTGTAACAACCAGACACCTACCCCGAACACGAATTTATTTTTTTGTTTTTCTCGAGCTGTTTTTTTTTCAATTCATCGACAGCAATTTTTCTTTCCCTAATAATAATTTCTACAAATTCATGGAAATATTTTTTTCTCGATCAAAGCCAAATTCTATTTACTTGAAGGCGGCGTTTCAAAGTATCCGTATTTCTAAAGGCCCGCAATAAAGTGTCTTTTGTTAAAAGATTCTAAATTCGAGAACGATATTTACGTGGTCAACATCGTAAAATGAAAAGGAGTTCGAATAAAAGACCCGAACCAGAATATGACTTCCAGATGCTTAAGATGTCATCGATGCACATTTTCTTCCCAGGCTGAGAGTACCTATAACCAATTGTAGGTAAATAAAACTGGTCGTTTAAAAGGCATTAGCGCAAAGTATTGAGATATAGAGAAAATTGGAACTTCATGGTCCTATAGAAATTGGGACTTCAGAGGAAGCCGACGGCAACGGCAGGTCGACAGCGTGAGACGGCGACTGGGGACGGGCGGTTGACCTGCAATTCCAGGAAGAAAGCGAAGGGCGTGCGAGTATAGAAGGAAGAAATGAGGCAGTTGTTAACGAGTCTTCGAGAAGAGCACTTCGAATCGAATTGAGCAACGAGAGAAGTAACTAGAGAGCTGTGTTTTCTGTTTTAGTGAATTTTGAGAAGCAAAGTTTAACAGCAGTTTAAATAAAATTTCGTTTTTCTAGAACTAAAATTAACAAACTTTAAGTGTTCGTGAAATTCGGTTCGAGTACCAAGGGTAAAGGACAGTGGGTCGCGTGTTGTGTTTTTTTGTGATGTCGGAAATCGCGAGTTCAACAGGCTCGGGGACTCCAGTAGCGACTCCACGAAGGTGGCAGCGAAGGAAAGCGAAGTTATCAGATCCGGCCACCACCGAATGCAAGACTCCACGACCACGACGCAGAAGAAGAGTGTCCGAACGCTCTTTTCACGAACTTGGAGATAAGGAAATTCCAGGTTCTTCAACAAGTCAGATCTACTTTAATCTTTCGTATCAATTGCGACATATTTTCTCCATTTTTCTATAAAGAGTTTCAGATCATTCTCAATTTTATCTGATAACAAATTTAAATAACATTTTATTTATGAGTCATTTCATTGGTACCAGGAAAAGTACCTACCTGATCAAAATTATTCAATCTAAATAATTAGAAACAAAAAAATTCGCAAGTAATTTAAATTACAGAGGAATTTAAATTACTAACTCGCAAACTAGTTTAAATCAATCAAATAATTATTAAACGACAATTATTTTGACAAATGGAAATAATTAGTCTATATTGTTAACACACGATTAAAACCTAGAAAAATCACAAACAAGAGAATAATAAATTTTTACAATCCAGATGGAAGTCACACAGTTCGAAATTTAATTAATTCAAGGAGCATCAAAAATGGAGAAATTAAGTGAGCAGTGTTAATTGATAATTTTATTTTTTTTAGATGAAAGTTACACACAGGTACTTCATTTATATGTGAGACAATGTCTTTAAATTAAATAAATCGTATGTCATACGATTTATTTAATTGACTTATATTTTATTATTATTTTAATACCGACATATTTTTTATTTATTTTACCAAAGGGTGCTATGATTTAATTTACAGATTTATTTAAAATAATAATATGTGTGTTGTTGTCCGAGCTTACAAAAAGTCATTCGAGATGGTTATAGACACTCTGACATAATTTTATTAAGCGTCATGAATCACTAATTAATCAGTAGCCATACGAAATAACTAAATACCATCAAAAGTTAGTATGACCAAAAGGTCAAAGAAAACAATAAATAATAGGAACTGTTGCTATTCGATTTTATTCAATTAATTACTTAAATCAAATAACTTTATAAATACAAACAAAAATGATTTTCTTTATTGCAAAATAAACCATAAATGAAATCTTGAACAAGTAGTTTCAAGTTTTCCCTAGAGAAGCAGAAATAATTTGACTCTCTTTTGTTTTCATTCGCGGGGGCAAAGTGGTTTTTACATCAAAAGGATTTTACCCCAACTCATAAGGGTTGATGACTGGATGGTGGTAGTTCTGGGGGCTTCGTGAGGCGAAGTCGAGTGTATGACGGCAAAGAGTATGTGAAAAGCGGTAGTTAGAAAAGGTAGAGGTAACAAAGCGAGTGTGGCCACGTATGAAACCTTGAATACCACCATCGCTCCCACCAACCCCGAACTTTTGGTTTAGATTAAGGTTACGGATTGATTTGCAGCTTACGATTAAGTTAATTACCTAAATTAATAAAGGTAATCAGCGCCTGATATCATACAGGGAATTTAAAACGCCTCTGTTGTACTTGTCTAGGGTAATTCAGTGCTTTTTATAAGCTTTTTATTAACGGGGAACACTTGGTCTGAGATTAAAAGTTTCAGTGGCGTTCGCTCCACTAATTTCATCAAAATCTCATCGATAAGGAAATCGAATCTGGGAAATCTGCCAAAACCAATCAAAGCGATTTTCAGCTTTATTTATCCAAGCTTGTTTCTACAATCTTATCAGAAAAACTTCAACTTTGTGATACCAACAACCTAGGTATCCAAATACGATCACCAATAAATCCATAAAAATCCTAAGGCCACCAATTTCTGAAATTAATCTTAGTCAAAAATGACTACAAACGAATCAACCAGAAAGAGACATCAATTAAACATCCAAGCTTCCAAAAATCAATCTTTTATCAATCAAAAGGGCTACGAGACTGCAAGTCCAAGCCGATTTTCCACAGACAATATTTCTGATACTACTTCCAAGAGGTGAAGTACCTATCCGAGGCCGAAGGAACAATGATTAATTTTCTTTAAACAAATCCATGCTTCAAGTTTAGCTTTCAATATTCATTACTCGGAATTATCTTAGTTTTTTGATGATTACTGATTTTCCGCCAAAGGCGCCGTTTCACGGAGCTGATTCTACTGGGCATAGCAGGCACTAAAGCTGTGGGCTGACCGAGGATTTATCTAGCTTAAATCCGAGGGGAACCGGCTGCCTCTGCCTCAGTAAGGTTAAAGTTGGGGACGGTCGTACTTTGGAGTTCTTTCCGTTTTAAATAAGGTAACTTCTGAAAGGAAAAGTTAGGACAAACTCATTTTTAGGACAAGGTGACATGCTCTAAAGAAGCTAGAGGCTTTAGCGCGTGCTTCCGGAATCCATTGTAGGACCTCGAGCTCCTCTGGACGACGGCTCCTTGCAGATTAATTGAAGACGAAGGTGTTCACCCTAGATTAAAATATAAACAACAAGCGAAATAATTTTTATCAAACAAAATAATGATTTCATCGAAATAATACAATAAAATAAATAATTACGACGAAAACAATACAATCAAACAAATATGACCTAGGTAAAGGTCCACCGAAAACAATACAATAAAACAAATACAATGACCTAGGCAAAGGTCCATTATCGAAAACGATACAATCAAACGAAAACTTACTAAGGCTCGAAAGCGAAGTCAATAACAAATATAAAAATAATGCGCAATTTATTCAGGCTCGGCGAAGCCTTTGTCATTGTCTTGTTTGGGTTCGTTGTCTTTTTGATCGTCAGCTCGGCTGGGCTGTTGTGGTTTGAAACGGTACCGAAATCCTTCCCTATATGCAAAATATCCATGTATTGTCCTTAAAATAGCAATCAATTCGTAACCAACCCAAGAGAGAAGGGAAAATTCGAAATCACCAATATAAATCAAATTCTGCAAATAGGTATAAACAATCAAACTGCAAAGACATACAAACAATCAAACTATTTATCCCACGAAAGTTGGATACTCCAACCGATTTATATCATTATAAATACAAAAGCGAAGATCATATCCAAGCCTGTCTTTGGCTAAACAATTTATTCGAAGTTTTATTGCGCCCGAGGGCGAGGACAAATTAAATCTCAAAACTGTCGATTATCAAACAGTGAAGTCCGTAAAACGAGACAAATAATTTTATACGAACAAATAATTTATTCATTATGTCCGTAAAACGAGACAAAGAATATTATACAAACAAATACCTTAATTATCATGTCCGTAAATCGAGACAAAGAATTTTATACAAAACAATACCTTAATTATTATGTCCGTAAATTGAGACAAATACTATTATGAAAGCAATACTTTAATTATGTCCGTGCAGTCGAGACAAAAAATTTTATACAAATTACTACTTTAATATTCCTATCCGAAAATCGCAACAAATAATTTTATACAAACAAATTACTACTCTTATTATCCTGTCCGCAAGACGAGACAATGAACATTATCCGATCCGTAAAACGAGACGAATAATAGAATACCCATAAAAAATCGAATATTAAGCAAAACGAATATTTCCAATTAATTAAATACTTAAAGCCTTATCAGTTTCACGATGGAGGATAAATCATCCACTTTCAGGATAAAAGTGATGTCAGAGTGTCGATACAAAACAATATATTAACGCCAATCAAAGGTTTATTAACCAAGCAACAATTAATTACTAGCAACTTAAACTATTAATCAAAGGATAAATTAATGAATAACCAAACTATTTTATTTCTGTTTTATTGAACTTATCATACAATCCTCTCCAAATATGTGAACTCTTACTGTTCAGAGTTTCTTTCTATTTATAGCTCAGTATTCTTACGAGAAGGGACCAGTTTTCCTTTAGGAAACACTAGCAAACTATACACCAGGAAAACCCCAGGCAATAGAAGTATTTACCACGTCCAAGTGAAATAATTGATTTTAGATAAGCGAAATCTCTAACAAACGTGTACTAGAATATTTGTCTTGAGAATCAATTGATCAAAATTTATTCATGAAATTTCCAAATACTTGATCAAAATTTTAAACCACAAGTGAAATCAATTCATTAGTTCAATAAAACAGGCTTTACCCTAAAAGCAAGTGTAAAGAGAGGGAGGTCGGAAGGGTTGAACACATCGACTTTTATGTTGATGTAGACATCAATTGATGCAAATGAAAACTTTGAAACTTTTGAAAAGGAGACACAATTCAAACTCTAAAGATTCAGTCTAATTTTGAGAAAAGTCAAAACACAGAATTCAGTCAAACACTAGCACAAGATTAAGTGTTCGGTACACGTCTGCTTAAAGAATTTTGAGGAGGATTTATTCAAATTATTGTTCTCTAATCCTTCCTAAACGAATTATATGAATAATTGTTCAATGAAATACACCCAGAAAGGATTCTACCAGTACAGGATTCTGTTTGTTATTTAATAATTTTTCTTTACAGGGACCAAATTGTATAGTATGAGATACTGAATGAACCAGGTTTGTTAATGAAATGATAATATCTCCTGTACTGGTCAGACTATGAGTACAATTTATAAATAAACAGGGTGAAAAATGATTTTCTCTTCTTATTTATCCAGCATATTCTTCCATAAAAATTTCTCTCGCCGTAAAGAACCAGGTAACATTTGGTAAGAATTTCAGGGAAACCAGAAACTTTTGTCACAATCTGTACAGGCCTAGGTGGGAAACGTCACAGTGTGACATTGTGAAATTGATTTCTCAATATCAGATGATAACCCTGGGTAAAAGATAGCTTCTTGAGCTTTCTTTTTACAAGAAACAATTCCTTGATGACTTTGATGAATAATATTTAGGGATTCTTCTTTTAATTTTTCAGGAATTATCAGACGTTTATGATAAAACAATACATTTTTAAGCACATAAATATCGTCTTTGTATGGCCAGTACTGTTTGACATTTTTTGGAACAGAATTTTTGTGTTTGGGCCAACCGTTTATAGAATAAAATTTGACTGTTTGTAAAACAGAATCTTTTTCTATTTCTTGCTGAATTCGTAATTCATTCTCTTTACTAGTCGTTATAACTGAATAAACTCTCAGGTTATTCTCTAAATAATATGTGTTAATAGTTTCACTTAACGGGTCACGACTGAGAGTATCTGGTATTTTCAAATTTTTACCAGGGACGTATACTAAATCAAACCGAAATCTCAGTAGTTTCATTGCGAGACGTTGAAGTCTCGGCGACAATTCGTCTAGGGGTTTTTTTAACAAACCTAAAAGTGGTCTATGATCGGTTTCTGCAATAAATTGATTACCAAAGAGATAATATGAAAACCGCTCACATCCAAAAACAAGACCCATTAATTCTTTTTCAATGTGATTGTATCTCTTTTGTGTGGGTGTTAGCGAGACAGATGCAAATTCCAGAGGTTTGCCGTCTTGCGATATCATTGCACCCAACCCAAAAGGACTACAACAGATAACTTAATCTTTTTTCTTGGATTGAAAAAAGACAGTATGACATCCGAAGATACAAGCTGCTTTATTTTATCGAAATATTTTAGTTCCGTGTCAGTCCAAATCCACTCATTTTTTTCGCTTAACAATTTTCTCAACGGTGCAGTTTCTTGCGATAAGTTTGGTATAAACTTTGATAAATAGACAACCATACCAAGGAATCTTTGAAGATCCTTTTTATTTTTAGGTACACTCATTTTTGAAATAGCTTCAGTTTTATTCTTATCAGGTATTATGCCTTTATTAGTTATCTCATAACCAAGAAACTTGATTTTGTCAACCGAAAATATGGATTTTTTTAGATTTAAAGTTAAACCACTTTTTTGAATTTTGTCCAATACAGATTTTAAATTTCTATTATGTTCTTCGATTGTTGAATCATATACTAAGATATCATCAAAGTAAGCTACAGTACCGGGCACGTTATCTAATAATTCATATATAAAACGCTGAAAAATTTCAGGGGAACATGTCAAACCGTAAGGTAATCGTAGATATCTGTATCTTCCAAAAATTGTGGTAATTGTACACAATAAGGAACTCTTATAATCCAACGGAAGTTGCAAGAACGCTGACGATGCATCCAATTTTGAAAATATTTTCGCACCTGACAGTTCTGAAAATAAAGTATCTTGCGTTGGAATGTGAAAATGTTCACGTTTTATGTATTTGTTTAAATTGACAGGATCAATACATATACGAATATCTGTTCCCTGATTTTTAGGTACTACTACAATAGGATTAACCCAATCCGTAGGTTCTGTAACCGGTACAATAATATTTTTTAACACCATTTCGTCTAGCTTTCTTTTAACCTTCTCCTTCAGTTCGGTTTTGGTTCTCGAGCGTATCGGTTGTTTTATCGGTGTTATCGAGTTCTCTCTAAATTTAAGAAATAAATACTGTTTATTTATTATTATTTATTACCGTTCGTAAATAAGTGAAATTTCCTTAAAAGCACATACATAAATGTGCAATTATTGAAATAGCTAGATGAGTGGACATGAAGGGGGTAGACCCCCCGACCCAAATATAGCTTATTACACCATGACAGAAAAGGGAATGGAAGATATCACAACAGTAGGTACAAACACTACTGAAAACGTAAGTACTCCAAATTTAAACTTGAATTTAAATGATTCAACATCCGGAACGTTAGAAGAAAGAAGTAACAGCGTAAATAGACTTGTTTTAACATACAAATATACTGATACCGGTCCATTTCACATTTACGTTGAGAATAATGATCCAAATTTCATAGGAAGGCTTCATGCCCTAAAGGTAGGTGATATTATATTATCGCACTTCCCCGAATTAGACAACCAAATTATTAGCATTGACTCAATAGGCAGAAATAGGGTACGAGTTATTATGAGAGATTATAAAAATGCCAATCACCTGGTAAACAATAGAAACTCCAATATTTTCAAGTTAAATAATTTAGAGGTGTACGTACCAAAATTCATGCTAATCAAGCAAGGTGTAATTCGAAATAGCTCAACAGAGTTTACAACTGATTATATTAAAAGTAAAATAAAAAATTATGATATGAGGCAAACATTTGAGGTAACTGACGTTAGAAGAATGAATAGAATAGTAATGAGGGAAAGTAATGTAGAGTATACGCCAACGAAAACTTGTATAGTTAGTTTTAAAACACAAGTATTGCCCAAATACGTCACTATAAACAAAGTAACTGAGGTCATTCCCTATCAGCAGAAGGTTTTGTTATGTTATAATTGTCTTCGTTTCGGGCATTTAGGAAGTCAGTGTAAGAGTCATCCTCGCTGTGACAAATGCCAACAATCTCACAACACTAAAGCTTGTCCCGCAACAAATATAACCCCAAAATGTTTTAATTGCAATGGTGACCATTTCTCAAGTAACTTGAAAGCATGCCCTGAGTTTAATCGTCAGAAAGCTATAAAAGAAACAATGTCAATCTCTAATATAAGTTATTACGATGCCAACAGGCAGATACCTAGAAACTCATATTCTAGCGTTGTGGCTCAAAGCCAAAATCCTGATCAATCTATCCATTCAAGCCATGAGGCTCCACGTTCGTCCTTCCCTCCGAATATTCCTAATCTAGCATCGCAAGTCAACTTTCCTTCACTGCCCACCCTCGGCACCCAGCTGAGTCAACAACCCACATCTGCGTCCCTGCAACATAATACAAAAGCAGCAACTCAAAACTCTTTTCGCCGGTCCAACTACTTCACTCATACCAAATTCTCTACGACACAGCCAAATAAAAGGCCGAGACCAACTACTCCAGATCCTACTGCAATTGCCCATCGAGAAATAATTTCCTGGCCTCGTATTGATGGTCATAATAAGGGGATAAATAGTATAGGTGTATTAGACAATATGCATACTACAGAGTCGCATTCACGCAGGGAGAGCTCTAGCTTCAACACAGTGGAGGTTGTAGAGTTACTTGTTGAAGTTATAAACAGGATTAAGGCAACAAATAATTTTAATGTAACTAGATCAGACCTATTAGAACTAATTAGTAATCAATTATTGTATAGTAGCAATGTACATGTGTCTCCGCATTCGCATTCCTAAACCAAATTGAAATTTTGCAGTGGAACTGTCGTTCTGCTGTGGCAAATAAGGTTAACTTGGAATATCTACTAATTAAAAATAAAATAACAATTGCCCTTCTATCGGAAACCTGGTTCAAACCGGGTAGATATTATAACTTTAAGGGATAACAATAACAATAACAACATCATTTATTTCAAACTGCCAAAATACATCAAAATAATTGGGTTCAAACAAGTCAAAAATTACACCCCTCAGATCAACAGAGCACACAACATACTGAAAAGTCTGATATATTATATGGTTCTAACTCTACAAGAAAATTAAACAACTTCCTCTTAAACAATTTGAAATTCTCTATTTCTTTTAAATACTTCGGCAGTTTATTGAAAAATTTTATAGCTGTATAAAAAGGTCCTCTCTCTGACATCGTCAGTCTATGAATTGGGTAAGTGTATCTGCAGTTTCTCATTGGATAATCATGATTTGGTAGATTTGACTCAAATTTGGTTCTGTGTTTGAAGTGAAACATTATACTTTCAAATATATAGATCCCTATTATTATAGTTAACAATCTATTCGATTTGAACATTTGTCTGCAACTTTCTCTGAAAGGCAGTTTATACATGGTTCTTAGTATTTGTTTTTGTATCACAAACAACCTATCTATGCTACTATATCCACCCCAAAATATAATACCATATCAAATTCTAGATATGAAACATCCAAAATAAACAGTCTTTAAAACCTGAAGATCAACGTATCCACTTAATACCATAATGCTGTATGAAATGCCATTCAGTTTTTTACTTAACTGATTTATATACTCGTCCCATTTCAAAGTACTTTCTATAACTAAACCTAAGCATTTAATACTCTTTTTTATCAAGATATTACTTCCATTTATGGTAATAAACTCCGGTCTGTGTATCTGATATCTATTCGTACTGAAAATTATAACTTGAGATTTTTCTTCATTAAGTGACAATTTGTTTTCTGAAAGCCAGAGCTTAACCACAGACATGACATTTGCTGTCCCTGCAACTAATGTTTCCAAGTCCTGACTACTCACCAAAATTGATGTGTCATCAGCATAGTTTACAATTTTATGAGGAGAGTTCTGTAATAGTTCCAACAAATCATTTATATAAATATTAAACAGAATCGGTCCTAGAATACTTCCCTGTGGAACACCTAAACGAACCATTTGATAATTAGACTTATATATTTTTCTTCCATTTGTTAATTTAACATATTGTGACCTTTGGTTTAAATATGATTTTATTAAATCCAAGGCAACACCTCGTACACCATATTTTTCTAACTTAGAGAACAGTATATTATGATTTACACAATCATACGCCTTAGTCAAGTCTAAGAATATCCCACAGAAGATGCACCTCTTCTCTATAAGTTCTAACACATTATTCAAATAATCAAACAAAGCGGTTTCAACACCCCTACCCTTTATAAATCCATGCTGATTAATATCAAACAACTTATGAGTGTCAAAAAAATCCAAAAGGCGTGTGTAAATAACCCTTTCAAATATTTTCGAAAAAACAGGAAGCATGCTTATCGGTCTGTAGTTCTTTAACTCATTGACACTACCGCCTTTATAAAGAGCGATAACCTCAGCAACCTTTAAAACATCCGGGAAAATTCCAAACTTTAATGCGTTATTAATTATGAACACCAATGGACTCACTATTGATTCTATGCATCTTTTTACCAAGAAAGTAGGGATGCCATCATTACCCGCGCTGGTTTTATTTTTGAACGTTCCCACCATTTTAAAAATTTCATTTTCTGTAACAGGATGTAAAAATATTGAGTGTTCATTAGAACTAACTTTACAGTTCAATGACGTTTTAGGAAACTTGTCAGTAATTTTCTGTGGAGTATCAACAAAATAACTATTGAAATCATTTGCCAATAAATATAACATTTCAAGATTAGACCGTTCTGATGGTTATGGTGGAGTCGCTATTCTAGTGAAAAATAATTTATTATATAAAATAATCCCCTAACAAAATTGCACAAACATCTCAGCGACTTGTATATCCGTGTCAATTTTACCCAATAAAAAGCAGATTCACAGAGTTTCACTCTATATAAAACCAAGAGAACGGATAAAAATACAAGACTGGGTAAACTTCTTCAATAGTGTCCCAAAACCATTCATAATTGCTGGTGACTTCAATGCACGTCACTTGGCTTGGGGATGCGAATATAGTGACACATTAGGCAATGATTTGTTGGATGCTATGAACCAATGTCAACTTATCTACCTTAATGATGGATCTCCTACCCTTACAAATAAGAATATAGCAATATACCTAACTATATGCACACAAGATATAGTCCAGTACATCTCATGGAAAGTCGCTAATGATCCATGCGGTTCTAATCACCTACCTATATCCATTGCGCTAGACAATTCACAATCGCATGTAAATACCACTGAAATTAAGCACAATATTTGGTCATTGAAGAGAGCGAATTGGCAGCTGTATGCTTCAATAATGAGTAACACTCCTACGTCAAATTCATATCCAGAGCTAATAGACAATATAAACCACGCGGCAGACCTTTCAATCCCCAAAAAATCTAATAAAAACAATACACGACTAACACATCACCCAAAACAGTGGTGGGACTCCACCTGTGAGTTAGCAGCTAGAAACAGAAAAGAAGCATTCATGATCTATAAGGGTAATCCAAACACGGAAAACCTTATAGAATACAAAAGACTCGAAGCAATCGCAAAAAGAACGTTTAAGCAAACCAAGAAACTACAATGGAAGCAATATTGCGAAAGTTTAAGTCAAACTACTCCCATTAAAGAAGTATGGAGAAAAGTAAACTGTTTTAAGAACAGAAAACAGCAGAGTAGATTGCCAGTAGATTCCACTGCATAATGGATAACCGAATTTCATTCGAAGATCTCCCCTGACTGGGTGTTGGGAAATACTCAAGGGCAAATGCAAGTAGTAAATACAGTATAGTGGATGGAATAGATATTTGAACTCTCGTAAATCTTCTTGCAATGTTTACTTAAGGGATTAAGGGACAACCAACATTGAAAAGTAAATAGAGACGGGTGTCTGACCAGGACCGTATCTAGGTATAATTCAAAATTTAGAAACTGTAAGAAACAACTTAACTTGATTTACATTTTTATGTACCTAATAGGCGCTTGTTTTAAAGCAGGGGATTAATTTCCCGTCATAAATCCTTGTCAGTGTAATATGTAGGTACTTAATTGACAATTTTATAAAAATTGACTAATGCATGAAAAGCACATTTCTTCCTGAAGATAAAATAAACATTGTTGGAATACTACCCTGCAGAAAAAGGTCATATAGCTTTATTGATTGCAATAATGTCTTTACGATGTTACGCTTTAATACTCTTTGTTTCGCTAGGTACATAGCCTCTGGGCCTTCAAATATTCCTTCTACCGAGTATACCTAAAAATAACCTACATTTGCTCGAGCCACTCGCCATGTGGGAACTCGAACGCGCAATCAAGGAAACAAGTGGCAGTTCTCCGGGTAAGGACAATGTCTCCTACTCAATGCTCCTAAATCTTCCATCAGAACATAAAACATCCCTCATAGAGATCTATAACTCCGTATGGTCAGATAAACTCCGAATTCCAGATAGTTGGAAGGAATACATAATTCTGCCTATAATCAAACCAGGGAAACCAGCAAATCAACCGAACTCTTACAGACCAATATCGCTAGCGTCATGTGTATTTAAAACATTTGAAAGACTTATAAAAAATAGACTGGAACATTGGCTAGAAAACGAGAACATTCTTTCTAACTCTCAATACGGATTTAGAAAATGTAGATCCACACTAGAAGCCCTGATTTCACTAGTAACGGACGTGCAATTAGGTTTTACTCAAAACTGTACCACAATCGCTGCGTTTGTCGACATCACTTCAGCTTTTGATAATATTCACCTCGAAATACTCCACTTAAGGTTAACTTCAATAGGACTTCCAGCGTCTCTCTCCGCATTCATCATATCACTATATACAAACAGATCGACGTACTTAAAAATCAATCACGAAATTCCAGCACCCCGACTCACTAACATAGGATTACCACAAGGGAGCATCTTAAGCCCTCTTCTATATATTCTGTATACAGGGGAGTTGGAGAATTGCGTCAATGAAGCTAAATTAATCCAGTATGCTGATGATATAGTTCTATACTCTACTAACAAAGATATAAGCAAAGGTCAAAATTGTCTCAATAATGCATTTAAAAAACTTCACAGCTGGCTCAATATCAGTAACCTGACAATTTCCGAAAAAAAATCGGACGTAATTTTTTTTTCAAAAAAGAGGAACGTTCCCCAAGGGGTATTCGAAGTCCTTCAAGCTACCAATCAAGAACACGCACGGTTAAATATCTAGGAATGTACTTAGACAGAAAATTATTATGGAAGGATAATATACATCAAATAGTGAAAAAATCCGAAAACACCTTTAATATTTTGAAAGCATTCTGTCACACAAAATGGGGGGCCGACCCCAACATCGCCCTTCTCTTCTACAGAAGTATGATTAGATCCATCTTGGACTACGGCAGTCATCTCCTGGGTTCGGCAGCTAATGTACATTTGAAGAAATTGGAAGTTAAAAAAAACAAATGTTTAAGAACTTGTCTTGGATACCTCAAGTCGACTCCCATTGACATCATGGAAGCAGAAGCCATCGAACCTCCATTAGAACTCAGAAGACAATTCTTAAGCAATAAATTCGTAGCGAAAGCCATGTCTAGACAGGCTCAATATGTGCAATCTATCCACAACTTATCACTACTAGTACTTACTCATCCCTACTGGATAGTCAAAAAAGAACCACTTCTAGTAGAAAGCTACACCAAGATGTCATCATATAACGACATTCTATACAAGAGCAAAACTACTCCATATCATTCTCAACAACTAAAAACCTTATTCTCGAATAAAATACAGACATACTACCTGGACCCTAACGTACCTTTCCAAGAAATAGTCAATAAAATGTGGCCAAGTCATCACTGATGGATCAAAGTCGAGTGGCCGAGCAGGTTGTGCTTTCTTTGACTCGTCGCTCAATCATAAACAAAGTTATAAATATCCTAAAGAATCTACTATTTTCACGCTAGAAATGCATGCAATACTCCACGCGATTGAATACATATCATCCAACTCCTTTAAAAGAAGTATTATATTCACTGACAGCAAAAGTTCAGTAGATAGATTAAAGAACATACACCTGTCGACACAAATATCACATATAGAGCTCGAACTTCTGAAAGAATACTATAAAATCATTAATCAGAAGAGAACTGTTACAGTAGTTTGGCTAAAAGGACATTCGGGAGTAAAGGGTAACGAAGTTTAGCGAGGGCTGTCCACACAACAGGTGTACCTCCAACGCTAAATTGCATCCCATCTATAGATTTACTAGCAATATTTAAGAAGATGATTAAAACAAGTTGGCAAACCAAATATACTAATAACCTAACGGGCTCTAACTACAAGAGTAGCATGGGAAAAATCCCAAATAGTAAATGGTTCAGATCGACTTCAAACAGGCACTTCATTATAGCTATTAATAGAATAAGAGCGGGACATGCACTCACACCATCCTATATGCATAGAATTAATGGATTGATCGACTTACCTTAAGGAAGATCGATCCAAATTATTCGAGCTGTTTTTTTCCGTAATGATTATTCACCCTGTAGTATGCATATTTCCATGCCAACTCGCACAATCACAAAGACAGAGCAAAAAACACCTTTCTTATCTGCTGATTAACTGCCGCTCCGATCCATCTCTTATTACTCATTGCATTGATTGATTAGACCCTTAGATCGCTCTGGGTAGGTGTCATGTAGACACTAAGGGGGGGAGGGAATATAATCATTACGGACAACAGCTCGAATAATTTGGATCGATCTTCCTTAAGGTAAGTCGATCAATCCATTAATTATTCTTCGCTGTTGTCCTACATGATTATTCACCCTGTAGCTGTTCGAAGAAAACTAGCGATCTAAGTATAACTGCTTTACTATACCCTATAGGTACTATTACTGTTTTAAATAGTGTATAATAATTTAAAGTTAGATAACAGCAATCTTAGCGCAAACTGACAGAACCTAACACTTCAACGCTTCACCTTAAATTTAATAATAATAATAACAAAAAAAAAACTTAAGTTTTTATTTAAGAATTTGAATTTTCAATAATCGACCTGGCAAACTCAGATTGATCTACTGTAAAGGTAACAGTCGTTTATAAAATATATTAAAGACCTTAGATTTGTTTGATAGTTTCTATAAAAACTAAAAACTCCTGCCCTAAAGGCAGCAGACGTTGCTGCGTCCCGAGTGCTATGCGCCGACTACTTAATAATGTCGATCCCACTGACCTGCAGGACCTTTTTTATCCATCTGCTGATACTTTGGGAAGTGGCAGTATGGTGTGGCTTTCTTCAAGTCAGCAGAAGCTTTTCTTCTCTCCATGGCCTTAACGGTGCCACTTTACTCAAATAGAACATCACTGTTCTCACAACACACAATTCCGGTCTCCCTTCAAATTTTGGAAAGACTAGTAATGGTTGCAGTTTTTTATATCCAGAAGTTTTTATCCTGCCTAACTATAATTCTAATTTCTATTCCTTCGTTTGTCTCTACTATATCATTTATTGAAATCCTTGACAATGTCTGTACTCGATGTGCTGAGGTTTATGCCAAAAGTGTGACTAATTTGTATGTATGTTTCTCCAAAACACAATCTTCTAAAGGATAGAATTTTGATAAATATTTTACAACCTGCGCCGGGTCCCAGGTCGTCGCATACTTCGGTAAGGATAGCTTGCGATTAAACGCACCCCTAAGAAATCTCATGACAATTTTTGATCCTCTTCAGGAATTATTAGTATTAAAGCTAAAGCTGCTCTATGCGTGTTGAAAGATGAATATACTACACTGTTCCGTGTATTTCTACCAAATATTCTAAGAACCGATTCAAGGTGTAATCATACGGGATTAACATTCCTTGCTCCCCAAAACTGCCAACATTTCCTGAAGCAAATGTCATATTGCCGCAAGGTTGCTTCTAATAATGAGTCGATTAAAAAAGGTATGACTGCCTCAATTACGTTTCGTCTTAGATACGCTCGCCGCACAGAATCCCGGCAACCCAAGGTAAGCTTTCTGTGATCCTGTGTAGCGGGTGAGAATCGCTGCAAGGAGAACTTTCCTAGCAACATCTTTTGAAACATCGGATACCAGGGCTGACTCGGCCAGTCCGGTACCACGACAATGCCTAGGACTTTCTCAGATAATATCTCGTTTAGGGTCTTTGTAATTAGAGAAAATGGAGGAACCACATAAAAGTAAACATCTTTCCAAGGCCAAGTGAAAGCATCTACCCCCATTGATTCTGGATCAGGATGCCAGGAAAAAGAATTTGTGACATTTGTTATTTTGGTAACTAGCAAAAAGGTCTATATCCGGGAAGCCAAACTTTTTAACAATTTCCTTATAAGCATAACTAGCAAGTTCGTATTCCGTGCCTACATTTTTTATTAGTGTATTTTTTAATAAAAAAATACACTATTTTAAATATATTATATATATTTTATCTGCAAATTAGGTAAAGGCAAGCGGTGTGTCGCAAATAAAAGGTATGATCCTTTTTTGTTAATCTCAATATATTTCGATCTTAATTTAGATCTTCATCAGGAGAACTGTAATTATAAGAAATCAATAATATTGATTAACAAAAAAGGATCATACCTTTTATTTGCGACACACCGCTTGCCTTTACCTAATTTTCAAATAATTAAAAATAACGGTGTTTTACTACATTCATATTTTATCTGCTATATTTTCAGGTGACTTTACATAAGTGGCATATATGTATTGCCAGATTTCTCTCCTCACACCAATCCTACAGTTGTTTTGTAAGATCATGTAGCTTTTTGTATCTAACACTGCCCATTTTATTTAAACAAGCGATTGCTGTGACGTTATCTATTCTTAGCAGTATATTTATTTTAGACCGGTTTTTCGGAAAACGAACAAACATCAATTAATGCTGCTAATATCTCTAGATAATTTATGTGACACTTCATCTCCCTCTCATTCCAGAACCCATGGATTGCCCGTCCTTTGCAGAACGCCCCCCAGCCTGTAGAGGACGCATCCGAAAAAATTTCTATAGAAAATTCATCAATTTAACTCTTCACTAACTCTTCACAACTGCCCGTAGAAACAGTCATTAATGACTCATAATTCCCTGGTTTGCTGATAAAGTCCTAAACTTGGCCCGTTCTAAAGTTTTTAAATGGGCTCATCCATAAGTTGCAGTCGCACAAGCCGCTACGAGACTACAAACTATTATTGCAAAATCTCTAATTCTAACTTTCTTTTTCTTACAATAATTCTTTTATAGTCCTTTTAATATTTTCTTTCCTATTTGAAGGCAATGATACAGTCATATTATTGCTATTAGTCTTAAACCCTAAATAAATTATTACTTGCTGGGAAGTTGACTCACTTTTCGGATAATTTATTATGAAACCTAATTTTAGCAGCAATGATATTGCTCTCGAAACATTATAATTCGCTACCTTTTCTGTATGAGCAGTAAACAAAAAACCATCAAGATATGAAGTAAAATTTATATTTTGCTTCCGAAAGTTGACTAATACCGGTCTCATTATTTTTGTGAAAATATAAGGAGCAATGTTTAAACCCATTGATAAACAAGTGAATTCAAATAATTTGGCCTCAATTTCAAATCTTAAATATTTACAATATTCTTTCACAATAGGTAGTAGTGTATTTTTTATAAAAAATACACTAATAAATATATAGCATGCATCTTTTAAGTCTATGCTAGCAACCCAGTCTGATTTCGAAATTAAATTTAAAGCCGTTCGACAATCTTCCAGCTTAAAATGTGGAGGCTAAATAAATTTATTGAGATTTTCAAGATTTAAAAAAAATCTATATTTGCCATTGGGTTTTTTTATCAAAATATGATGATAAAAATTCACCTAGTTCACGTTTACAATTTCTGATAGCGCCAATCTTTAATAATTGATTAATTTCTATCTTGTATGATGATGTTTCACTTAGTTTAATATTTAGATTTACTATCAGTGTACGCAGTTGATGAGGAATTTCATTGAAAGGAATTCCTTTAATCCAGCCAAGTATTATTGTAGCATTATCGGTTATGTTTGTCCAATATTTTAAGCAATTGCTCAAGAATCCTGTTTATTTCCGGTATTGAAATGATCTCTTCCCCCGGTCCGTTTTTTCAATTCCTTTTCCACTTTCTGAAGAGCTTGCGTTGCCTTAACTGAATCGGTCAAATTCTCACCAAACAAAAAATCATCAATTTGGCAAGAATTCATACTTTTTGCAATATCTGTCTTCAAAAAAGGTGCCTGCAATGTACTGATATGTAATTATATATTACATTACAAAAGATTTGTCCTGAATCAGCAAGCCTAGTCAGTTCGTTGGTCTCTGATTCATTTGAGTTTTCACTAACACTCATAACTTTTGCCAGAGCTGCTAAGCCGGACGCTAACTGCGTCTGTATTTGAATAAGCACAAAATTGTGACTTTGCCTCTTTCTTGCTTTGCCGATTCTGGGTTTGCTCTCGAAGCTTCCAATAACTTCCAATAACTCCCAATAACTCCAATATAATCTGTAATAATTACAAACCAATGATATTTTAAGGTCAGGTCAGATTGAATTCTGTCTGCATTGAAGATTTCATACTAATTGTAATCATCTTTCAATATACCATAGGTACTAAGGATAAGTCGGGCAACTGCCGTCCCTTGATCCTTAATCAAGCCCCTTTTGTGTCCTTTGTTCTAAGTACCTATACATTATGATCTGCAATTGCAAATCATTATGATATTTTAAGGTCAGGTCAGATTGAATTCTGATTGCATTGAAGATTTCATACTAATTGTAATCATCTCTCAATATACCATACTAAGGATAAGTCGGGCAACTGCCGTCCCTTGATCCTTAATTAAGAAGCCCTTTTTCTGTCTATTGTACTAAGTACCTATACATTATGATCTGTAATTACAAATCATAATGATATTTTAAGGTCACATTGAATTTTGTCTGCATTGAAGATTTCATACTAACTGTAATCATCTCTCAATATACCATACTATGGATAAGTCGGGCAACTGCTCCCTTGATTCTTAATTAAGAAACCATTTTTCTGCCTATTGTACTAAGTACCTATATACATTATACTAATTGTATAATTTTTTAAACAGGCTAAGCAACTGCTTAGGTGTTTGGGGTTACCATTTATCTTACCTACCTTCTACTTCCTCCGAGGTAGGTACTACTCTGCTCTGAATCTAACATTTTCCCAATTTTCCGTTTTATGTCGTTTAACTCTTTCATAAGCAAATCGCTTGATAAGGATAGGTCAATGCTTCTATGTCTTTTTGACATTTTTCTTGCAATTTTATTCACTAAAGATAATTCACGTCCGCACGAGTTGGCACAAATCAATGCAATGGGTAATAAGAGATGGATCGGAGCGGCAGTTAATCAGCAGATAAGAAAGGTGTTTTTTGCTCTGTCTTTGTGATTGTGCGAGTTGGCATGGAAATATGCATACTACAGGGTGAATAATCATGTAGGACAACAGCGAAGAATAATAGGAATCGCTGACAATCCCAACTGTAGCTGTGGTAATTACGGAAACTTGAACAATCTGATGCTCGATTGTGAAGAGTTAAAGGATAGCATAGATATTCTGTATAGTGACTTGGATACTAAAGGTCAACAATTTCCTGTCAATTTAAATTCTATAGTGTTTTTTGGTAATATTGATATTTTGTTCTGTATCTATCGACATGTTATTGGAGGTAAAATTAGTATATAAAGTTACTAACGTTCATTATTGTAAGCAGTAATGCGACCGATAATCATTATAATCTCTACGTGCAAACGAAAAAATAAAAAATAAATTATAATAAAAACATACCTATGTTAAAAAAAATATAAAAAAAAAAAATATAAATAATAAAAAAAATGAAAATAAAAAAAATAAAAAAAATAAATAAAAATAAAAAATATTGAACGAAAATTAAAATATAATATTAAAAAAAAAGATCTAATAAATGAAAAAAAGGAAAAAAAACTTGCGAATAAACACATGCACAAACCGAAAAAAGGAAAGAACTATTAACTAACCAGACTAGCTATACAGTTTCCATGCGTTTGTTAGCTGAGTCCCTGCGTGAGTGCTCGGGAGTATGGCTTGCTAATTTTCTGTTATTCCTTCATGTCTCAGTTTTTACTTTTCAAAAAGTTCTGGCTAATTGGTCTCCGCCAAAGCCATATACGTTAAAAAAAAACTTCTCCTTCAGTGCAATAGGAATTTTCCTAGTACCGCTAATACACGGTATAGCATCTTCACTTAAAGTAATTTTACATTCTTTATCGACTTTACCTATGCCTGCAAAAACTGACCTGTATGTAATCAAAATCTGCTTTAAATTTGCCTGTGTAATCTCTTTATTTTCATTATTAACAAAATCAATCGATTTATTTTTAGAGATTAAATGAAATTCTTTGGCTGCCTCAAGTCCTAATATTGATTTTGACATATTAGCATTTAAAATATAGAACAAAAGTTTCCTATTACAATTGTTAAAGGAACAGTTCAAAACAATTTGTCCTTTTACATTAACTTTATGCCCTGTATAACTAGATAAAGAAGCTGTTGCAGTTTTAAGTTCATGACAATCTATTTTTAATTTATTAAAATCACTAAGGTTAAGAATATTAACTTGACTACCGGTGTCCACTTTTAGATCAATTATGACATTTTCAATTTTAAAATTTTCAAACCACTCAACGGAATCTACAGAGTTCATTTCATGATTAACCGACCACACAACATTTTGGTTATAATCACTGGAGGTACTAGCACTAGCAGGTACATCATCATCAGCCGCAGTTGATTTACTGTCTTCTAGGACTTCGTAAACTTTCCTATTGCGATAGATCTTGCGGTAGTGCCCAATTTTTTTGCAAGCAGAGCAAACGCTACGAGTAGCTGGACACTTACCTTTCGGATGCTGCAGTCCACAACAGCCACACTTGATTTTACCTTGCTGTTGATCACCAAACTGACCTCGTTTATTTTGGTTATAGTTAACTTGGTTTCCTCGCTGTTGGTATTGGTATCCTCCATAACCTCCTTGTCTAATAGAACTGACATTGATAGATTCCTTTGCTATCTCTCGTTGGGTTGACACACTGCTTTCCATTGATCTGCATGTATCAATTGCTTCTTGTAGTTTTAATCCCGTAGTTTGTAGCAATTTCTCTTGAATTCTCGGATCATTGACACCCAATACAATTCTATCCAGAATCAACACGTCTCTCTCTTTGAATTCACAGGACGTCGCTAACTGTTTAAGAGCAGTTACAAACTGATCGATTGTTTCGTTTGGCAGTTGGTCTCTTTTAAAGAACTTAAAATGTTCATAAATTATATTTTTCAAGGGACTACAGTACTGATCAAACTTTGTGATAATTGTTGCCAACTTTGTTTTATCCTCGTTGTCTGAGTATTCAAAAGTATTATATATTTGTATACCTTCATCTCCTAGTAGATTTAATAGGATTGCAATCTTTCATCAGTTTTTTTGGTACTATCACTGGCTAGAATGTACAATTGAAATTTTTGCTTCCAAAGCTTCCAGTTGTTGGAAATATTATTTCCTGTAAAACTAAAATTTTCTGGTGCACGACCTTAACTACTCATCGTCGCTTATCAGTATTATTATTATACTTCAGAAAAGTTTTCTTGGTTTCTTCTTTCCCAGCAATTACGTAGGTATCATAGACATAGAAGACTATCACTGCTGGTATCACTTCACTGGTAGGTAGGTATACATATACGCGTACACGTGAACTACGTATTAAGTTTTTCTTGGTTATTATTATGCCTCAGAATAATTATTACTCCTGGTAATTTATTAATAACGATTATTAATCAGCTATCAGCAGTTAATCGCCCAACACCGTTCAGTTTCACGAGTCTACCAATTAGTTATGAATTTATTATGCCGGCTCCACACGTTGGCGCAACGCCGGCAAATCAGCGGCAACACGAACGTGTGGACGGTAAGTTCGTCTCGATTGCCCAAACATTCGGCCAAGTGAGCGAAGTTTGTCTACGTTCGCCTCGCTGTCGGCAAATGCACGAATTCAAAGAGATTCGGCTATCGTCAACTTCGCTCTATTTGACGCTGCCCACACGTTGGCTCGTTCGATCTTGTCATTTACGCTCGACTATTCACTGCACAGTGCAGTGTCAGTGTATTTACGGTAATAACTGAAATTAAAATAAATACAACAACAATGACAACCTGGAATGACGAAAGAGTTTTCCAGTTTCTCGAACGTTATCAAAGTGAACCAATGATATGGGACCCGAAAAATAAATTTCATAAAGATAAGAACAAGGTTCCTGAATAATAACATACGGCTACTTACTAAATTTATTTTTTATGAGTAGGATCAACACTAAAATTAGTAATTACCAAAAAAAATTCTCATAACTCTTTTTTTATGAAATATATAGGTAAGAAAAAAATAGTCAAGTCCTCGGCCCAATCTAATAATTACACATGAAAAAAGGCCATTCCTTGGAAAATGTAATTTTGATTATGATTTTTAAATATGTATGTTGTTAGAACCAATGCTAGTTGTAAAATACCAATATGCACCAACGAAAGCCTTGTGCGTTTTACGTAATGAGCAAAAAGAAAAAAAAAAACATTATTATGAAATTTCAAAATTAAAATGATTAGTTTGCCTTACAAAGTAAAATATACTTATACAGGGTGGGGCGCGACGAACGCCTCGATCTGTGTAGCCTAAATCGTGCACGATAAAAAAAATTAAATTGGGTCTTATACAGGGTCGTAGTGTCTACAACTTAAAATTATTTTGGACTATACATATAACATGTCTCATATGAGATCGTTATATTAAAATTATGTTTATTTTTTAAATGGAATGCTCCTATGTTATTGTATTTTTAGATTGATCGCGAAGAAAAAAAAAGATTGGCTTTTTCAGTTTGTGTTTAAATTGAGATGTTTGTATGAGAAACAAGTGAAAATCGCCATTTTTCAAGTTCAAGGCCCTGTACCGGGTGTCCCAACACTAGTGTCCACCCCCTAAATAGAGCTTAATTTTAAACTGAAACTTTGAGGATTTGTGTACTTGATATAGGACCACGGAATGGCATAATCAGTTTCATTAAAAAAAAATTAGTTCGGGCGCCAGCGATAAAAAACTGTATTATGGTGGTAAATTGTCGAAAATAAAATCGATTTTTTTTCAATACATACGTAGAAATCGATTAATAAAATCAAAATCGCTAGAAAGAAATGTGAAAAAACTAATTATAAGGCTTTAATTAAATAAAATATAAAAATATAAAAATATAAAATTATACAGGGTTGGGCGCGTTGAACGCCTCGGTCTGTGTATCCTAAATCGTGCACAATTTGAAAAAAAAAATTGAATTATTGGGTCTAATTTTATACAGGGTCGTAGTGCCCACAACTTAAAAATATTTTGAAGTATACAGCATGTCCCATATGAGAGTGGCATATCAAAGTTATGTTTTTTTAAATGGAATGCTCCTATGTTATTGCATTTTTAGATTGTCTGAGAAGAAAAAATAAGATTGGCTTTACAGTTGGTGTTTAAATTCAGAAGTTTGTGAGTTAAAAACAAGTGAAAATCGTCGTTTTTGAAGTTCAAGGCCCTGTACCACGAAAACGGGTCAAGATAGAGAAAAACGGCTTACATGTCCCTATTTTAACTTTTCATGAACTATCCTATGATGTAGATGAAATGTTTCTACAGGGTGATAAAAAATTTGAAAAATCTGAGATTTCTCCACGCGTCGCCAAATAAGAAGAAACAAAGAACGTACAAATGTTTCTGTACCATAGGACAGTAAATAAAAAGTTAAAACAGGGACATGTAAGCCGTTTTTCTCTATCTTGAGCCGTTTTCGTTGAACAGGGCCTTGAACTTCGAAAATTGCGATTTTCACTTGTTTATAACTCAGAAACTTTTCAATTTACATCAACTGTAAAAACCAATCTTATTCTTTCTTCTCAGATAATCTAAAAATGCGATAACATAGTTAGGAGCATTCTGTTTAAAAAAACATAACTTTGATATGCCACTGTCATATGGGACATGCTGTATAGTAAAAAATAATTTTAAGTTATAGGCACTACGACCCTGTATAAGACTCAATTTAATTTTTTTTTTAATTGTGCACGATTTAGGCTACACAAACCGAGGCGTTCGTCGCGCCCCACCCTGTATATTTATCTACAATCATTAAATAAAGAGCACTTATCATCCCACCCATCTAAGTTACTTTGGATAAGAATCCATATTACCGCACTAGTACGCTAAGTCTATTACCGCACTAGTGAGATATAAAAACAATTATTAATTATAAAAAGAAAAATTATCAGAGCTGAGATTGCATAAATATGGCAAAACAATTTTACATTTTCAATTCCCGTGGAAATTCAAGACACATAACGCCGCCACTGTCGTTATCTGTGATTATGAATTCGCTATGGTCGTTCGCCTGTAGTTCGACCAAGCCTGAAGCCAACTGCAATCGCCAACGTGTGGACGGCAAGTTTGTACACGAATGATTCGGTGAATGTTTCGCCAAATAATTGGGCCAGCGTGTGGATGCCCATTTATTGATTTCCAAAATTTCAGCCACTAGTACTTATGCTTATCACTGCTGGTTCACGTTTTTTCTGTTTTTTAACCTCGACTTATCGCATAACCATAACCCAGTCGCTTTACCGCTGCCACCATGTAATATTCTTGTTTAACTTGCAAGAATAGAAATAACACAACTTGTGATTGATTATTAATTTACTAGGTTATTACATCAAAACGTTGTAGATTATTATAATCAGTTTTAAATAGAATAATTAACAATTATAACAATTTGGGAAGCCAACGTGTACGTGGCCATGTCAATACCAGGACTTGACTGTACGGCGTTGCCACGCATGACAATATATCACACCGGCCGCCATCATTTATCTTCTTATTGTTTACATTATTTTCTATTTATTTGTTTACATTCACTTTTAACCCAAACCAATCGAAAATCTTTAATTCCTGCTAAGCTGATTATCACAAAAATATTTTAGCACAAACAAGCATTATTTATATTAATAAGCCAGTGACGTGGGTAGGAAAAGGGTGAAACTATCTAAATGTCTATCACTGTTTATGACCTGTGACCTATAGCAATGACCTGACTATGGAAAATTTCAGAAAGCCTATTCAAAAAGCGGTGAAAATATTTTCTATTGAGTCGCATTTATGTGATTGATGCGCAAGAAGGTTATAATAAAAGTTATTAAAAAAGTTTCATTTATCTCTACCTATAAAAATAATTATAAGTGGTGCCAGCTAAACAGTTAGGATTGAGAATGATAAACTTTCTTATTTCAGGAAATTTGTCATCGGGACGTCGACATTGGACCCAGAGTGAAAAGAAACTTGTCAAGGAGAGATTTAAAGAGCCACATAAAGAAGAAAATTGTCCCAAGGAAGAAGGAATGTGAAGTATTCCGTCTTGAGCACTCAGATGTACTGAAAGACAAGGACTGGGTTAGGATAAAAACATTTGTGTACAATACATTCAAGAAGAGTACCTGGAAAGGAGTCATATTACTGTATTCGAAAAAATCTCAATTACATTATTTGTTTTGTTATATTTAATAAAAAATCTGCTTTATTTCTTTCCCGAACTTTAAAACTTTGTAACGCCTCTCCTTTTTTGGAGAGGACGTCTTAATTAGTTGGTTAATTTATTACTTAACCAATGCCTTCAGACGGGATATTTGGGTGGATTTACACAAATGATACACGACATTAAAAAATAAACGTAAATTTATTATTTCCTTAAAATGTGATAAACGTAAAATAATCATTCGATTTGTTCAGCATGCTTGGTGAACGCCCGGTATATATCTTCCCGGCTCAGTATCCGACTTACGAAAAGCAGGACCGAAATTTGGTTTTTAAAAAGAAACTTTTATTTATAAAACACTTATTCGAACCTTTTTTACTTTTTGGACTGAGTGAAAATACATTTAGTTCCGGAGTTACAAAATTATTAAGTATTAAGTATTTAATTAATTTAAAGAGAATAATTATTACGAGCGTCTATTCCGGACGAGTACAAATCAAACAGTGCCCGTCTACTCAGTTCAGCCGGTGCATGATGAGAATTATCCTTATTACAACAATAGCGTAATAAGCGTTATTGTATACTCTTTTATATTTACTCAGCTTATTTAGCCTACGTAATTTCCGGTAAAAAACGGCGTCCCGGCTGCCGCTCGACGAGCAGACTATGCCAGTAGGTCGAGGATGACAAGTTTTTATGCGGAGTTCGGTCAACTGGAAAATAAAATGTTAGCGGTGCAATATGAGACGAGAACGGAATGATTTTACTATTATTTTTTCCTACGACCACTATACAAAACACTACTTTGCGCATCGTTTTTTGTGCGCAAACTAGCAGATTTCTCACGTATCCAAAACTGTGCGACAAAGTGACATAACGCATAGCCAAAAATCGTTTCCGTACAGCTTTAATTTAATGTAAACAATAGTGATGGGCGGTAACTGAGAACTCAACTGTTACTTATTGTTAATGGAATAACTATTCATTTAAAGCTTCAAGGTAATAAAATAAACACAAATGGGATAACATAGAACCCGACAAGACTATAAAATATACTCATTATTCTCTTGTGGCAGTAATTATTAAAATTTACGAGTTGATCGCTAATAACAGCCAAATCAAATTCACGAACGTGATCGTGAAAATAACTTTCACACCTCTACTAACTTCCATCGACGACGCACAGCGCCTGCGTTGTGTAGAAGTTGCATATCATAAATGATATACATATACTAACCTCTCTTAAATCATTGTTATTAGTTATTACTTATTATCTACCACGTCTCCACGCTCACGTCACTTATTTTTAGTTTATACGGAGTCTAATAATAAATAATAATAATATTGTCGGTAGAATTCAATGATTTTACAGTATATAATAGTAATAATAAAAAGTCATTGGTAGAATTGAAAATAATACCTACCTAGGTAGGTAGTCTGAAAAAATAAACTTTAGTTAGGTACCTATCATTATAATGGATTGTTCCTCTGAATCTGAAGCAGAAAATACACCACCTGAAGTCAGAAAACAAGCAGGTTTGTGTTCTTTGAATTTGCTACCTGTAGTTTCGAGAGAAAAATACGAATCTGCTTATAAACATTTCATAAATTGGAGAAAAGGTCATAAAAGCAGAGCATTGTCAGAAAAAATAATTTATGTGTTAAATTTGTTAAATAATTAATCTGTTAAATTGTGGTCGTAGGAAAAGTACTGTGTGAAGCACGTGCGGAAAAGAAATTTCACACTCGTGTGAATTGTGACACTCGACTTCGTCTCGTGTCACAATTGTTTCACACTCGTGAGAAATTTTCTCTTTTCCGCACTTGTTTCACAATATACTATTATCGCGTCAATAAAAGAATGAGAAATGAACTGAATAAAACTCTCGATTAATATTATTAGTGACTTCCGTGGCCTAGTGGTTCTCCGCTGGCTCACGAAGCCATAGATCGCGGGTTCGAAACTCACCTCGGCCCGCTTTACTTTTCAGATTCATTTTCGAATGTCTGTGAAAAGTAAAACAAGCGATCGAACGTTTAAATGGCAAATATTATAATTTAAAGTGTGTGTGGCTAAAGAGTTCGTCTCAAAGCCAAATTACCAGAGTGGAGCGACTATGTCTTACCTACACAGTTAAGACCGATGCTCCCTCTTTTTCAAAAAAAAAAAAAAAAATTAATATTATTTACATGAAATCTATTATGGTCTCAATTTGTAAAGACTTCCCTTTTATTTAAATGAATAATTTAATCAATAAATTAGCTCGGGGGAAAATTCTAGTTACATGAAATGACCACGGGTTTTATTACTTTAGGTAGCTTTAGGGGGTAACGAAAGAGTATCAATACTACTCTCTCGCGTTATCCCAACTTGACTCCTGATCAGTACCCAGGTTTCGCATTGGGGGAGGTTAAGGTGTGAGCTTGGTAGAGTCAATTCTTCTTCTTCGCTCTAGGAGAAGTCCCGATCAGTACTCGGGGCCTCTGGGCAAGGGGGTGAGCTATAGATGGCGGACCGGCTATCCTAGATCAGTTCTCTAGGAAGGCCAGCTGCGATCTGCTACCGTTCCTTCAATTTTCGTCCCCTTATATAGGTATCGGACGTAAACAACAACTTCTTATCTTGTTTTCCTCTCGGCTTCGCATTTATTTGCTCGAATTTAATATTTTAATATTTCTCGCTGAATTGTGTGTTGTTTTCCATTCATTCCTAGAGGCACTTTCTGTAACCAACAACTGATACGAACATAAAAAACCTCCCTTATCTTGCTGTCGCCGGTTTACCTGCTTGGATTTTAATATTTTACTACTTGAATAATTCCTACATGATTTTTTCCCGCCTTTCGTGGGAATAATATTTTATTTAAATTATGACGTCGCTTTCCAGCGTCGCGACGTTACTGTAACGTCACAACTTTAAATAAAATTAATAGTATAGGTATTATTATATGAGCGATTATGAAGCCAAATTCACAATATTGTTACGAGTCTCACAATAAATAAATCACCACCAAAGTCTGTAAATTCCTTTATTGTTTAACACCACAAGTACTTATAACCTCTAATAATTATTCTACATAATCAAAACACAAACAGCTGACTATTACTTGTACTACATCAACACCAACTTGTCTATTCTTTATAATTCGCTATACTGTCACTACTCGCTTCCTTACTTCACACTTCACTTCACTACTGCTCTGTCTTCAGCCTTCAGCTTCACTACACGTCCGAACTACTACTACTCCACCAGCACCGGCGGTCTTTATATAGTCCCCTGACGCATCAGTAGTCACGTTCTAGTAGGTTGCAGATTTGTATCGACGCGCCGGCCGTGGATTCTGGAAATGTCAGATTGTTCGACGAGACCACTCCAGAAATCCATAGAACTAACGTCTGTCTGTCAATGTGACACATGACATGTGACGAGAATTTTCGCGAACATGTCATTGCCTTATAACCATCATAAAAAAATATTGTAAACAAATGAAATGGTGGGCTAGGAGTTCTTCATGAAACGAATAGAATTTTTCCAGAGCGGTCTCGTTATAATATGATGATAATGCCACCAGCTTTAGCAAGTGGCGTTGTCATCTTCAAGTGAATAATGGCTATAATCGCGAATGCAATACTATGCTTTTACTTTTCTTTTATACAGGGTGCCCAAATATAAATTAATGGGACCTAGCTCAGCTACAGCTTTGCGACCTCAAGAAAAAGCGATTAAACGAAACATCTTAAATGTATCTAAGCATTTTCAAGAATTATGATATTTTATTCAGTTACACTTCAAACAGCAATCATTAAGCATGTCGTTACTTTTTTCACTTTGTCATCTGTCAGTTAAAACTGATGGAGTAGTTTATTTTTATTTTGACAAATGTCTGTAAAATTATTCTCAAATTTTTCAAAGATAAAGGTGTTGTTACATTAGTGTTAGTCTTAGTCGATATCTATCTCTTAATTCGTTTTAATTTTTCATGAATCTAGGCAAACGTTGTCAGAAATGCAATGAAGCCAATGGTGGCCATTTTGAAAATCTTTTGTAAATAAAACGAGTTTTTGATAAAAAAAATATTGAAAAAAAATCCTTTATTTTTGAAAAATTCTGCCGTTTGAAGTGTAACTGAGTAATATCATAGTTCTTGAAAATGCTTAGAAACGCTTAGATGCGTTTTCCTTGAAAACGACACATTTTCTCGACATGAAATTAGTATAACTTTTCTATGTAAAAATAACGTACGCTCCATAAAGTTTACCGATAGTAACGAAAATTATTGATAATAAAAAAATATGATAAAAGACACACGGAAAAATTCTGCCGACAGCGCCCTCTGCATTATGCTACAAGACTTTGACGCTAATATCATTTGACTGCCTCTGAAAGTGACTTATACCAATTCAGCTTGATCGCTACTTTGATTACCGAAATATACACAATTTTGAATTTAAAATTTTCTTCTTCGTGGTGGTGTTTTGAGGAAGCACTTTTGTACTAAGATATGTTTCGTTTAATCGCTTTTCCTTGAGGTCGCAAAGCTGTAGCTGAGCTATGTCCCATTAAGAATCCAGATCCCTTGTCTTCTGTTCTCCGGCAATTCAAGTCAAGTCCTTAACCAGAAATTTGAAGGGAACCTACTTTTACACTACTTGTAATACTACGATATAATTTAGGACGATTTACTTGGACAAAACCAGAAGCTGAAAAGCAATTTGAGTGCAGAAAGAGCGAGGGTCCAGGAAGTGATCAAGGAGAGAGCAATTCTGCAAGGGAAGGTGGATAGTATGCATGCGGAGCACGAGCAGGTGATGAACAATCTTCGTAATATCGAGATGGAGGTTGGTTATTGAGAAGGCCTGGGATGATTTGATTTCTTACTAAAGTATTGTTTTTCATTAAATGATAACATTTCAGCTCAGGGAGGAAAAACTGAAACTGCAGAGTATTTTATCTGAGGCTGAGGCTGATCATGGTAAAATTGATCTGAGAATTTACCAAGAAACTATTTTAGCGTTGAAGAAATCAGAAGTGAGTGTCAGAATTTAGCTGTTTTAATTTTAGAGAGTCTATAGTATGTGGACCACATATACTTAGTTGAGAGGAATGCATTTTTTGTTCCAGGCTAGGACCGATAGATTAAAACAAGAACTTGAAGACAGCCACCAGACAATTCTAGAACTCAGAGGCGAAATAGCTAAGCTCGAGCACCAAGTGACCACCCTGGAATTTCAAAAGTATGGCTTAAGTCCTCTTTAATTATTACATATGTGAGTTGACTTTGAGGCTCCACGAAACCAACGGGAAAGTGGATACGGAACGTAGTCTTTATCTTGAGCTGAAAAATGAACAGCAGGAGTTGGTTTCAGCGATAATGCAGATGAAGAATGACGGAAAACTAGAAAACCATCACTGCACACATTTGCTAAGGGTATTGAGCTGTCTATCTACGAATTTTGTCGGCACTACATAACTCGCATATGTAACACTAATGTAGATTTGAAAAGAAAAAAGAAGTGTTTGCCTTGGACAACCAACGCTATTTATTACATTGTCGCCAGCAGAAACAAAACGGCCAGAACTGCTTGTGGTTTTGAAAAAAATTGTGGATAAAACGGTCATAACTGAAGAGGAAGCTCTAAATTTGAATTAAGAAGAAAAGGTGCGGTTGATTAGATGTGAACCAGTGACCTGTGCGCGTTATTTCGACTTCCGTATGAGACAACTCCAGAAAGTAGTTAGAGAAAACGACTCAATATTCCGACAACATGATGTAATTGACAGTTACTTCAGGGTCGAATTTCAGCGAAGAGGAAGTGAATTTCACACATACATGGTTTACTATGGCTGAAAAACGCACCGATATTCAAAGAAGGCGAAAACAACGACTCTGTGATTGAATTTATAAATAAATTCATTACAGTTAGCAGCGACTTAAAAGATAATCTTTTTTGCTTTCAAACGCACAGACACAATTTCACTTGTGTAAAAAGACAAGCCGGAAAGAAAAAATGTCGTTTCGATATACCGTTCTTTCCTATGCTCAACACTATAATTTTAGAACCATTGGCGAATAAGGAAACGCTGAAGGACTTGCGGAAGACGAGAAATGAGATGCAGGAATTCTTATCTGAGATATGCAAAGAAAAACGACAAATAGCATTTGATGATCTTCTGCAGCAATTTAAATTGACCGAAGATGATTATATATATCTAAAGTTATTTGCAGCGGATTAAAACGACCGACTGTTTTTTTGAAACAAACAGTGACAGAGAGCTTCGTCAATTCATACAATAGGGAACTGATGGAATTTCATCGCTCTAATATGGATATACAATTTATTTTACACACTTACTCTTGTGCTACGTATGTGTTGAATTATTTGAATAAATCAAGAGAGGCTTATCGAAGTTGCTACATGAGGCCATGGAGAAAGTGAATCGTGGCAGTGTGATACTGAAAGAGAAATTTCGTTTGATAGCAAACGAGTTCCTTAACGCAAGCGAGTTTTCTGCGCAAGAAGCTGGTACTGCATTCTGGGAATGCCATTGTCGAGAGCCAGTCGACAATGTATTTTCATCAACACAAGTTCACCTGACAAACGTGTTGCCGTCACTAAATCGAAAAAAGAATTACAAGATCTTCCAGAAGATTCGACCGACATTTTCACTCGTAATCTGTTGGATCATTATATTCAACGACCCGACGAACTAGATGAAATTTGTCTTGCCCAGTTCGCTTCAAATTTCAATTATTCATAGCAAAATACTTCGAAATCATGTCAACAATTTGAAGAAGTAAACGAAGATGAAGAAATTGACGAACCAGCTGAAAATCCAATCTGGTTTAAACTTAAAGATGGAAGTGGTTTCATCCGAAAAAGAACTACAATGAAAATAATTCGCTATGTCAGGTTTAATAAAGAAACCCACTAAGATGATTTTTATAGAGAACAGCTTATGCTGCTTACACATTGGCGGAATGAGAAACAAGAATTGTTGGATATCAACCATAAAGAGAAATTTAAAAGACAACATAACATAGTGATGAAAAACAAGATCGCGAGCAGTATTGATGAATGATCAAGCTGAAGATGAAACCAGGCAAAATCGCTCAAATGAGTTTCATATATTTGGAGCTGAACATGAAGAAGGCGATATATTTGTCGACATGGGAGCGGGTAGCACTTCTACAACTGAAACAGTAAAGAAGTCGAAAGAGATTTACTTCCCAGTTCCTTATCTAATTGCTGATGACGAATATCAACGTACAATGATCGAACTAAAAGACAAACAGAGAAGATATCTGCTTCATATCCTGTATACTTCCAAAACTAATTCATTGCCGATCTATGAATGCGTTGTTGGCTGTGCTGGTCCAAATTAATTCTGGCAATTCAACAATGCTTATTACGTCTGTTTAATAAACGAATGGGAGCATCTTTAGATTTGACCAGAGTTCTTCTCTGCGCATTTACTGGCAAGGCAGCGTTTAATGTTCCCATTCAAATTGTAAGACGTTTAAAATTGTCTTACATTTTACGGATGTCGGTGTCGAAGGTAGAGTGATGAGTTCATCAATAAATTTTAATCATCAGATTCGAGATAAGACAACGACCTTTGTGAGGAATTACCAGAGAAGTTTACTTGCGCAAAGGTTGCAAAAATGTAATACTTTGGCTGAAGATATTAATAAAACTTCAGTAGATTTAATATAAAAAGGAACTTACGTGATATAAAATTGCTGAACGTGTACAAAAAATTCGGTCAGACCAATTATCTGCGTCAGTTAGGAAAAAACGGAAAAGCGAATTTATTTATCGGGTGTTCGAACCTTTGAGTGTATATTTATTCAGTACAAAGCAAATAGAATGCCTCAAATTGATTAGGAAACGTGAAAAAAACTAGCTTTGCATTTAGATGTCGCAGGAAAGGTCGTTCGTCCACCTCCTTCGACCAAACAGACGTGTTTACCTATTATGACGGTGTTTCACGAATAGAAAAAGAATCTGCGGTACTTCCATTTTTGGAATTTATTTCATGTCAAGACGATTCACATTCCATAGGTTCGTGGTTGGATGCTTTTTCTAATTTTTGTGTAAAAAATAAACTGCCTTGGCCAGTGTTCGATTATTTCACGGATTTCAGTTTTGCAATAATAAATGCTTTTCTTAATTATTGGCTTTAATACCCTGACGTTAGCGAATACTTGAACGTAATTTTCAATTCTCGTGTGTTAAGGAAAGATCTCGCAGCACTTATCATGACTTTGGAAATTTGTTGTTGTCATTTCATCAAAATTATCGTTAAGGACGTAAATGAGGTTGTAACAAAGGAAACTGCGAAGAATAACCCTGCATAGGCAGTGTATTCGAGATGAACGACATTTCAACGGTGGAGATTTGGTATGTAAATTTTATTAACGTTAGCAAATCCAAAGCATACGACGATTCTGTAGAAAAATCTTTAAAATTGCTGCGCTCTTTTTTCGTTAAAACTGACATAGACTCGAGTGATGAGAACGTATTTGGTATTTTAGATCATCTAAACAAAGATACCAGAGAAAAATAATTATACACGCGAAGTTTATTATACGTTCATTTCAGAAATATTTTAAAGACTTACTTTTACGGTTGACGAATCGTGTGAGGAGGAAAAAATCTATTTCAGTGAAACTTTGGCAGATATTGTTTTGAAAAAATATCTAGCTTATTTACCGATGTGGTCCAAAGTTTGGGACAGGCATTGCAATTCACGGTTTATCAATGCTCCCGTAGAAAATTTTTACGGTGACCTTGCACTGAACATAAGTGAGCAAGGTCAATGGTGGCCGTGATGCTCGGCCGATGTAAGACTCGGCCTGGAAGCCTTGGAGTCGCTACCGCAAACCAACCTCTCCCAGCCCGGTCGTCGAATCGTCACCAAGGCCCTGCACTGGGGACAAACGATACCAAAGGTCTGAACACATTCTCCGCTACACCGCGCCCTCTTAGTTCTGTGTTCATGTCTCACAGCTAAGGGACTCGCGGGGCTCTGGGCTTGATCGCCTGAACCAAGAGGAGACAACCTCATCAAAAACCTAAATCCCAAGGTGGAGGTCCAGGCTGACAGGATGCGTGGCTGGATAGGAGACCAGTCTCTACTGGACCTAACCTCCGGGCACACTTCATGCGGGGCTCTGGAGTAGAGGCGTACCCTTTCCCTATAGCTACTCATGGGATGGATGTTCATGGAAAATAAAAACCAGAACCCAAACAAAAGAAGTATGATGTCTAGAAGGAATAGTCGATGCCCTAGGGCCGGCCTACCTTCTGGCATCACCCAGTCCCTACAGCAGGAGCAAACAACCGGGGCACAAATGCCTGACCTAACACGTCTGCAACCGGAAGCGTAAAACCTGCAGGTGCAGATAGCATCAACTCTACCGAAAGAGTTGGAGCACATGACCACAGAGGCTTTAAAAAGATTCAGAATTGGTACAGTCAGAATTTCGCACGACAGAAGGTGCGAAGACTGGTGGAAGGCGGAGCTGATCCCTTGGAGGAAAAAAAGTCGACGATAAGGGACAACTTGATAAGGGACAACTTCATCAAAGCCTCCATCACCCCCAAAGACAAAGACCACCCACGCAAAAGGACCAGGTCCGAGTCAACGACCCCGCGGAAAGACGTTTATCCAAAAGGCCAAAAAAGACCATAGCATAGCGGCAACTGCCACCACGTCATTCACAGACGCAGTTGCCTCCGTGAAGGCGGACGTCGCCGCGAAAGACTACCCTGAGATGCTACTTGACCCAGGGCAGAAAAAACTGGTCGAAAAGGAAATTCTAAAATCCCACGACCAAATTAAGCCCGGGAGAGACGGACCCCAAGTCCGCTTCCTGAAGCATCTGCTAATGTTATTCCTTAAAACAGTTTCTATAAACTGGTGAAGTCCTGCTACAAAAAACCGACTCACCCTGTATATGTCGTGGGCAGGTGAATTCTGGAAAGCCACTTTCCCGTGATCAGGGGGAATAAAATATTTTTATGTCACAAAAGCGGGGGGTGGGGGGGGGGTTCATAAGATAAAACAGTCTACTGCAGTGCTGCACATCATTTTCAAAATAAAGATTTGCGTGTACATAAAACTGACCACGCCGGCTGACAGGCTTCCATACCAATTTCTCCTCGCAGACAACTCGATTATTGATGGATAGCCCACAGCTTCTGTTTACTGACCTGTGCAGACAACACAAGTGCAGAGTGGTTGAAGGAGGTTGTCTTCCATCTGGTGCCCTGGAAGGATGCAGTCCTGCAGACTGTGGTTGGAGAGAACATACCAAAACCGATCGCCTGCACAGCTTCGTACGATGACGACGAGGCGCTTAGCAAGGAGAAGATCCTATTCAGGCTAAGCGTAGCCAACTGTACACCGACCTGTGGGCCTCGCGGGGCAGTTCGAAGTCGGGTAACTGTCACGTTTGGACCTTCTCGATGGACAACGGCTCCTTCGGGGTACATACTCAGGGAGATGGACATGCCCCCCTACTTCCACTTGTGCTCCAGGCTGTTATTCCGTCAAAAGGATAAAGCCCTTGTGACTGATCCCTAGGCGGAGGCAGCCAGGAGTGCGTCTCCCAGCGCCGGGGCTGCTGCAGCTGTAGAACCGGCGGGGGGGCCTCCTGAGGCAATACCACAAGAGTCCAGCAGGCGTCCGTCGCTGAAAACCCACTGGACTCTGCAAAATCGCTCCTACAGGAGACGATGCAGAGAAGATGACGGCCAAAAATCGTTTGAACGGGGGGAGGGGGGGGGGCTGACAGGATGGCTCTGTTACAGGAATCATGGACACATGGGAGAGAAATAAGCGGACTTGGTGCCAGAAACTCTCTCCTACTGTACGACAGGTCAGTATTAAGACCGCGTGCATGCATTCTGACTGCTAAAAACAATAACTGTATCTTGATTACGGAGCTCTGCTCCGGTGATTTTGTTGCAGCTATATTAGCCGTTAAAACTGAAGTAGGCGTTAGAAGCTGGCTAATATGTTTGCACCATACTTCGCGGGCGAGGACGCCCGCCCACCGGAATCCCTACAGGCGGCAGTGACCCACGGCAGGAGAAACGGATTCGACCTCATCATTGGTTGCAAAGCAAACGCACACCACATTGCGTGGGATAGCCTGCACCGACATCAACAACAGCGGTGAGTTCCTTTTAGAATTTATCTCTGGTGAAGGATTGGATATAGCTAACGTAGGTAACGAACCAACCTTAATAACTAGCGCGAGAGAGGAAGTATTGGACATAACGCTGTGCTCCCTCCCCATGATTGATGATGTCCGAAACTGGCATGTGTCACGGAACCATCATGTTCCGATCATGGACACATTAGATTCGACATTAAAACTACATCTATGCGGATGATGGTGTTCTGTAATCCTAGAAAAACCCAATGGGCTGGATTCACCAGCCCATTAAAGGATAATCTAGATACGGTAAGTAAATCTGTGAAAGACAGCAAGGATCTTGACGATGTAGCACAGGAGCTTAATGCGGCAATTTTGAAAGCATTTGAAGCCAACTGCCAAGCAAAGTCAAAAAGGAATAGGTCTAGAACAGTCTGGTGGATAAGTATTCCGGAAACCTTACGGTTGCAAGTACGAAAAGCCTTTAATAGAGCTAAGCGAAACCAAGAATGGGAAACTGACAGAATAGTTCTCACCCAGTACAACATTAATAAAAAAATATTGTTAAATTTGTAACGGGATTTTCAGCTGGGTTGAGACGATCACAGGGTTAGGTATTTGCCCCTCTTTTACCCGTAACAAGTCAATCAAAATTTTAAAAGCATTTATTTACAGTTACACAAATTTCAATACAACGGCATATATTAATGTTGCGCGATGAGCTCGGATCAATGTGGGCTGTCCTCTTCCCTCAGCGCTCTGTCTGATTGGATGCTGATATCGACGCTAGAGCGCGCGCCTCCGTCAATTGGTCGCCCAGACGGGCTATTACTGGAACTGAACTCACCAGTTCAGTCAGTCGCTCCACTGCCATCGCCCGCTGCGTGTTGTGCTAGCAGCGGCCGCGGCCTCCGGCATACGCGTCGCGGCGACTTCGGAGAGAAATCATTCACGGACGCCTCAATCTGAAAAATACAAGCCCACTCACGGAGTACCGAGGAGGGTATTATTAAATAGCTCAGGGTCGACAACTCAATACGTTGCGATCCCGACGCCCGTGACGCCTGGCCCTCAATGCAGGCCTGGCGTCGTCTGAAAGGGTCCGCCCGGGACCTCACTACAGCCCCGTTTGTTCCCTTATGTGGTCGGCAGTCGACTGGAGCTCAATTCACTCCTGTCGAGCTCCCGTTTCCGTGTTACAGACAAGCTCAACTCAGTTCATTGGCTTGCCGTCACCGGCTGGATGAATGTGGCGGAGTGCACTCAATGCATGCCTCCTGCTGGGGGGTTAGGGGGCCTTCTTAGCTCAGTACACTAGAAGGGAGAGAGCTTCTCGAGTCAGTTCCTCGGAATCTTCTGCCTTGCTGGTCCTCTGGGTCTGCTTATATAGCCGGTGCCGGCGAGATAACCCGCTAATCATTGCTGTAAAAACTGTATCTTTCTGATAAACCCCTCGATTAATTAAAATAAATAATAATTAACTGCGAATGCCTTGGAATTCGTTACATCCCCGGTCCCCAGGTAAAAAAAAAAGAAAAAGAAAACTGAAGAAACTCTCTGAAAATAAATAAGAAATTAACGCTGAAAAGAAAACTACCCGGTGAAACCCATTTTCTGCCGGTTTGACTGTTTCTTTTTTTTTTTTAATAATGACAAAATCCCTCGTCGCCAATTTTTGTGGTGTACTATATCCCTACTCTAGTTTCAGGAAGGATTAAAATAATAAAGTTTTTACTAGTAATTTAACTGAACCTTTATTCTTCGACGGTTATAATTATAATGAACATTTTTCATTTCTACAGCGTCGATCTGATAATTATTTACAGATGGCTTAATCATTTTCGAAGTATATTACATTATTTGAACTTCAACGTCAAAAAATTTGAAAAAAATAATCGTTTCGCTTACAGAAAACGGCTCGAATGACCTGGGACTCGCCGTATATAGTTTGACTCTTATTTCTCAATTTTCTAAAGCTACTGAATAGTATAAATACATTCTTGTATGTCAATAGGTCTCCAATCTAATATATTTATTGGTCCTATTCGGCGAACAACAACTCAACTTTGAAGCACCATGTTTAGACTACTATTTAACATGTTGAACGCTGTTTTCACCAAAAAATTGTTTAAATTAATGTCTTCTTCAACTTTCTAGGAGTAACAATGTATTTTCAAATGTAACATAAGTAAGTAAATACAGTAGAGTCTCGCTAATCTGAATAGGTGCGGATTACTGAATACCTACCAAGGAGAAATTTTCTAGGAAATAAAATATGAATGCATTTTTATATTTTTGACTATAAAAATACATATGTAAGTACTTATAAATGTAACGTAGAAGACCCGGGCCCCTTTATCTGTCGCGAAAAGCCACCGTGTGATCGTCTAGTTTCCCTAGTTTCCCTAATTTCTCCTAATAGGACCGCTGTGTTTTCCTACGTTGTGTTTACCGTTATCACCCCTGCTCTTTGATTGAGGTATGCCAGGATTACTATGGCCGAAACGGATGCGCAAAAGAACCTACTGGGATTTTTGTTTGGAAAAGCGGAGAACTTTACTGAGACGTGTTGTTAACTGTTGGCTTCCTATCAGGGAGTTTAAAAGCGAGTGATGAGCGAGAGAATTTGTTTGCAAGGGCGTAAAATGGTGAAAGGCGAGATGGGCTGTGATTTTGCATAGAGAGTACAAAAAAAATGGAAAGCGAAGAGGGATCCCTTTCATGCATGTTTCAAACTCCAATCCATTTCGGATTCCACTCTTTTGCACACCTGTGCTTTCTTTTTGTTTTTGTTTCGTTTACAGACTACCCGGTATATGCGGGAATGTCTTATTATTTCGTTTCGCTTTTGTTTCGGTTACAGACTATCCGGTATATGCGGAAATGTCTGTGTATTACCTATTCAATTTCTCGTACGAAATTATCGTGTATTTTCAACCGGGAGAATCACCCTGTATGTCTAGCTGCGTCGCCTGTGAGTCTGACGCGAGTTAAACATCGCGCCTGGACGGCTGGTGGCATATTGGTTGCCTAGCTATAATAGCCAACGGATTGAGACTCGGGCCGTTTAAGTTGATTTTACCTAGCGAGTGGATTCTAGTACGGGGTTGCCATTTCTCTTGAATGTTGAATTAGCATCTTTTATGAAATCGTTCTTTTCGATTCTCTTTTATTTAATGATTTTATTTTCACAGTTGATTTACCTAGGAGTGTGAATTATTTCACCACCGTTTATTTTTACTCGTGACCTGCTTGATAACTCATATTATTGTCATTTGGTAAACCTTGTTTGTTTACTTTGGTTTAACCTTTTGATTACCTTTTTGCCCCTGTGGGCTACCTGGCGAAGAATTGAAGTGTTGGAATTTTTAGTTTGGTACCTCCTGGAACCGGCATATTTGCGGACATCGAGACCAACCATCGATTCCACCGTGTTCCTGGTTTCTACCCCTAACTAGTCAGTACTGATAGAAATGCTGGAATTTGTAATTGGTACCTACTGGTGCCGGCTTGGTTTCGGGAATACAATTGTAACGAGACCAGCAATCGCCCCCGCCGTGCTACCCAGTCTTGCCCTATATACCTGTTGACAGTACTGATTGTTATTCTATTGGTTGCAACCTGTTTGTTTTACCTTGCCTCTCGAGGCAATGAGTTATTTGATTGGTCCTTAGAGTTTTTATATTGTTGCTTTGATCAACTGTGGATGTGGAGATTTTTACTGAATACCTGGGTTGATTGCACAGGACAATTTTGTCTCTGTTCGAATAGAAGAGCTTCGGAAAAACGATCTTATAATGATACTTTGGTTTCTTGACTTTCTTTATTGGCTTTCCCATACTCGAGATTAATTTTGAGGTACTTTGGATTTTTATTTGTGAATTGCAATTCATGATCCTAACTTTATTTTTGTTATTGGACTCCTGATATGTGAGGGCGTTTATTACACCTGACAACCTTGCTTTGGTTTCTGTTACGCTGTCCTACTCTGAGGGTGCCTTTGCCCTGTTGCGGTCTATGATTTCCACTTTTTAAAGAATCATACTATTTACTGGTGCAACGGAGGTCTTCACCTGGACATCGAGGTCAATACCTCCCCCAGTGTGGGATAATCGAGTACCTATTATAACACCTAATTGGGTCTTGTAATGGAATTAGTATTTTCTAATAATGTTTGCGAAGTAGCAGATGCTACATCTGACAACGCTGCCTTGTTCTATCTAGACCTGTATCGGAGGGTGCTCTGCTATGTGATCTCTATTTATGGTGTCATATAATGGCAAGGAATTCCTTTCACTTTCAAATCGGATGGCTTGTGTTTATCTTCGTGGTCAATTCCCTAATTGAATCATTTTTGATAAAAATGATTCAATTAGGTGAAAAGGTGAATTACTCATCGTGGAAAAGCCCTATAGTACCGGTGGTGAAGAGAAATGGCGAGATAAGACTGTGCGCAGATTACAAAGCGACAGTTAATAAATTCATTAAGGATGATAATTATCCAATTCCCAAAGTGCAGGATATTTTTGCGAAGGTGTGTGGTGAAAACTATTTCTGCACCCTGGACCTAAGTCAAGCTTACTTACATTTGAAGGTTGACTAAAGCAGCTCCATGATACAAGCTATAAGCACCCACAAAGGTACACTCAGAGTAAACAGACTCATGTTTGGCATTAAAATTGCACCAAATGTATGGCAACGTTTTATGGATCAAGTACTCCAAGATTTACCAGGAGTCGCTTGTTTCTTTGACGACATTGTGGTTAACCCTTTCGATGCGGGTAACTCATCCAGAAGCTGCTGCTGTGTGCGGCGAAAAATTGTCGCTTGCGAGTATATTCGCTTCGAGCACTGTGAGTCTGTTGGTATTGCTCGTCTAGAGCAGTGAAATCCAATAAATATCATACGGCTGGAGCATCGAAAGCTATTGATATAAACATGATTTGATATCACAAAATTGTCTTTATTGCCGGCTTGCATAAATAACTTGAAATTGTATGTTTTTTTATTATAATGTTTATTGGAAAATAAAATTGAGATAACATTCAGTCTTACAACATTCAGTCTGTCATTACAAAATCTTTAATAAAAAAAAAATTTCATTCAAATTTTAGTTTTTAAAAACAACACTATAAATAAAATAAATATAGGTATCCAATAAAATCACAAATCAACATGTTCAATAAAAAATATCAAAAAAACTAAAAAATATTCACGTAAAAAAATAAGTACGTAACAAAATAAAATAAAATTACTTCTTTATAATTCAAGTCATAAGTTCGAAGCTCCTAATAATTTTTCTTGGTGTGGTACGCCTCAAAGCAAGGAACAACACAAAGGCCAACATCACAAGGGCCACATTTGTACCTTGACTCTGACCTTTTGCCCTTCTTTGCGCAGACGACACATCGTTTTGTAGGCCTTTGTTTGTAAGTGGTCGGTGGACACAATTTCATGAAATGTCTCTCCGTTAGACGTAAATCACAATCTGCAGCGGCGACTCTGCGACCTCCCCCTTCTCGTAATAGTGGCGTATGATACTTTTCAATTATTTGTTTTACTAACTCCAAATGAAATTCTTGACTGGAAACATATTTATCTGATTTGGTCTTGTATAACTCAAATGAGTTCAACACAGCCAAGTCCACAAGATGGAAAAACACTTTTTTATACCATTTGATGGTTTTTCGTACGCTTTGAATAGATGATAAAATCATGTCAGTTTTGTCTACAGCCCCCATATGATCATTATAGTCCACTATACATGAAGGTTTTTTTACTTTTTGTCCAGTACGACGATCAATTTTTGAAGTTTGCTGCATATCAGCGGTATGAAAAGTAGAGAGCATATTCACCAAACGCTTATCTTTCCATTTTATAGCCACCATAGTTTTAGTACATTTGTGATTCATTTCCCCAGTCCTCAGATTGTCAGACATTTCTGGCATGTTCTTTCGGTTTTTCCTCACAGTTCCACAGACATGAGTTTTATTTTTATACAAAAAATCGAACAAGTTAGGACTTGAGTACCAATTATCGACATAAAGAATATGTCCCTTATTCAAGTATGGCTGCATTAGCGTAGCTACAATATCACCAGACTTTCCCAAGTTATTCTGAAAATTTGTTACATTCGTTGTTGCACCTGTGTACACAATAAAATCCAAGACATACCCAGATTCGCTGTCACAAAGAATGAAAAACTTTACTCCAAATCTGTGCCTCTTGGAGGGGATATATTGTCTAAAAAATACCCTCCCTCTAAATAATAACAAACTTTCATCAATACACATTTTTCTCCAGGGATACATTGCTTCCTTGAATTTTTGTTTCAAATGATCTATGATTGGACGTATTTTTTGTAAACTGTCTGGTTGCTCGGGCTGTTCTTCATTATCTGTGAAGTGTAACATCTGAAGAAGCAATATGTATCTATCTCGCTTCATAAGCCTCCCAAAAATCGGCGTGCTTATAAATGCATCTTTAGTCCAATAATCTTTTACTTTTAGTTTCTTCAAATGCGGCATTAGCAAGGTAACCGCTAGAAAACAGTATAACTCTTTATATTCAACATCTTTCCATCTTTTCAATCGAGAATTTTGCGTAATTCCTTCCCGACTTACATAACGAAAATATTTATTCATTTCGCTTGCTATATGCTTCATAATAGTCTCGTCAATAAAATACTCGAAGAATTCCAAAGCCTTTGAAACATTTTCGAGCTTACACCCTGAATTTTCATCGCTGAAGGTGAAACGCTGAGGAATAAACTCTTGTTGTCCAGACAAAAGCTGAGTTGATGGAATTTTCATTTACAGGAGGTTCTGCCAACCCACCACCATCAGGTTCTTCATCAAATTCCTCATCACTTTCCAATGGATCATGAATAGTTTCTTCTACAATAGGTGTCCTTTCAGAAAAAATACGTTCTATATCTTCACAGTCAGTATTATTTCCTGCTTCACTCTCTTCACCGTCAGTCCATCCAAAATCTTCAGGTCTATCAAGATTTACCTGTAATATAGTACGTAATATTGTACCTATTACAGAGGGTAAATAAAATTCATACAATTATCTTTATACTTACCAGATCTTCGTCACTGTCACTATGAACAAGAAGTTCCTCTAAATTACGTGTCGTCAACGCCTTTCGAGACATTTTAGTTTACTAGTTGCATTACAACACTGGTAAACACTGAAACAGTCATAACAAGAAACGGAAACAGCCATCCAATACAGCACACAATGAAGTGATTCACATAAAGGCATGAAGGTCACCACTTGATCAGCGCGAGTAGTTTTATCGTGTAACTTAGGCAGTGGCCAACGCATCGCATGCGATATTATGCGTTTCGAGCCCAGAAAACCAATTAAATTTCACAATGCGAGTTAACTCGTCTGTAGCGCTTGACCCTTGTGCGAGTATATTCGCTTTGAGCATCGAAAGGGTTAAAGGTACTACGTATACAGATCTACTGGAAAATTTGGAGAATGTCTTCGAAAGGTTGAGAATACATAATTTACATCTAAATAAATCAAAGTGCAAATTCTCGCAGCGAGAAATTAAATATCTGGGTCATATAATCGACAGTTCAGGTATTCGACCAATGCCAGACAAAGTTGAAGCTATCATGAACAGTCCAACGCCAAAGAATACAAACGAATTGAGAATTTTACTTGGCATGATTAACTATTATCAAACGTTCTTGCCAAATTGCATCCATTAAACTACCTTTTACAGAAGAATGTAAAATTTCAATGGACGGACGAATGCAAAAATGTTTTTTAAATGTTGAAGAAAGAAATGTCCAGCCCTAAGGTACTGTCGTTATAACTTTTAGTGAATGTTGACTTATCGTCATAAATTATAGGGGTGTAAAGCACTCACCAAAAAGTAAATATTAAAAACCTTCTTGCGCATCAATCGCAGAAATAGTGTATTTTTATGCGATTCAATAATAAATATTTTCTTCCTATTTTTTTTTTTTTATAATGAATATAATGAAAAAATAATCCGATTTTTTGGGGGGGAAAAGCGGAAAACCACCTACCTACCAAAAAAAAGAATAGCCCTCTCGTGGTTTCGAACCCGCATCAACAGTTTACTATTTAGGCAAGGGTTCGCTTGCCTAACTAACTGAGCTAAAGGTGCCTTTCAAATATGTAGCGATGATCGAGTAGGTATATGTAGTACGTCCAATACTTCATCCTACACATTTTATTTTTTAAACTAGTCATATCTTAGTTATTAAAAGACCAATTTGAATACTTTTTTCACCCGCATGTAGGTGATTTAATTGTCGTTGCGATTGCTCTTCTAATTTTCAGAACCATTCATAATTGAATGTGAAATAAAATAAAAACGAAATTGCGAACCATTTCATCGATTTAATAAGTGCAAGCTAATTTTGCACAAGCGAAAAACTTTTTTGTTTTTCGTTTAAAGTGCTACATTAATCGAGGAGAATTGAAGCTAAGACATCAAATTATATGTTAAAGCAAAAAAAAATGGAAAATTTCGGTTCAACTTCTTCAAAAATGGACTCATAAACGGTTATAGAATTGACACATTTTCACCCTTTTTCCTACCCACGACACTGGCTTATTAATGGAAAATATGCTAATTTTATTGCATTAACTAACATTTCCAATAATTTTCTTCAAATCCTGTTAATTTGATTTCAAAGTTTTTTTCCCATCTTGCTCATACAGGGGTTCAAATATTAGCACATTTTTCAAAAATTAAAATGACCGCCATTTTGAAACGGCTCGACCGATTTTGCTCAAGTACAATACCAGACCAGTTTTTATAGATATCTTACTCCCACAAAAATTTCAGCCTCCTAGATTCAAAACTGCGACCTGAAATGAGATGACAAAAACCGGATACCTGGAATTTTGAAGGGACACCCTGTAGAAGTGATGGGACTTTTGGAAAGTTTTTCAACGAAAATCCAACGTCATTCCCAAATTTTACAAGGACCCAAAATTTCGTTCACTAATTTTAAAAGATAAAGCCACAGGAGCGTTTTTAAAATCGAAATTTCGCGATTTTGGAGAAATATATATATATATAAATACAACGGTTTAATGTTCGTGGGTTGTACGACACAAAAAAGAAAATCCTTGGCCAATTAGATAGTTACTCTTTTATTTAATGTCTACGTTTCGGTATTCTCCACACCTTCATCAGGACAACTGCAATAACAACATCAGTATCTATTAATTACAAACAGTTTTTTAATTGTCTGGACTTACAAAACTTTGAGGTTTATGTTAAAAACCAACATCATATAAAAAAACCAAGAGGATCCAGTCTTTCTAGCAAAAACACCAACCATATTTATGTAAATTACCCAATAAAACACTCACTGTCACATCTAACATTCTACATCATACTTCACAGGATTAAAATCTAAATTAAAATCTATTTTGTTACACAATTTCATATTTTAAAAATAAAAAACCACATGGTCTTGGAGGTGTTTTCTGTGGTTATGTTTGCCATAAGAGAAATCAAAACAAACGGTAGGGATATTCGACTCGAAAATTAATCTTTTTTTCTTTTTCTTCTGTCATGTGTCATTTGACATGACATAATAAATTGATTAATGACATTTATTACAGCCCTTCATTGAGATGACATTGTTTACATTATTATTCTTATTTTTAATTTTTTAGTCTTACGGAAATCGAAATTTATTATTGTTTTCATTGAGGCTGGTAGCTAACTAGTACAACCATTATTTACTATTCCTAATCAATTGCCACTCTTGGTTCATTGTCACCCCTGTTATGCTGATAATTTATTAAAAAGGAATATATGTTGCTGATATTTTGTATGTCAGTTTTTGAATTTAATGAATTACTTGTTCTTTTTATGTGATACATTTCCAGAAAACAACGTTTCCCTGTAACCCTTTCCATGTCCAGTATTTTTGTCTGATCAAAATTCATTATATGTCCTGTCTTTCTGCAGTGATCTGCCAATGCACACTTTTTGGCTGGATTTTTTATGTCGCTTTTGTGCTGAATAAGTCTTTTTTTTTTTCAACTGTTGAGATGTTTGTCCCACGTAAACTGACTCACAAGACGAGCAAGGCACCCTATATACTACATCCACTCTCTTATCATCCGGTGTCCTGTCCTTTACTCTACTAAATAACTGCCCTACTAAAAAACTGTTCTTTTTTGCTATTTTTAAGTTCTCTTTCTTTAGTATATTTATGAGTTCGGCCGTGAGATCGCCAATTTTTGGTAACGAATAATATCTTGCTCTATTTTGGATCAATTCACGATCCCCGTCCGGACTCTGAATGCCCTCAGTTCTATCTGCATTTGTTGATCTCGCGGAATTATATAGTAATCTCGTTACTAGTTGTGAAGGATACCCATTCTGTAGTAAAATACAATGAAGTTGTTTTAGGTTTTTTTCTTTTAGTGATTGATGTGATATTTTTTCTACCCTGTTTCTGAGACCCAAGACTAAATTTATTTTCTGTTTTATAGGGTGGTTCGATTTAAAATGTATATACCTGTCTGAACACATTGATTTTCTGTGCCAGTCCAGGATAATTTTATTTTCGTTGGTTCTTATTAAATTGGTGTCTAAGAAAGGTACTGTTTTGTTTGTTTCTTTCTCCATTGTGAATTGTATGTGCTCATTATATTCATTGAAACATTGTAGCGTGAATTCCATTTGTTCTTCAGGAACCGAGCACACTATGTCGTCGACATATTTTTTTATAAATGGAATCTCAAAAGGTAATTTTTTATAATGGCATCTAACACATAATCCATCACCATTCTTGCCACCACTGGGCTTAAATTAGACCCCATAGGACAACCAAATATCTGACTGTAGATTGTGTCATTGAAAGTAAAATAATTGGAACTGAAGACAAACCTTATCAGGACGATGAACTCTGATTTGGGAATGCTTGTATAGTTTTTTATTGTTTCCCACCTTTTATCAACCACCTCAATGACCAACTCAATGGGGATGTTACTAAACAGAGACACCACATCGAGACTCACAATGACGTAGTTGTCTGGCAACTGAAATTCATTTATTATATTGGCGAATTGAAAGGAATCTTTAACAAAATACCTATCTTCTGCATCATTGAAGGCCTGTGACAAAATCTCGGCAATAAAAACAGAGAGTCTAGATGTGGGGGTATTAATTGAAGATATAATAGGTCTGAGGGCTAATTCTGGCTTATGAATTTTGGGGAGGCCGTAGAATTTTGCTGGTATGGAGTTATATGTAAACAGACTTTTTGCTACTTTTTTTATCTATATATCCTTTCCTTTCTAGATCTTTAATCAATGCATTGCTCTTTCCTTGAATCGTCAGTGTGGGATCTCTTAGCAGGACCTTATAATATTTATTGTCATTAAGAATTTCCATTGACAGATCAATATATTTGGATTTATCCATCGCAACAGTGACATTACCTTTATCTGATTGTAAAACTAGTAATTCAGGATGTTCTCTGAGATATTTTTTGCAATTATAGAACATCCTCTGGGCAAAGTTTGCTATACTTGGTGTTTTCAACAAATAGTTAGTTATGGAATTAGTTGTCTTAGCTCTGACCAAATTTTTTTGTTGTTCATCAGTTTCGGAATCTATAATAGTATCAACATCAGTTCAAAGAAGTGTCAGTTCAAAAGTTGCTAGCTGATGTTGATACTATTATAGATTCCGTAGACAGGGTAGAAAAAATATCACATCAATCACTAAAAGAAAAAAACCTAAAACAACTTCATTGTATTTTACTACAGAATGGGTATCCTTCACAACTAGTAACGAGATTACTATATAATTCCGCGAGATCAACAAATGCAGATAGAACTGAGGGCATTCAGAGTCCGGACGGGGATCGTGAATTGATCCAAAATAGAGCAAGATATTATTCGTTACCAAAAATTGGCGATCTCACGGCCGAACTCATAAATATACTAAAGAAAGAGAACTTAAAAATAGCAAAAAAGAACAGTTTTTTAGTAGGGCAGTTATTTAGTAGAGTAAAGGACAGGACACCGGATGATAAGAGAGTGGATGTAGTATATAGGGTGCCTTGCTCGTCTTGTGAGTCAGTTTACGTGGGACAAACATCTCAACAGTTGAAAAAAAAAGACTTATTCAGCACAAAAGCGACATAAAAAATCCAGCCAAAAAGTGTGCATTGGCAGATCACTGCAGAAAGACAGGACATATAATGAATTTTGATCAGACAAAAATACTGGACATGGAAAGGGTTACAGGGAAACGTTGTTTTCTGGAAATGTATCACATAAAAAGAACAAGTAACTCATTGATTATGAATAAAACACTAATGTTTTATAAAATTCTACTGTATATTGATCGATGAGATTATTTATTTACTATTATTATTTATTATTATTTATTATTATTATTTACCAATGTCAGTAAACAACTTCAACAGAGAAATTTCTATTATCAAACAAATTGCAAAAGAGAATGGTTATCGAAAAACATTAATAGACGACTTATTACACAAAAAACAACACAAATTAGCCATAAACCTCATTTATCCTCAACAAAACAATTAAATCAGAAAATATTCATCACTAACGTACTTTGGAAACGTTTCAACACAAATATCAAGGATAATTTCTAACACCACTACATTTAATATTTCATTCAAATCTTTTATGAGTAATGGTTCTATATTGCTGAATGCAAAGGAAAAGTTATCTAAATTACAGAAACCTGGAATTTATCGATTAAACTGTTCTCATTGTAATTCAGTTTATATAGGACAGACTTGTAGAAATCTAGAAATTAGATACAACGAACACCTAAACTCTTACAGACTCAAGCATCCAGAAAGATCAAATTTTGCAAAACACTTAATAGAAAACAATCACACTCTAACAGCAAACAACAAAATTGAATTACTACATCATTGTGATCATTATTTTAAATTAAATTTTCTTGAATCTCTAGAGATCCACAGACATTTACATAATCAACAATACACAGTAATAAATGAACAGCTAGACACATATCGTTCTCCACTACTTGATTTTCTTCTTGATATCAACAACTAAGAAGATTCTGAAGAAATACATTATGATCTAGTTAGTTCTCTTAAAAATTCATTTAAATCTAGTTACTTGTTTCATGATCACTTAGGTAATACTGTTGCTATGTTACTGTATCAATAATTTTATTTACGTCTGAAGATGCTACATGAAAAGTAGCGAAAAACGTGTAACGTTTCTATCATCGATCAATATACAGTAGAATTTTATAAAACATTAGTGTTTTATTCATAATCAATGAATATGCAGAGATTCTACGAAGTAGGGGTTGAAAACATAAATTTTAACAAGTAACTCATTAAATTCAAAAACTGACATACAAAATATCAGTAACATATATTCCTTTTTAATAAATTATCAGCATAACAGGGGTGACAATGAACCAAGAGTGGCAATTGAGTAGGAATAATAAATAATGGTTGTACTAGTCAGCTATACCAGCCTCAATGAAAACAATAATAAATTTCGGTTTCAGTAAGACTAAAAAAATTAAAAATAAGAACAATAATGTAAACAATGTCATCTCAATGACCGGCTGTAATAAATGTCATTAATCAATTTATTGTGTCGTGTCAAATGACACATGACAAAAGAAAAAGAAAAAAAGATTTAATTTCGAGTCGAATATCCCTACCGTTTGTTTTGATTTCTCTTATGGCAAACATAACCACAGAAAACACCTCCAAGACCATGTGGTTTTTTATTTTAAAGTATGAAATTGTATAACAAAATAGATTTTAATTTAGATTTTAATCCTGTGAAGTATGATGTAAAATGTTAAATATAACAGTGAGTGTTTTATTAGGTAATACATAGATATGTTTGGTGTTTTTGCGAGAAAGACTGGATCCTCTTTGTTTTTTCATATGATGTTGGTTTTTAACATAAACCTCAAAGTTTTGTAAGTCCAGACAATTAAAAAGTTTTGTAATCAATAGGTACTAATATTGTTATTGCAGTTGTCCTGATGAAGGTGTGGAGAATACCGAAACTTAGACATTAAATAAAAGAGTAACTATCTGATTGGCCAAGGGTTTTTTTGTGTCGTACAACCCACAAACATTAAACCGTTGTATATATATATATATAGTGTTTCTTGATTACGGGGATAGTAGTCAAGGAGTCAAAGAATACTCTTGCGTTCAATTGCCGACGTTTCGGAAATTTATTGTTTCCATTCTCAAGGCACTACAATAACATGGAAAATTAATCATCAAGTAAAAAAAACAGCAAAAGCTGACAATGATTCAATAACATCTACTTACGAACTATTGAGATTAAGCTCCAAAGATAGAATCTAAATAATATAGTTGACCTCATGGTGGTCTTCAACAGGAATGCAATTAATTAATAAAATTTACATTAAAACTTGAGTCAAAATGGACTATTACACCAGGACAAAACAAAATTTTAAAAAACCACTACATGATGGTATAAAATTCCAGTATACTACAGAAGGCAGGTGCCCCCATGGCAGAGCAATGTGGTTGTCTCAAGTTAAAAAATCAGAAAATTATCAAAGTTTTTTTAAATAAGAAGATTTGTAAAAATTGTGAATTTGTGAGGTTATGTGCAACTGTTCAATGATTATTCTTTTTCTCCGGTTGTTTGGTCTAAATGAATTGTTCACTTAGTCAGTGTTATTTTACTTTCGAGTCAGAACCCCATTTCTTTTTTTCAATTATGGACAAAAGGGGGTCCTCCCATAGAGAAGAACAGTTGGACTTATTATTATGGGAAACTATCACTTGCTGAAGTTGCTGCATTAATTTTCAGTTTACCATCCCTCTCCATTCTAAGCATATTGCTGTAAATTGCACTTAAATTTTCAATATCAGATCTTTTATTAATAGAGTAATTTTCATTATAGATTTCTACCATCTCCAAGAAGGTTCGTTTATTATAGTACCTCTCAGAGTCAAGTATGACAACCTGCCCATAGTCTGGTTCATGATCTTGTTCTTCGCAATGTCTCGCAAGGGCGCACCTAGCAACGTTATGTCTGCAATCACTTCTGTGAGAGATAATACGTGAATGTAATTGTCTGCTCGTCTGTCCTATATAGACACCATCGCAATTACTGCAAGGGATCTTATAAACCACGTTTGACTTTTTTAAGGGGGGAGTTGGATCCTTTAGTCTGGTGTATACTGACCTCCCTATAGTTCTCACCGTTCTGTTAGCTATCATGACATCGCTTAATTCTTCCTTTATTATTTTTACTAGTTGTTCTGTAATATTTTTTACATATGGCAAAGAACCAATCCGCAAGCGTGTGAGTTCTGGTTGTGCATTAGGGATGTTAGATATGGAGGCAGAAGTATTGTGTTCCCTCTCCGAATTTATTCGACCTTGAGTATTAGTGGTGGATGAATTGCTGAACAAAAGTTTGTTTATAAGTTTTATTGGGTAGTTGTTGTCTATAAGGATTTCTTTTAATTTATTTAAATTATTAGCCAGGAATGTAGGATGGCTGATAGCTGTTATTCTATTTTTCATCCCTAGAACCATGTTAATTTTTATTTTTTGTTTATGGTATGAGTTGTAGTTGAGATTATATCTCAACTACAACTCATACTACATCTCAAATATATATGTATATATATATATATATATACACATAAAAACCCCAACTTTTTAATAATATTTTTCACAATGTCCAGAAATATGACAGGACAAGTGACTGGCAGTTTAACAATCCAAGAAGACAGTGAATTCTTCTTTTTGGAAGATGAAAATTTTTCAGATTTTAATTCATAGAGAAAATGGCTTCTCCCTCGTGGTTTCTCATAAAATTGTCGTATAATAATTGTAAAATTTAGTGAAATAATCCTTAAATTAATGTATCAGAGATGTAAAATCATACCTGGCCATCTTGCAGATGTTATGTAACTGTGATAGACTAGTCTTAAAATGTGATCTTGACTCAGTGATTGTTTTTAGAAAAATTTTTTTGATGATTTTTAACTTAATTTTTAATGTAGTTTTTAATATAATGATAGTAACTCCTAAGAGAAATTTCACAAGAGGATGTGTGTACCAACATGGAACTGCTTAATATTTTTAAATTTAACAACTTTGAAGTCTAATCTCACCTTCAATTAGTAAGTCATTATACATAGCCTTGATCCGTTCACTATTTTGCTTGTAATGAGATATTTTTATATATTTTGTAGGTTCTGAAGATGGCCTAAATAAAGGCAGAAAGCTTAACTAAATAGAAGAAAGAGTGTTCTTACTTTTATTAGTCCCACTCATCGCAACCCCCACTATCCTATTATTTGTCTTATATATATATATATATATTTTTTTCGAAAAAAATAAGAATGAAATGTTGAAAATCTTGAATTTATTGAATTTTTGTTTTGTGAAAGTTGAAAGTAGGTTTTTTCAATACCGAATTTGTGAGTTTTATTTCCATAAAATTGCCTGTTTCTAAACTGCAAAATCACAAAAAAACATACTACTTAATATTTCGAAAAGTGAACGTGTTTTGCCGGGTATTCCGACAAAATTTGTTCGAGATTCACCAAAATATGTCAGTATAGTGAAAAAATTAAATTTTTTGTACAGGTGGCCAGAAAGTGCTAATTATTGAAATTTTAACGTTTTGCTCATTTATCTCAGTGTAATTTTGAATTTTCAATATTCTGACTGCAATATTAGTAAATACTGTATATAATAATTAGAAATATCACCATAAACATGAGGAACAGAAACTACTGCCAATAGCGAAATTTTTTAATTCAGGTACTAAAATTTCTGTCACATATTTTTTTGTATTTTTGGTTCGAAGCGTATTCCACACTTCCAAACCATCTTATAAGTCCAACTTTATTTTCTATTTAATGAGTAGTGAAGAATAGCTGAAATGTTTTTTATGCCTTTCATTAATGACGTGTTCATTGTTGAAAAAATAAATAAAATACTGTTTTAAAAAATCCTACTGTATGATGATTAGGATAATTATGTAAAAATTAAAATGTAAAAGGAGATAAACTTTTGTAACTATTTCCCAAGTATAATGTATGTACACCAGGTGAAATATTTAAATAATACCTATATACCTATATAATGGCTAGAGAGGAGAGATTTTAAAAATCTAATTCCCAGTTCAATTGTTCGAATTTTTTTTTTTCAATTTTTCAATTGAAATTGTCAAATAATAAATAAAAATTAACATTCAGGGGACCATAAATCGTATCTGTTATATCATCACAAAGGGACTCTCTTCAAATGTGTCTAGAAAATATTTGTAGCCCATTGACTTAATCTTCCATTAGCCACACCGGCACCCCACAGGTGCCGCGACTTAACTTATAATACCTACCTATGTTAATTACCGAGGAATGAAGCATACGGCACAAAGGACGCCATAAAATTCGCATTAACTTATGTTTTCTTATTTTTATATCCTTATTTTCGCGTATATACAGGTGTCCCAGCTCATTAAAAGCGGTCTCTGTGGGCCAAAGCATGGATTTTTTTCAGAAATTTTTGCAAATTCAAGTACAGGATCACAATGACGATAATTTAAAATTATTTTGGACTATACAGAGTGTCCCATATGAGTGTAGCATATCAAAGTTATGTTTTTTTAAATGGAATGCTCCTATGTTATTGCATTTTTAGATTATCTGAGAAGAGGAAATAAGATTGGCTTTTACAGTTGGTGTTTAAATTCAGAAGTTTGTGAGTTATAAACAAGTGAAAATCGTCATTTTTCAAGTTCAAGGCCCTGTACAACGAAAGCGGCTAAAGATAGAGAAAAACGGCTTACATGTTCCTATTTTAACTGTTTATGTACTTATTCCATGATGTAGATGAAATACAGGGTGGTCCAACTTAAAACGTCAGGACTTCACCAAACGATAGATAACGTTAAAATAATGCCAGTTTCTCTAATACACTTATAGCCGGGAAAGCTTTCTTTTCAAGATACAGGGCGCGTTGATGTTTTGGAAAAAAAATAATGTTTTGCGAATATTGTCAAAACGGCTCCTTTAAAAAAATTGAAATATGGTACGCAGCATGAGCTAAGTATCTTTCATGATTTACGGCTTATGGTGATAAATTGCAAAAACCAGCGGCGGAGATATGGGTGTGCCATCGCCCCTTTTCAAAAAAAAAAATTTACGCTACTGACTCTATGGCAAATTTAATAATACTATTCAATGCCCCATGCTTTTTAGAACAAAAAAGTACTCTCTATTTTTTTTCACAAGGCGCATCACAAGGTTTTCGAGATAATTCAGGTTTTCTTAGGTAATATCCGTAGCCATTTTAAGAATAACAGACAAATTCTAATCAAATAACTTTTACTTAAATAATTAAATAACATAAATAAACAACACCTAACTAATGTAACAATTGTCAGTAACCATGGAGTCAGTGGCGTCAATTTTTTTTTTAAAGGGGCGATGACACACCCATATCTCCGCCGTTGGTTTTCGCAATTTATCACCATAAGCCGTAAATCATGAAAAATACTTAGCTCATACTGCGTGCCAAATTTCAATTTTTTTAAAGCAGCCGTTTTGACAATATTCACAAAACATTATTTTTTTCTACAAAACTTCAACGCCCTGTATCTTGAAAAGAAAGCTTTCCCGGCTATAAGTGTATTAGAGAAACTGGCATTATTTTAACGTTATCTATCGTTTGGTAAAGTCCTGACGTTTTAAGTTGGACCACCCTGTATTTATAGATGGTGATAATTTTTTTTTTCATCTGAGATTTCTCCACGCGTCGCCAAGTAATAAAAACAAACAAAGTGCAAATGTTTCTTTACCATAGGATAGTACATAAAAAGTTAAAATAGGGACATGTAATCCGGTTTTCTCTATCTTGAGCCGTTTTTGTTGTACATGGCCTTGAGCTTCGAAAAAAGTCGTTTTTCACTTGTTTATAACTCAAAAACTTCTGAATTTAAATACCAACGGTAAAAACCAATCTCATTTTCTCTTCTCAGACAATCTAATTAAAAATGCAATAACATAGGAGCATTCCATTTAAGAAAACATAACCTTGATGTGACACTCTCATATGGGACATTCTGTATAGTCCAAAATAATTTTAAATAATGTCCATTGTGATCCTGTATTTGCATTTGCATTTTTTTTTTTTTTTTGAAAAAATCCATCGTTTGGCTCACAGAGACCACTTCCAATGAGCTGGGACATCCTGTATAAGTGGAACCAGAGATAAAACGAAACGATTTTTGATTTATTATGATGATTCTATTGAGGATTTTACAGACTTGCTGTCAACTTAAGCATATAAATGCAAGCGGAAAGGTAGAGTAGCAGATTAGTTCCGCTCTTGGGGGTCCCTTTTATGACTACTGCCCTATTGTTAAAGTCATAAAATGCGGTTGTTCGATAAGTATTCCGTTTCCTTACATCTCTAAACTTATACATATTTAGCATATTTTTTATTTCTTAAACTAAGTGAAAATAATGTTATAACCTGTATCTTCTATTGCAATTTTCCACGTGTCCGTTTCACAGAAACTTCTGCAAAAGCCATAAAATAAATATCATCGGTGTTGAGACTCCCCCTGCAGTAGTGCCGGTTGTCGTCAAACATATCTACAAGGGTGCTAATAAATATAGGTACCTATAAGTAAAATTGCATTTAAGTAAAGCTTTTGGAAAAGTAGGGGTACATAAGTAGAAAATATTTAGTTATAACAGTTATAGCACCTACCGCTATAAATTATTGATAACCAAAAATTATTATTATGAAAATAAACAGAGACAATTTGAGATTAAAATAAAAATGATTTTAAATTGAGTCTATGGTGGCAAGGAAAGTACCTACCTAATTTTAAAATTTTATGACCGTCATTAACAAAATTTATTGCTGGTCTAAATCAGCAGGTATAAGTGTTTTCAATTGTGCAGAGATTACTTCCTGGTAAGTTACATCTCTCTTGCGATTTACCATTTCTACAGAATTATTATATAAAGCAAAGGCAAACAGTTTGTTCTTCTATTATTATGTTATAACGAGAGGCTGAACAACTACTGAAAGGTGGGATTACCTGTGATAAGTGTGTTTGATCTAAATTGTTGCTACGAGTTAAAGTTAGTATGATATGTATAATATGACAATGTTCGTTTAATAAAATGTTTAAAAAACACTAATTTTTTCTTCATCCGAAATCAATATATCCGCAATCCAAAATATAAAAAAGCGGCAGTTTTAAAGGTAAATTTTAATTCAAGAATAGTTTATATGAATAATTATTGCTTGCACCACACCTAGACAATTATTATCTTATGAAAGCAATTAAAAAAAATTGTTAACACAGTGTTAGTACATAGTGTTAGCTTAACAGAGTAAATGTCTTGTATTTAACAACACCTTTATTATTAACTTAGATAAGTGAATAGTATAATTGAAATTGAATATAATAATAAGGTTCGACTAGTAGCAGGTCAGGAATGCCTTCGCAGCGGAAGCATTCACGGTACGTGCAAGACTGCCGGACTGGTCTGCTGCTGTGTCGCATTGCCCCTTCCCGGCCTCGCCGTCCGAGTCGGGGATTCCCCATTCAACGTCTGGCTCCCTGGCTGGCTTTCACGGTCAGAGTCGCCGCGCCGCTGTACAGGACCGCACTGGTGAACTAATATAATATCTCGAACAATAGGTATAAAGGGTTGTCAGTTAAGCGCGCGTCGGTCTATAGCTCCTAATACAATGAGGTTGCGAATTTCGTTCATAAATCAATCTATAGATACTTAATATTTGTAAGTCTATTTTATAGGAAAATATTTTCGAGTGTACAAGGTTGCCTAAATAAGTGTGGGGCTTTATGAAAGTCATGTTTTTTTAATTGGACATCCTGTATATTTTTAGTTTAGTTTAGAGTAGGCCATGAGTTAAAACAGAATGAAAATTTCCATTTTCCATTTTCAAAGCAGCTTACATTGAAAACGGCACAAGGCATCGGAACACGACTTATATGTTATATTATATATATACATGATTATATATTGTATTATATAATACAAATACATTATTATTAAATTAATTCATTAAATATTTTTTTTAATTTTTTTTTTTAATTTTTTTTCTTTCATCGGTTAGTCACAAAAAGTAATTGAAAATTTTAAATAACATTTACAATGTGCAACATCTTATTGCATTTCATTTCAAATGAACGAATACAATATTTTCACGAAAGTGGATAGAGGAGCGAAAAAATGAGCTCCGGAAAAAATATATCTACCTTAAAATTATATTTCTTACTGAAAATATAGACGAGTACGAATGAGACAGATTTGTTTATTTGTATAGGCGTTTGACTTGTTTATTTAGGACTTGCAGTAATGGTAGGGCCATAAAGCTTTCAAGTTTATGAATGACGACGATCGACGACATTTACCTGGGAATGCCTCCTCGACTATTGGAGACGAGGTTTGCGGTTACGCGCCGCGTCGTAGGACGTCGTACAAGTGGGAACCAGACTCAGGGTGAAATCCCCCCGCAATTCTGTCGTATTGCCGCGTTGCCGCTGCCGTCCGGTGTCGTACTAGTGAGAACCGGCCTTTAGTCTGGTATCCCGGCAACCTGGCATGCCGAGTAAGTAACCACATGTTGTGTAGTTGATCCCTGTATCCTGTACCTATTTTAATTATGTGCAGTGCACTATTGTAATAATTTTCAAGTAATTAATGGCACAAGCAATAATTAATGATTATGATGAAGAATGAATGCATTGTGCTCTTTTTATTTCCAATTTATTTTTACACCTATACTTATTGGAATGGCGAGCAAGGTAAACCGTGGAAAAGATACACTTACAATAACCAAAGGGCATACCTTTCGTCACTCCTAACTTCTCTTTTATTCAAAGGTTTCCCTTTAGGAATTCTTGAAAATGTCCGGCTTTTCGCAGCAAACCAAAAATTTATTTTTTACTATTAGCTGGATATTTTGATTATTCTATAACTTCCTCCTTCTCATTGTGTTTTCTCAAAGTGCCGTTCAAAGTTGGTCACCATATCCTTCCAAAAAGGATTCATTTTCCTTTTTTTTCTCCACTTTTATTTTTCACCAAAAAATTATTTAATATAAGTATATTATGATATTTCATCGTGGTGAACTACATTATAGAGCGCTTGGAAATTATCCAAAAGTTAATATCGACATGAGCTTTGTGAAAACCGTTGACTTCAATAATCGCTCTCTGTGCTTGCTATTGGTGGAAGCGTTGACGAATTTGAGCCCGGTTACACTTTATACGATACTGGAGCACCAATACGACATCGAAAGCGTATTCTACAGAAAGACTTGCCTTCACATCCTTATAAGAGTGTAACTCAAGAACTAAAGTCACTTGATCATCATAAATGTCATTAATTTGATAATTATGCTTTAGAGCAGCTTGATCTTAAAAATAATAATAATCTTGTCGGATGAAGGTCAGTTTTGGTATGACTACGTGAATAAGGAGAACTGTTGTTTGTGGTGTGAAAATAATCCACAAGAGGTCCACGAGAGGCTACTGCATGATGTTAATTGCATTTTTATTACCCAAGTTGGATGATATCTATTTTGATATAAATCTATCTCACACCACATTTTGCTACATGATACTATCAACTTATTGAACAAAAAGTTTGATGAATCTACAATCTCTCAAGGAGCAACAATTAACTGGCCTCCAAGAAGTTGTGATTTAACACTTTTAGATTTCGTTTTGTGGGGATATTTGAAGTCGAACAAACAAATTGATGTTTTGAAAGCAATGTTGAAATTAAAATCGATTTCTTGCAGAAAATAATTGAAAAATGGATCCATCGAATTCGCTAGCGTCAACAAAGCCAAGGTGGACACTCGAACGATGTGTGTTGTTCAGAACATAAAGGACATAACATTCACTTCAAAATAAAAAATAAAAAGTTTGGCTCATGTCCCAAATATTGTTAATTATTTATTAAAACTTGAAAACAAATCTACCCTATTGAAAGACCCTTTACTTATAATGAATAGATGATTCTATAGAAATAGATGATTAATAATATTTTAAAAACTCAGTCAGCTGCTTCCGTGAAGTCGTTATCTACACCAGCCAATTTTTTGTCTGACGGTTTAAATTCTCAGGCAAGTTTTTTGTCCAATTCAGATACCGTCGATAACAGTGCGAGATCATACGCATCAGCTGTTAAAGTGAATAAGGAATCGCATATTTTACTTGTAAGGTCATTGAATCAAAACAAAACCGGTGAGGATGTAGAGAGGGAGATCAAATCAAGGATTAGACCAGGCTCCGTCCAGGCTGCAGTGTTGGGAACCAGGAGAATAAAGAATGGCTTTTTGATCAATTGTGATGATGGTAAATCATTAGATAAACTAAGGGAAACTATTGATAAACAGGTAGGCGAAACATACAATGTTACTGTGCCAAAAAGGTTTAATCCCAGGTTAATTATATACAGTGTCGATTCAGATTCTGCTGAGGACCCAGAGTTTGTGACTAATTTAATAATTGTAAATAATTTAAATTGTACTGCCGATGATATTAAGGTTATAACGAAAATGAAATTTAAAGACAATGTAAATGTTGTGCTAGAAACATCTTCTGTTGTTTTTAGGAATATAAGTAGGAGGGGATTTCTTTATTTTGGGTGGTCAAAATGTTACGTAAAGGAACATTTTAGTCTTGTTAGATGTTATAATTGTTGTAAATTTGGCCACTATAAGAAGGACGGTAGGAATACCATAACCTGTCCGAATTGTACAGAGCCTCACGAGAGAAAAGTATGTCAGACCCAGAATTTTACTTGTGCAAACTGTTTATTTTCCAACACTAAATATAAAACCAACTACACTACTAACCATAGTGCAAATAGTCCGAAATGTTCTTTTTATTGAATCAGATAAATATGCTGAAATCTAGGATTCACTATGCTAAGTAAAGGAAAGAAACTACTTAAGTTGGCTCACTTTAATGTATGCTCTCTTTTTCCAAAGCTCGATCAGCTAGTAGATGTAATTATTGAAAATCAGATTGATATAGTTTGCATAACTGAAACGTGGCTGAACGAAAATATCGATGACGATAGTGTTCTGTATTCCAGGATTTAAAATGATCAGAAGTGATCGGGTTGGCCGTGTTGGTGGGGGTGTGGGATTGTATGTTAGGGATTCTGTGGATACAAGGATTGTATTCGGCAGCTTCACATCTGTTGGGGGTGTGGAGCACATGTGGCTGTCCTTGGGTGTAGATAGGAGAGTTATTTTGTTGGGGATTATTTATCGTACGGCAGCTTGCAATTTAACAAATTTTGTCACCTACTTAGATAACGTTCTGTCCTTTGCTGTACCTCAGTATGAGCACATAATTGTCACTGGTGATGTAAATGAAGATCAAATGCGTACAAATTCGGTGGCTGGTGCATTTGACTCGTATGATTTTGTACAGTTAATTGATGAGCCTACGCGTATAACAAGGACATCTCAGACCTTGTTGGACGTAATTTTTACAAATAAATCTGACATGGTTATTGACTCGGGAACTATAGATCATTCAATGTCTGATCATCGAGGAGTCTTCAGTACCATAAATTTGGAAACTGTGACAAGGACACCATTAGTTGTAACATACAGAGATTTTAGGTATTTCTCCCCAACAAGTTTTCATGAGGATTTGCAGAGTGTCCCGTTTCACAATATCGTGTATGAAGACGACATCGACTTAAAACTTGACTTATTTAACTATTATATCTTGTCGATATTTGACAGACATGCACCCTTCGTTCAGTCTAGAATTACCAAGCGAATTGCTCCTTGGCTGACCCCCACAATTCGAGACATGATGAAGCTAAGAGATAGGGCTTTGTCAAGGTATAAGGCTACGAAAGATATTGCTGATTATATCTATTATAAGGACCTTCGAAATACAGTCACTGGCGCTGTCAGACGAGAAAAGTCTGCCTATTTTGCTTATCAGTTGAGCCAGAGAAATTCTGGGAAACTTTGGAAATCTTTAAAGTCCTTAAATATAACAAAGGCGGAGTCTAGTAATCTCATTCCTGATGGTCTCATGGATCCGGACCGATTCAATGACTACTTTTTGTCGGTCTACAGCCCTGAGGATTCATGTCAGGATAGCACAGATTATTATAGTAAGCAGAAATTCAAGACGGGTGTTAGTTTTTGTTTCAGATTGGTTTCTTCGGACGAAGTTAGGCGGATGGTGATGGATTTGAGATCGAATGCAGTAGGTAACGATCATATTTCGGCAAAAATGCTCCAGCTTTCTTTGAATGTCGCACTGCCCTTTATCACACATATAGTGAATAGATGTTTGAAGGTCGGATATTTTCCGCGGGACTGGAAGTATTATCTCGTTAGACCACTATCGAAGGTTAAAAGACCAGAAACTATTCAGGACTTTCGTCCCATAAGTATTCTACCTTGTATGTCTAAAGTCCTCGAAAGGATTATAAGTAAACAAATTTATGATTTCATAACCACAAATGATATAATCACTTCCAGGCAATCAGGGTTTCGTAAAAATTTTAGTACAACTTCTCTTTTGCTGGATTTATCTGACGATATTCTGAGGTCTCTTGACAAGGGTCACGGTACAATTCTGACCCAACTAGATTTTTCCAAGGCATTTGATACACTGGATCATAAGCTGCTGTGCGCTAAATTACAATATTATGGCTTTGACGAGGTCTCTGTGGGATTCTTCAGGTCCTATCTTGACTCTAGGTATCAGAGTGTCGTGATGGGCAACCATTCTTCTGGGTTTTCACGTGTTACTTCCGGAGTCCCTCAGGGATCCGTCCTTGGACCGTTACTTTTCTTGATTTATACAGCAGATTTATGTAAGACTGTGGATTCCGTAAGCCTTCACTCCTTCGCGGATGACACCCAGGTGTACTACTCGTTTGATCCGTCTATGCTATCGAGTGCTGTGGATAGCATAAATTCAGATCTATGTAATATATCGGAATACTCTAAGTCACATAAACTAAGACTGAATGGCTCCAAATGCTTTGCAGTCTGCTTCTTTCCTAATAATCACAGGGATTGGGATCCAAATAGCGTCATCTTAAAGATTGATGATCATGCCATCCCCATCAAGGGAGTATCCAAGAACCTTGGAGTGGTCTTTGATTGCCGACTTAGGTTTGATGAGCATGTTACCCTCTTGATAAAGAAGTCTTACCTCGTTCTGAGACATTTATACAGAAATCGACATTTTTTAAATTTGACTCTGCGAAAGTTCCTGTGCGAATCACTGGTCTTGTCAATTTTAAATTATGGCCTCGTGCTTTATTACCCCTGCTTGGACCATGCTGCAAAATATAGGCTGCAAAAAATCCAGAACGCCTGTTGCAGGTTTATATATGGTCTGAAAAAATTCGACCATATATCACGGAAAATAAATTGCCTTAAATGGCTTAAAATCGAGAATGTTTTCAGATATCATATGGCAACAATGGTATTTCGAATTCTGACTTCTTCGATGCCCTCTTACTTGAGAGATAAGTTAGTGTTTCGCGGGGAAGCTCATGATGTACACATCAGGCATCCGTTTACACTACCCAAGTATAATTTGGCAATATTTTCCCGTTCTTTCACCTATAATGCAGTCACTGTATACAATGGTTTACCTGTGAAAATGAAAATGCGTTCTATTCGCCACTTCAAAGAAAAACTCAGGCTGTTTCTTCTGGATAGACAGTGAAACGCAGGCATATGCGAATACCTTGAGGGGGGAGGGGGATTGTACCTAATTATAATTATATATGTATACTGATAGTAGTAGTGGTTAGTGGTGTATAGAAGGTCGAGAATATATTGTAAAAAATTGAGATTAAATTTACATAAAATGGGGTGGGTACTGCTGAGAGTGCTGCTGGGTTTGACATGTCTTGACATTTCTGTTTGTGAGGTTTCTCTTTTCTCTTTTTTGTTTAAGTTGCGAGTTAGTTGGTTGCCGGGGGGTGTTTATGTTTATGTTTGATTATTTATGTTACCTATCATGATTTTACTACTGTTCTGATCTAGATTAAGAGTGTTAATTGCAGTATCTATAGTTTAGTTTAAAATTATTGTGATGGACATTGATAAATTCTGTATGTTTTCTTGTTTATTAGAGAGGTTAAGTGGAGTAGCTTTAAGCTAGACTTCGCCTCTTCATGTGAAACAGTATTGTATATGACAATACTTACAAATAAAGGCTCTTATTATTATTATTATTATTATTATTATTATTATTCTGTTAACACGAGTTATGTGATAGCACTAATAGGACATTTACTAATAATAGGACTAATAATACCATTAAAATGCAATATATGTAATATCATAATAATGCTCTAGTTCTTAAGTCGATGTAAATAATACTCTGACCATCTCATTAGCAAGAGGACCTTTAGAATGTAATTAAATCACTTATCATTCATTATAAAGGGAACCAATTGCTTAGAGACGGGCAGTACTTACTTAGGCGTTATGCTGTAATGCTCAGATTTAGTCATAGCAATTATTAAGTAGTGTAAAGTTTTGTGAAATAAATATTTTTTTGAATCTTGAATCTCTCAAGAACATTTGTGGCGCAGTCAGTAGGATAGAAGAAGACAAGTTTTGAAGCTCAGAAGCCGTTCCTTGTCGTTGGTTTCAACCATTTATCTTCAAAAAACCGTAAGTTAAGCTCCTATCTTTTACATTATCCATTTGTGTGAATTTTGAACAATTTATTTTGTGCATATTGCATCCTACAATTTGCCTCTTGGAATTTATTATTATTATTATTATTTTTTCGTACGTATTATTTTCATAAGTGAACATTCATTAATTATATTTTTCCTTTTTGATCATCTGAATCATAATTTATGATAGACGATAAAATAGTCGATAATTTGATTTTCAAATTAAATACAATGACGTTAGGTAACAATAACCCTCAAACAAACTCCCAACAGTCGAACCCAGTAACTCCGCCATCCCAGCCGACCATTCAGGCGGCGAAGGAAATTGCTAGTACATTAAAAACTTTTACTGGGAATAGTCAACATTTAGAATCATTTATTAATACTGTTGACAGATTTTTCGAACGTTATGGAAAAACCAGAGACAATAGCTTAAGTGAATTTGTATTTGCTGTTATTTGCTCTAAAATTATTGACGAAGCAGGTGATTTTTTGCTCTGTAGACCAGACTTGAATACTTGGCCAGAAGTGCGCGATGCCTTAAGGCTTAAATTTGGTGATAGGATAGATAGGAATGTACTCCAACAACAATTCATTTATCTGTCTAAGCAACGTAACGAGAGTATAATTGACTTTTTAGAAAGACTCAAAATTTTAAAAATGAGATTATGTTTAAAAATAAAATCGGACCCCCTGCTTGATGAGGGTACGAAAAGCTCTCTAATAAGCCAAAACGAAATAACCGCCGTAACGGTGCTATTAGCAAATGTCAATCCTGAACTACGTACATTGCTCATGATATCCAAGCCAAAAAATATCGATGAAGCTACAGGTCTTGTCCTTAATCACTCTATGCTAGAACAACAAATTAGTAATATTCAACCTCGCATGAATAGACCTTCTCAACCTAACCCACATCATCACAAATTTATAAAGCCTCATCCTAGGCAGGCGATATACTCACCTCATCAACATTTCCCGCAATCTTTTCCTCAAAATTTCCCCCCTTCTTATCAGCATCAGTCGACCTTGTCTCCCGCTCAAAACACTCATCAGCCTATGTCAAACATGAGTGCATTACGACCCAACTCTAATACTTTCGCTTTTGCAAATCAAAAACAAACCTTTCCTAGCCAACCTATAAATATCCAACCGAGATCGACGCCCCCGAAAAAATTTTCACCAACCGTCAAGTCTTCGGTAAACCGAAAAATGTGTTTTCCCCAGAAAATTCGAACAAGCCCACTCATGAACCTGAACCCATGTCAGTAGTCTCTTCGCAAAATTTTTCGCGAAGAAGCAACAATTTCTTTCAACCATCAGGTCCCAGAAACTTCTATTCAGAAGAATTGAATAACACCGAACAAAATAATGAGGTGCATTCCGTTGATAGCCCTCAAGGTTATGAGAACGATAATTTTACCTACTCAGGTAACGTTCCAAATTATCCCTACCTCGACGAAAATGAAGCTTACGCGTACCCCGAATTTTCTTATCAAACCTCATGCGAAAATAATTCTACAGGTTGTCTACCAGATTATACCATCACTAATCCTTCACAAGTAGAACCTGATGAAGATCAAAATTTTCGCGATCTCAGCCACTCATATCCCGAAACGTAGACCTTAACAATCTCATGCCCAATTCTCTTCCTTTTATACAGATAAGAGAACCTTCGATTAAATTATTAATCGATACAGGCTGCCACCCGTCCATACTTAGGCCATTCATCGCCGAATCATTTTTTTCGGAGTCCATTTATAAATCGGACACCCCGATAATTACTTGTGCTGGCACGAAAAAAGCCCAGTTCAAAGCCCATATTCCGCTTTTTCCCGAATTAAAATTAGCCAACTCTGATAGAGATAGCTTTCTAGAATTCGTACTTTTCGATTTTCACGATTACTTTGACGGAATCATAGGCATAAGAGATTTGAGAAAATTAGGGCTGAACATAGACTTGAAAAATAAAGTTTTATACAAAGGAGACGTTAAAATTCCTCTGTATTATAGAAAAGACTTTGTGACTCAAAAAATTGAAATACCTGCCTATACCTCAATCACAAAGCAGATCAAAGTAGACCTACCCGATGGAGACGCCCTACTACCCACTTTAACAACTATGGGTGTAACAACCCCATCATGTTTAATTAAAATAAAAAACCACTTAACAACGTTAGAATTTATTAATACAACTAATACGTCTAAACTGTTAACCATAAACGGAAACTTCCTTACCCCGCATGTTACAAAATTCAGCGAGGAACAATACCAATGTTTTCACATCGAACAATCCAAACAAGTCCTAACACCATCTTCTGCTTTTGATTTTTCTCTCATCCGAACCGACCATCTCAATTCCGAGGAAAAATCTCTGTTGAAGACTCTTCTCATAAAATATAGGGACGTTATTCACCAACCTGACGATAAACTGACTTTTACGAATAAGACTAAACATGAGATCAGGACAACTGACGAAATACCGGTCCATACTAAATCGTACAGGTACCCTTATATTCACAAGGAAGAAATTAACAAACAAATAAACAAAATGTTAGAAGACGGTATAATACGGCCATCTCAGTCGCCTTGGGTATCACCTATATGGATAGTACCAAAGAAATTAGATGCCAGCAACAAACCTAAATGGCGTATTGTAGTGGATTATAGAAAAATTAATGAAAAAACCATAGATGATAGGTATCCAATACCAAATATCTCAGACATCCTAGATAAGCTCGGAAGATGCCAGTACTTCACCACTTTAGACCTGGCATCGGGATTCCACCAAATAGAAATGCACCCGAACTCAATCGAAAAAACGGCATTCACCGTAGATAACGGGCATTACGAGTTCACAAGAATGCCTTTCGGGCTTAAAAACGCGCCCGCGACTTTCCAGAGAGTCATGGATGACGTTCTGAAAGGGCTTCAAAACAAAAAATGTCTGGTGTATATGGACGATATAATCGTTTTTAGCACCTCACTTCAGGAACACCTCGATAGTTTAAGACAAATCTTTGATAGGATCCAACAAGCAGGACTTAAAATCCAATTGGATAAATCCGAATTCCTGTGCAAATCTGTAGAATTTTTGGGACATGTGATCACGCCGGAGGGTATCCTCCCGAATCCAAAGAAAATCAAAGCGATTCAGAACTTTCCGATCCCAAAAACTCCAAAAGAAATAAAATCCTTTTTAGGACTGGTTGGGTATTACAGAAAGTTCATAAAAAATTTCGCGCACCTAACCAAACCAATGACTAGATGTCTCAAAAAGAACGTAAAGATAGAACACAGCCCGGAATTCGTTAATTCATTTGAAACTTGTAAAAAGATCCTTATGAACGACCCAATCCTCCAGCATCCAGACTTTTCAAAGCCTTTTAATTTAACGACCGATGCATCTGGGGTAGCCCTCGGTGCAATATTATCGCAAGGTCCAATCGGAAAAGATCTCCCGATCGCCTTTGCCTCTCGTACTCTGAATTCAGCGGAATCCAATTATAGTACTATAGAAAAGGAGCTCCTGGCTATAGTGTGGGCCGTGAAATATTTCCGCCCATACCTCTTCGGAAGAAAATTTAATGTAATAGCAGACCACAAGCCCCTCCAATGGCTCTTTTCACTTAAAGAGCCAAACTCCAAGCTTGTGAGATGGAGACTCAAACTCGCCGAGTATGACTTTAACATCCAGTACAAACGTGGGTCCCAAAACACCAATGCCGACTCCTTGTCTCGAATAGAAATAAATACTCTCGAACGTGATGAAAGCGACCTGCTTTCCATGATAGCTAATCCTGACGAGTATAACTTAAAAGACCGCATAATAGAAGACGAGATAGACGAAATAATAGGACTAAACCAATCACTCGAACAAAACAATGACATACCAGAAAATCTTTCCGACAATGACACCGTGCACACGAGTGCCGAAAACCCCATCCAAATTGCTCCTTACGTAGATAAACCCATCAATACCTACAAAACTCAGATAATAATCTCTGCTAGAGAAAACCTCTTAAATCCCTCTAGTCAAAAACAAAACGTATTTGACAAAGTCAGAATTCACCTAAATCTACCCAAAAATTTCCATGCTAGGCACCTTGTCACGTTCCTCAAGGAACACCTGAAACCAAAATCTACGTACTGTCTTTTCTTCAAAGACAAATCCATTGAACCTCATTTCATTAGGACACTCCAAAATTATTTTAAAAATAACACATTCAAATTATACATATCTAACACTATGTTAGAAGATGTAACGGATGTGGAAGAGCAGAAATTAAAACTAACACTTTACCATGAAACCAAAACGAGTCACCGCGGCATACAAGAAAATATACACGCCATTAAAAAATCATTTTACTGGCCAAACCTCGAGCAAGACGTCAGAGACTATGTCAACTCTTGCGAAGTATGCCAAACCACCAAATACGAAAGACACCCCAATAAATTCGTTTTCAAACCGACCCCGATAGGCAACCAACCTTTCGATCACCTCTATATTGACACCTACAAAACGCATGGCCAATATTTCCTAACTATAGTAGACAGTTTCTCGAAATTAGGTCAGGCATATCCAATCAAGACGCCATCGGGAATTGAAATAGCGAATAAGCTAATTCAATATTTCAATCACTACGGCATACCCAAGAAAATCACTAGCGACAACGGGCACGAATTTAAAAATGAAACAGTACAGGGACTTTGCCAAATGCACCAGGTGGAGATCCATTACACAACTCTGTACAATCCTTCCAGCAACAGCCCCGTCGAAAGATTTCATTCGACCCTGGCCGAGACAATCCTTTCTTTAAAATCTTCCAAACCGAACGAACCAATAGAAACTCTGATGATTTATGCAATCCTCTCCTACAATAATTCAGTACATAGCTCGACTAACTTCACTCCCTTCCAGATTACTCGCGGTAAGCTTGATTACAAAAATCCTTTCGAATTAAGTGAACAACAAAAGGTCACCGAGTACCTTCAAAATCACGTAGAAAACTTGAAAGAAATCCAACAACTAGTCTCCGCTAGGTTGCACGAAAAGCAGGATAAAAATTTATCCGAAAGAAATAAAACTAGGCAACCCGAAGTCACCATTGACGTGAACAAACCCATATATAAGACTAAAAATCGAAACATATCTCAAAAGAAAACTACAGATCCTTACGAAAAGGTAATACACCATGAACAACAATAAAGTCACAACGCAAAATCGAATATATCACGTAAACCATTTTAAGCCTCAACGTTTCATTGCAGGTACGTCGCAGAATGAGCGCCCTGGTCCTCATCCTCCTCCTCGTACCCCTGTCCAACACGCTTAAAATTGACAAACTTACTAACCCCATCTTACCCGTACAACTAGGGTACGCCAAAGTAAATAACTCTAAACACACCTTTTTATATCACGTAAATTTGACTAACGCCGAAACCCCACTTTTAAAAATTCAAAATGCTCTAACTACATTACAAAAATCAATCTCAGAAAATAAGATAGAAAAACATCTACATGTAGTGCTCAGAAATAAGATAGAGAATGCTATGTCATTAAACAACATCATTCATAGAAGGATAACGACTTTTCTTAATAATCCTAGAGTAAAAAGAGGTCTAATTAACGGCGTAGGCAAAATCTCAAAATGGCTCTTTGGTACTCTTGACTCAGATGACGAACAGTACATAAATAACTACCTACAGTCGTTGAAAATAAATAACGATATAATAAAAGGTAACCTCAGAAGCCAACAAAGCATTCTCAAAGAATTGTCACAGGTATACAGCGACAATTTCAGAAAACTTACAGAGAATCAAATCATCTTGCAAAGTCATATAGACAACCTAACAAAGGAACTGAAAAATATAGAAAATGCTTTTTCCATTTCGGAAGCGATCAATATACTTATCACCCAGTTAAATTTCATAGAAAATATAATCAGTAACTTAGAGACTGCAATTTCGTTCGCTCGTCTAAATACCTTACACACCTCAATAATCCAACCAAGTCAATTATATTCAATGATCACAAAGTTGGATTCGATGTACCCAATTAGACAGGTACCGAAACTAAACAATTACGCGAACTATTACAACTTGCTTTCATCTCAAGTAATACTGAAAAACGAAATAGTATTGTTCAAAATTCATGTACCCATTACTTCCTCAAGGTGCAAATACTTCCGAATGTACCCAGTTCCTATCTCGAACCTCACAATCGTCCCAGAAAACCCTTTCCTTCTGCTTAACTCAGAAGAAGACTTCTGGACAACATCGGAGACCTGCCCAAAAATAGAAGACTACTTCTTCTGCCTTAAACGTACTCTACGCAAGAACCAACCTTGCCTCGCTAAATTGATCCACAGCGGAAAGAACACCTGTCCCGGAACTCCGATATATTTCCGCAGTTCCAGCTCCACCCAAATCACCGCTAACGAAGTACTGGTGATTGCTGCTCAACCAACCAAAGCAGAAGCGGAATGCGACTCCGGAGGTATCTACGAAATCACCACGCCCGGTATTGTGAAACTCGGGCATTGCAACTTGCACCTGTTGGGAATGACTTTCCAAAGAGAAGAAACCTTCCACGAGCAATTCCCCTTCGACCTACCCAGAATCGACATCACCACAGGTAACATCTCAACGAGAATCATCCACCTGAAATCAATTGATAGCGAACGCATCAGTGAACTAAATTCGATGATGGACCATTTACACACGAACGACGACATGGACACCACCCCGAGAAGACATCATTCATGGATAAACTCCGTTTTGATTGTGTTAGTGCTCATGGTAATTCTTGTGCTCTTGATTCTCAAGAATATAATATTCAAAAAGGTGAAACCAACTCCTCAAAAAATAGAGAGCCCAAGCCCCCTATTTTCTGAACTTACGGAGGGAGGAGTTATGTGATAGCACTAATAGGACATTTACTAATAATAGGACTAATAATACCATTAAAATGCAATATATGTAATATCATAATAATGCTCTAGTTCTTAAGTCGATGTAAATAATACTCTGACCATCTCATTAGCAAGAGGACCTTTAGAATGTAATTAAATCACTTATCATTCATTATAAAGGGAACCAATTGCTTAGAGACGGGCAGTACTTACTTAGGCGTTATGCTGTAATGCTCAGATTTAGTCATAGCAATTATTAAGTAGTGTAAAGTTTTGTGAAATAAATATTTTTTTGAATCTTGAATCTCTCAAAAACATTTGTCACGTTCGCTGCCACGAGCATCACCGGTGGGTTCAAGCATAGTTTCTCGTAATAGGGAGTATAAAATCTAGGCTTTAGAGATAGAGTTATTGAATGGATGGATGGTGGCCCCCTAGTAATGAATCAGTATTTTTATTAACACAGCAAATAAATCATATCTGGATTCTGTGACGTGCTGTAGATTCCTTTGAAGGTGTTTTTACTCTTCAAGCTTGTCTTCGATTGCTAGTGGTGGTTTGTGTCATAATAAGTATAATAAATAATAAATATGATTTATAATATCAGAATAAATAAAAGCGGAGTGGATGATGTACAAAAGCCTACAGTCATTCTAGAATATAATAAGGGCAAAGAAGGGGTTGGATATTTTAGACCAAATGTCCAGTTACTTTTCGCCCCTAAGGAAGACGTTGAGATGGCATCATAAAGCTGTTTTTGAATTGACACTGAATTTTTTGGATTATCATCAAAAAAATAAAAAGGAAAAAATGTCTATATTTGAATTTAGAGAAAAATTAATCATGGAAGAGAAACACAAATTAATACAAACACAAGACAAAACACCACAAAATAGAAGAAAGAGAAACAGATGTTTGAGCTGCTATACCAAGCTTCAAGAAGAAAAAGCCAGAAATGGAGCTCAGAAGGCGACTAAGAAAGTCTCTAGGCTGTGTAATAAGTGTAACATTTACCGTTGTTTGACCTGTTTTACAGAAAAACATTAAATAATACGAAGTTGCAGCGAGACCACCGGTGATGCTGATGGCACTTAGCAGATGTTATATTACACAGGTGCCGTGAACATCACCCGTGACCTCACTTTTTTTTTCTAAAAAAATAGTCTGTGACCTATGTATACGTTCCTAATTACAATAAACATACAGGGTGATCCGTAACTCGCGCACTCCGAATACAGGGCGATATAGAGCCCATTAAAATTAAGGATATTCTGCACAAAAAAAAGTGAATCCCCAACGGTTCGTTTTCAAGTTACAGAGTTTCCCTCATCCGAGTTTAAAGGTAATTTTTTCAAAAACCGTGATAAAAATTAATGAAATAAAATTCAGGTTACTTGAATTTCTGGAACGGATATTATACAGGGTGTCCCTGAATTGGTGTTACAAACTTAAAGAGGGAATAGTACGTCCAAAAAAATTCAAATTTTTTTTTAAACATACCCTTTAAAATGCACCGTTTTTGAGATACAGGGTGTTTAAGTTGAAAAAATGAATTCGTTTTTTGCGGATAACTTGGGAACCGCTTGTCGCACGGTTACCAGCTTTTGTACCGGGTGGTCCATCACTTATGTCCACTCCCGAAATAGAGGTTAATTTTAAAGATAAAAAATTGAAACTTTGAGGATTTGTGTAATTAATATATGACCACATAATGACATAATGAGATTAATTATTTTTTTTTTAGTTGAGCCATCAGCGATTAAAAACTGTAATTTGGTGTTAATATGTGACCAAAATAAATTCGATTTCTGACATAAAGACAGAAGATTCATGCAAGGGAATAGAACAAGGGAATAAACTGTAAGTAATTTTAAGTTCTTTTTAAGTTAGTTATATATGTTAATGTTGTGAAAATTTCTTATTATAATAAAACCCAAACAAATTTAAATTCGAGTTTTAATAGGAATTTATAGGTTATGAAATTTTTCTTAAAGATTTATAAAAAAAAAAAAACTTGTACTCGCTCTGAGTCAAAGAGGTCTCATACAGACTAAACTTTTATTTGTTTTATAAACGATAAGAGGGAATCAAAGAGGAAAATAAATTAAAAAAAAGAATAGATAAAGTACAGACCCTCCGAACCATAACAATATAAATTATTAAGTAAAGTGAATTACATCGTTGAGTTTTAACTGCACATTTATGTAAATTATTATCTCGAATATTTGTTTCGAAATACTATTATAAAAAATTGAGTTCAGCTAAAGAATAATAGAAATTTCAAGTTTGAATTAGATTTAAATATTGTGACTAGAGATGGGCAGTTATTTATCATAACAGGTAAAATAACAGCGTTCCAAGCGCGTAACCTATTACTCCTGTAATAGGTGCTTGACCGGTTATTTTTGTAACAGGCAGCGCGCAGTGCCAGTGCCAGTGCACTGGTATAATCTAATATCTCCGGTTCCAGTTCCAGCTTATTCATATTCATATTTTTAGGTTTTAGGTATTAGGTCAGCACAGTAGTAGTAGAAAGACAGGGAAACTGAAAGGGGTTTCACTTGGAGCGACACCTACAAATCCTCGCTGGTCAAGTTTCGAACTAAGATCGCGCCCTGAGCCCTGACCCTGAATATTGTAGATTTGCAATAATCCAATCCATGATTTCATGCACATGTAGGTAAACTGGATTCACAATTCAGAGAATTCAGATAAAAACCAGTGGCAAGTGGCGACTGACAGTATCTTATTTTTCCATTTAATATTCCCAGTTTCATCCTCTTATGTTTTAGTAGTTTCAGTTCCAGTTATTTGTATTTGATGATTCGGTTCGGTTTAGACTTGCGATTTCCCTCTTATTATGCTATAATTTATACTTTATATAACATACTGTAGTCATGCATCCAAATAAGAAACAAAAGACAAGTTACCTGTGGAGTTATTTTTCTATAACAGATTCAAGTAATAAAACGTGCAAGTGTGATCTTTGTAATCAAACGCTAAGTTTCAAATCAACAGTTTCCAATTTAAAGAAACACATGGACAGGAGACATCTAACGATTAATTTAAATGTTCATTTGAAATTAGAGATGTGTAGTTCATGAACGAACGAACTAAAAAGAACTATTCACCTACAGTGAACTGAACGAACTATTCACTGCCATCATAATTCATAGTTCGTTTTGAACTGTGAACTATTAGTTTATTAGTACCGAGTCGGGTAGCGACCGACCGGCGATAGAACTGAAGGAAGAACTATGAACTATGAACTGAACGAACTATTCAACATTCAACTGAATATGTAGTAGGGGTAAGACGCTGAGCTGAAACTGAACTGACCCACGTTCCCAGTATGAGCAACACGTGGTATTGATTTGACTGTTATTATTATTGAATATTGATCACTTTGGGCTGAATAATAAGAATGAGGAACGAACGAACTATATAATTGTTTCTCTTTTTCAAGGAACTTGTCTTTATTCTATAAGTAATCGGACTTTCTCTTCTTTCCTTATTATATTAATGATGTAGGCATTCATTATTTTTTATTGGGAAATAGGAATAAAAAATAAAAATAACGAACCAGTGAATGATTGATAGGGATACCTATTTATAATAGAATTTATACTTACCTATTAATTACAAATAATGAATATAACTTAAAATATTTTGAGGAATAGGCACAAAAATACCACACCACCTTTTAAAAATACAGTGATTTTTATTCTTTTTTCTTATTACAGAGGGGATGCTGCTATAGTTTTTCATTTTATTTATCTAGGTACCTTTTTATTCTGTTAATTTTATTATCATATATACGTATATACCTACTAATTAATTACCTCTATACCTATTATAATCTTTTTACAGAAGTCCGCTAGATATTTATAATTGGGTATAACCTACCTAACTTATAGAGGTAGGTAGGTACCTAAATTAATTTACTACTTATTGATTAACTTTATTTCTAAAAGAGTTTTTTCTAATCACCGTATCATCAATTTATCAATTTTATAAACAATAATAATAATTTAATAGAATTCTGTTTACAAATAGTGAACTGAAACTGAAACAAAGAGGCAAAAATTAACTGAAAGTAGGTATATAATAAAGGAATAACATCGTTCTAGTTTATAAGTCTTCCCTCACAGTTCCCTAATAGCTAATATAACTTCCAGCCGAGCCAGCTATTGTTGCATTATTGTAATATGTTACGGGTTTCGGTCATCTGGAATGGTATCTGGTGAATAATATCTTAAGAAACGAACTATAGTTCATAATGAACTATGAAAAAGAACTATTCACTTGGGTGAACTAGTTCACTGCGAACTATTCATCAAAGTGAACTAAAATGCCCATCACTATTTGAAATGTCCGACACCAACATCCGCTTGCTTCGACGAGTTCTAATAACACTGGCATTACAGTAACTCAACCAAAATCAAATGCAGATAATTTCGATGAAATTACCAAATGAAAAATACCAAGAGAATATCTTGCCATATTATGGCCATTTACCTACCTTAATACTGAAAGACCCTGTATAGTGATACAATAACAATAGGTACCCGTTATTATATCTATACCTGGAAGGTATAATATAGAGTGGCAACTACTGGCGAGCTGTTGTGAGAAAGGGACTCAAGGAACTCCCATTGTTAGACACCTTAATCGAGAATCAGTGGCGTGCACAATTATTAATTATAATTTAAAATACCTAATATAAATTTAAATATTATAAAAAATAATACAGATGTAATAAGTTTTATTACTTCTGTCTCTCTCTTATTGGGAATAATGAAATAAAGGCGTAATTGCTTTTCTCTGAAAAAATAAAAGGTTTATTTACAAAATATTCCCTATAACAATAAACTTAATGAAAACTAAATTAATAATTAATTAAATTACTTATCAGTAAATACAAGATTAATTCACCTGAAAAAATAAAAGAAACAACATTTGAAGCCTTTAATTCAGGTCTTCTTATTTCTCTAGAAAAAGTTTATTTTTCACATCATTGCACTTCGACAGTCTGATCTGCACTGTACTGTTCCTCAGGTCGTCAGCACTATTCACTCCATGCATTTTCCTACCTGACCTACTTAAATCTCGAGCAAAGTCCGCTTTGCTCAAACTGCAAACTGCAAACTGTTTATACATCAGAAACTCCACTTATGAAATAGCGGCCTAAAGAAAAATGTAAATATCCAATATAATAATAACAACCTAAAGAAAACTGATGACAGGAGTATATGAGTGTCCTTATTTTCTTTACACAGATAATATAATTTTATTTTTAGGCGTTCCCTCGCTTTTCCTGAGTAAGACTTCCGATGTTAATACTTCAGTCCCAGATGAAAATACACCAACAAACAGAGAAAAAAGAGCCGAGCAAAGGGTAAATAAGATTATATTAAAGGAGTTGGTCGATAAAAATGAAAAAACAGTGCAAAGATGTTGAGAAATATAGAAACGTTGAGATACAAACTGAAGAAGACGAGATAGAGTGTAAGTATCATGCTCTTTTAAAAAAATATCAAAAATGTATGGAAGATACCCAGCTAAGCAAGGAGTTGCAAAAAGAAAAATTAACAGTTGCTTTATTGGTGAAAAGTTTAGGAAAAGCAAAATCAGATGATCTTTCACAAACAGAAGAAAAAATAAGAATATTATTTGAAAACTTGTTTAGCAAAAATCAATTGGATTTGATATTGAAAAGGAAGAAAAAAGTGATATGGAGTTCGGAGATGATTTCTTTAGCTTTCACGCTTCAATACTTCAGTAAAAGATGTTATCTGTATTTACAGAAAACCTTAAAATATTCTCTTCCCGGATTGTCATCACTGCAGAGATGGACTTCTAAAATAAGCCTTCGACAAGGATTGCTTAGAGATGTTCTACGTATTATGAAAGTAGCAGGTGAAAGGTTATCAGATCTCCAGAAGGTGGTGGTCTTGCAATTTGATGAAATCAAAGTTCTATATAAGAATATGACAAGCTAGCTGATGAAGTTGTCGGCCCGCATAGTCAGATGCAAGTTTGTATGGCTCGGGGATTATTTTCTCAATGGAAACAACCTATACAGGGTGAGTCCCCTAAGATGGAAAGCTCGATTACACCTACACCAATTAAGATATCGAAATGAACCAAAAAGTGTTGTAAATGGGAGGGTAAAGTGCAGTTTGTAAAATTATTTTCAGATCGCTGGCCCAATATCGCTGTACGCCATACAACTTTGTTATTTTAAACAGGACATCCTCTATATTATTATACTTCAGATCATTTGAGAAAAGTAAAAAAGAATGGTTTGTAAAGTTAAAGTTTGTAACGAGTGATTTATGAGATTAAACAAATGAAATTCGCGATTTTACATTTTCAAAGCAGCTTATCTTAAAAACAGTTCGAGATAGAGGAAAACGGCTTACATGTTCCTATCTTAATTTTTCATTTGGTATCCTATCATGTAGCTGAAATTTTTATACCGGGTGATAAAAATAATCAAATTTTTTACCACTCTGTATAGAAATTTCATCCATCCAATAGGACATCGGAGGAAAATTTAAGATAGGGACATGTAAGCCGTTTTCCCATATCTGGAGCCGTTTTCAATAGAAGCTGCTTTGAAAATGGAAAATCGTGATTTTCATTTGTTTATAACTCATAAATTGCTCATTATAAACTTCAACTTTACAAACCATTATTTTTTACTTTTCTCAAATAATCTGAAGATGTAATAATATACAGGGTGTTTTGTAATTGGATGTCAATATTTAAGGAGGTGATTTTTGGGTCCATTTTAAGAAGAAAACTTCATAAGAACGTATTTCCTAAAAGTCTTAACTTTTGAGATACAGGGTGGTAAAATTTTTAAAAATAAATAATCTTTTCATAATATCTGCAATACCGCTCTGGATATTTTAATGAAATTTAATAGACAGGTATTACTCATCAAGAGGCATTTTTTCATGTAACACATTTCGTTTTATCTTCACTAGTCACATCTTGCAGAAGTTTACCTGCATATTTTTATATTCTTTTATTGTCACTTTAACGATAATCTTGTGACCATCTAGAGAAACAGATTTTATTTTTTTAGGCAAAAACCGTGCATCGGGCTGAAAAAAAATAAGTAATCAAATTTGCTTGGAAATGAATGGGGATTCCAAAAATGATTTCTATTTGATCAGAAATCAGTGGCGTACTATCTCATTCTTCGAGTGACCGAATCTTTAGTTCGTCGATGTGAGGCTTGCATTCAAGCTGAGGGTGGACATTTCGAACAATTTTTATAATCTTAAGTTTTGTGATTATCATTTAATTTAAATTTTTATTGTTGATTGTTAATAAAGGTTAAATGCTTGTAACTTCTAAACAAAAACGAATCGGACCCATGTTTATTAAAAAAAATATGTTTAAAATCAAGCAACCTACCATCTGTCAAAGTTTGTCATAGAGCTTGTAGAACACCCTGTATAGTGTTGTTGCTTGTGTTTCGATTTGTGATGGTGGAAACATCGGCTTATGGAAACAGCTTTCAATATCGATTGAACGAACTTACATATCGCATCCTGTAACGGGGAAAAACATATCATTTTTTCGGATGCACCTCATCTTTTAAAATTGACAAGGAATTGGTTACTTGACATGGGATTTCTGCTGGAAAATGGTGTGATGGTTAACAAAACTCCGTTAGAAGAATTAATTGATACCACTAGCAGCTCGCTGAAGTGACCGTATGCCACAAATTAAAAGTTGGGCATGTAACCTGCGAGAAAACTCAGCGACAGAATGTTGCTCAAGCTGCTCAACTCTACTCTCCCACAGTACTAGTTGTGCTCTAAAACACTATAATTATTTTCAAAATAAAAAAACTGGATATCGATTCGGCAGACTTGATCCTTTCAATTCGTACTCCACGAATGTTTCTGTAAATAGTAAAAAACCATACGATCTTGACAAAGAGATACAGGATGAATTGTTAAACGAAACCTATAATATGATTTTCAAAATGAGATGTGGAACAAAAAATACTTTGCAGATTTTTCAAAAGGGAATGTTAATATCCATTAAATCATTAAAATCTCTGTTTGATTTGGGAAATTTCTTTTGCCAAATCAGAACTGGAGGTGGCCTACATGACCACTCATCTCCCTTAAATGCGATTTATACAATACGGATGATTATCCTTGGACAGAATCCCGGACTCGTGCAACAAAATACGAATACAACAGATCTATCTCCCGATGAGTACTTACTTACTAGTCAAAGTACTGAATGGTGCAAGAGTCCCTGTTAACGATTTTTCTTTGGTGGAAGTTGAATCAATGAATTGTGTAGTAGCTCCAGAATATTCAAGCAGTGATAGCTTATCTTCTAGTTTGTCATCTAACCAAGACATCTGAGAAGGAGAAACTGCTTGTCAAAATGAAGAGGATGGGTTAATTTATTTGGCAGGGTGGATTGCTAGAAAATATAAACAAAAATATCCTGACATGGGAAAATATACCTATGAAACGAAAATGCATTCGACGGCTTATTTACCCTCTCGGTTACAAAGTTTGTCATTTGGTGGTCTCACAGAACCGTCTCAAGATTGGTTGGAAAAGGCAAAACTTTTAGATAAATATTACCTCGAGTATTATAATGGACCACATTTCAAAAAAGAAAAGAACACCACAAAAACCTTGGTGAGCAAAATTGTTAGGAAGAATATTGGTGTACCAGAATGTGTCATTCAAAGTTTCATTCAACATCAACAAGGAATGTTTATAAGAATAAAGATCTTAAATTGTAAACTTAGCGGTCAAAAGAAAAAAATCAACAAAAAGGCATGGAGAATCGATAAAGGAAAAGATAAGGAAAAAAATACAGAAAGTAATTAGTGTAGTTTTTGACCGCAAAATATATACCTAGGAAGTAGATTTTTCAATAAACATTTCTTTATTATTTCATAAATACAATTTAAAATCTGTAGGTAGTTCTTTCTTCTTTTATTTTATTATTTTTAATAGTTATAAGGTATTTTTTATCTATTTGCTGCTTATGATATTATAATGTATTAATTAATTAATTGAATTTTAAAATGTTCTCTCTCAGAGTGTAGACTGTTAAATTGTCGCTCCTGAAAATTGATCAATTTCAAAGGAAATAAGAAACATTTAAATAGTAAAAATTATAACGGGTTGGTTACTAGTGTGACCTCTCTTAAATAGTGAAGTTAGAAATAGAAAAATGCCGCTGACAAGAGACCAATTAATAGAAATTAATATACAGGGTGTCCCAGCTTATTCGAAGCGGTCTCTGTAGGCCAAACGATGGACTTTATCAAAAAACTTTTTGAAAATTTAAGTACAGAATCACAATGGCCATAATTTAAAATTATTTTGGAGTATACAGAGTGTCTTATATGACAGTGGCATATCAAAGTTATGTTTTTTTAAATGGCTCTGTACAACGAAAACGGCTCAAGATAGAGAAAAACGGCTTACATGTCCCTATTTTAACTTTCCATGTACTATCCTATGGTATAGAAACATTTGTACTTTCTTCGATTTTTTTATTAGGCGACGCGTGGAGAAATCTCAGAATTTTTCAAATTTTTTATCACCCTGTAAAAACGTTTCATCTACATCATAGGATAGTACATGAAAAAGTAAAATAGGGACATGTAAGCCGTTTTTCTCTATCTTGAGCCGTTTTCGTTGTACAGAGCCATTTAAAAAAACCTGAATTATCTCGAAAACTTGTGAAAAAAATTAGAGAGTACTTTTTTGTTCTAAAAGGCATGGGGCATTGAATAGTATTATTAAATTTGCCATAGAGTCAGTGGCGTCAATTTTTTTTTAAGGGGCGATGGCACACCCATATCTCCGCCGCTGGTTTCCGCAATTTATCACCATAAGCCGTAAATCATGAAAGATACTTGAATCATGCTGCGTGCCAAATTTCATTTTTTTTTAAAGCAGCCGTTTTGACAATATTCACAAAACATTATTTTTTCCTCGAAACTTCAACGCCCTTATCGCATCTTGAAAAGGAAGCTTTTCCGGCTATAAGTGTATTAGAGAAACTGGCATTTTTTTAACGTTATCTATCGTTTGGTAAAGTCCTGACGTTTTAAATTGGACCACCCTGTATAGCAAAGCAGATACTTTTAAAGTATTATCACATATTTTTTGAACTTGATACAAAAACACAATATTGGCATATTTGTGTAGTTAATATCTATTTATGATATTAGTGTTAAAAGTGAAGTTTTATGTTGTGAGTGAAAAGGTAGCGTAGCGGAGCGAATTGAACAATTTCACGAACAAAATAAAATCACTTTTAAGACGAATATCATACAATGAATTTTGTAAAACTGCTCTATTTTGAGAATAAAATCGATGAATTTAGAATGACACTCAACTTCAAATTGCATTTTAAAATATTCAGATAAGTACAAGTGTATTATGCGTAGCAACCGTTGCCGACGCTATGGTTGGTACAGAAATGTAAGAAAAAGTAAATAGAAATATTGTTCGATCACTTTTAAGAAAATCACTTTTAAGACTGTCAGCTGACGTTAAAAATGTGACTTTTAATGGCAGTTGTTTAAAAAATTTTGCTTCCAATCAGAGCATCAGGAATTATGCATCAGTACCTATTTCGTATATTAATAAACTAGAGAATAGTACCTACTGAATACAGTTGTAAGAAATTTTTGTCTATTATTATAATAATTATAATATTACCTTAGAACTCTTCCCAAATGACACAACTAGGTATACCTACTTAAATTCAGATAAAAACTATTGACTTGTCTTTGGCTATGTACCAAGTATGAAAGTGAGTAATGGTCCGTGGTGAAGAGTGATATTCTTCGTTTCAAAATATTAAGATCGAACACAATTAGCTCTAAGAGGTTTTCGATAATAAAAAAGATACAGCATGAGAAATTTAACTATTAAGATTTATTTTTCGGAATAAATTTAAAGAGTGTAAACGTACGAACAAAACAATTTTAGAATTTAGAAATCTAAAATTGTCTGTCGAAAGAATAGGCAATTAAATTCCTTCAATAATAATCTGAAAACTTCACAGTTCCCTCTTGAAATGACATTTGAAAAGGTGAGTGGAAAAAGTTAGGTATAGTTAAAAATGTGAAAGTGAAACTTTACTGATGCAGTTTTTGAAACTTGAAATGTTACCTTTAAGAAAATATATATTTTTAATGTTTGCTAACTTTCAAGATCTGTACATTGATTGAAAAAAAATATTTTGTGACAAAGTTGACTTTTTTGATGCAATGTACTTTTAAGGAGAAACTTTTCTATGCGAGCTGTTTTTTTCTGATTAGCTACTTGAAGCTCCAAAAGCCACTGTTAATTAATTTTATTTAAACAAAAACACGCTAATTGTTGTTTTTGCACTTAAATTATTAAAAAAAGGAAAATAATTAAATAAAATTAATGGTAAAAGTAAATTCAAGCAAAAATTATTAACTTTCATTGTGGCTATAAGATGATTGTAAAACATCATTTTTTAGGGTATTTCTGTTCAAATAAAATTAATTAACAATAGTGTTTGGAGATTCAAGTAACAAATCAGGAAAAAACAGCTCTCATAAAAAGTCTTAAAAGTACATTGGAACAAAGTCAATTTTGTCAAAAAATATTACTTTTCGACCAACGTACAGAAATGTGTACTAATTATTAACAATTTTCATGGTCCATTTCCATTACAATCTTGAAAGCTGAAATTAAAAAAATATTTCATTTTGAATAAATTAAGTTTAAGTAAGTCAAAATGTATGAATATTTCAACAAAATTGAAAATATTTTTTTGAAAAATTATTTACCAAGTAAGCAATTGACCTATTGCTTATTATTAATATAATTAACATATTGCACAAAAATCAAATCGATATCTTGCTTAATTTTCGAAAAATAGCACTCTTATGATTTTAACAATTTAGAAAATTTTTATCGAAGGTTTTCTAGACAAGTAAGAATCACTAACAGCGGGTATTATAAAGGCTCATTAAGTTAACGGGCAGATTTCATGGGTCATTTCTGAAGAAGGTATCGAGTCTAAGTGGAATTTTTTAAAATTTATCTATTCTTGCCATAAAAGTAATTACAAAAATGTTAATAAAAGTTATTTGACATCGATATTAGCTTCAAAAACGAGCACAGAAATCTGCCCGTTATAGCCTAATGAGCCTTTATAATAGTGGCTGTTAGTAGGAATATCTGATTACGACAAAATACATTATCAAGCTAGCAGATTTTTGTGCTCTCAAAGTTATATTAATTGTAGTAATAATAATGAATAAATCAGTTTCTCATAAACTGCCTGATCAAAAATCTGCCATATTTAATCATACATTCTTAAATTATATCTTTTTCTTTAAATTATTTTGTTTTGAAAATAATCCGAAATCATGTATTTTTTTAAAATTTAATCTACTTTTCAATTGACGTTACATTTTTTTACATAGGCTGTTTCTTGGCTTATTATTGATGACATCGCGAATTTTTTACAGTGGAGACACATTGTATATTATTATTGCATTTGCGTGTCTGTTGCCACTTGCCTTTGCATAATAATTGTTCAGTTCAAACAATATTGTATCCCTAATCAATCGCGGCTTTTAATATAAAATGGTAAAGTTTCGGATAAAGTGCCTTCCGCGATTACACAGGGTGTAACATAAGTAGTACTGCGAAAGATTCAGGGGGTGATTCCTGATATCATTTTAAGAAAAAAAGTTCATATGAACATGTGTCCGAAAATGCTTACCCGCTGAGTTATAATAGGTATAGCCCCTTAAAGTTGGGACCCTGACGAAGGTTTTTATTTATTATCTCCGAAACCGTTCAACATAAGATGACGAAATTTACCACATCCACCAATTTTTTTTATGCCTAATAAGAGAGACTGTAGATTACTTTGAAATTTTCACCAAGGGTGGCTTAAATCTGGGGTGGGTTGAATTAAAACGTGATTATCTCGAAACTTTTGAGACTGACAATCGGTATACCTTTTTTTCTCAACAATGATGTAGTTTGAATATTTCACAATAAAATGCGCGATAGCCTGAATGATAAAAATGTTATGTGTTCATTTACGTCGTCAACATGACCTAAGTGGCGCCCTCTATAAAATACATCAAACGGATATCAAATTATGATTTCTCATACCGTAAAATATTTATCCCCAAGTTTTCAGGTTCGTACCTTTACAATTTTTCAAAATATTTTGAAAAGCAAATTTTTAAATCTCAACTTTGCCACCCTGTATCTTTTTTATTATCAACATTTTGTTAGAGCAAGTAGTGTCAGATCGTAATATTTTCAAACCAAGAATCTCCCATTTCACCACGGACCATTACTTACGGGACACCTGTATAATAAAACAAGTTAAAAACGATTAAAAAGTAACCTAGCCAATTTTGACAAATTAAAAACCTCTTTATCGTCCTTTCTCCAATTTTGATTGCAGATTCTAATTCTTTACATTTGAAAATAACGGAAGTTTGAAATTAAATATTTTTCTAAACGCAACCGATCAATATTTTATCTAATTAAAATGAACATCCGATGTGTGCCTATACAGGGTGTTCTACAAGCTCTATGACAAACTTTGACAGATGGTAGGTTGCTTGATTTTAAACATATTTTTTTTAATAAACATGGGCCCGATTCGTTTTTGTTTAGAAGTTACAAGCATTTAACCTTTATTAACAATCAACAATAAAAATTTAAATTAAATGATAATCACAAAACTTAAGACTATAAAAATTGTTCGAAATGTCCACCCTCAGCTTGAATGCAAGCCTCACATCGACGAACTAAAGATTCGGTCACAGAAGAATGAGATTTGGATCATTTCTTATTTGGTTAGCTGCATCTTGAATTCTTTCAAGTAACTGCTGATGGGTAGCGATTTCAACATGGTAGACCAGCTGCTTCATGTGTCCCCATAAATAAAAATCCAGAGGATTCAGATCGGGAGAACGAGGTGGCCATGATATTGGACCTCCTTGACCTATCCATTTATTCGGGAAATGTTCATTTAGCCAAGCAGCAACTTGTCTTCCTCTATGTGGTGGTGCACCGTCATGCTGATACCACATATTTTGAATAATATTGAGTTGCACGTCATCAATAAACTCTTAAAGGTCGTGTTCTAAGAAATGTCTGCTGAAAAAATTACGATTCTTTAAATGCTTGTAACTTCTAAACAAAAACGAATCGGACCCATGTTTATTAAAAAAATATGTTTAAAATCAAGCAACCTACCATCTGTCAAAGTTTGTCATAGAGCTTGTAGAACACCCTGTATAATATGTAAGGAAATATTCTCTTGAGCCTCTTTTACCCAAGCGGGAAACGGTCTTATGATTCAGGCCAGAGTTGCAGTTGAGGTCTGAACGTGAATTCTGCATTATTTTTATACTAGGTGAGTTGTGCTCACTAAATGTTAAATGTCCTATTCCAAAGTTGAGTTAGGAAAGCCATAAAGAGATAAGCAAGAAAGATTATTAATATTACCTAATACAGGATGATTCAGGTTTTACCTACTTAACTCTAGGGAACGATAGAGAATCGAAAAATAATATGAGTTTGCTTCATGAACTATATTCGTGAAATGCTTCGTTAAGAAAATACAGGGTGTTATGAGTTAAAAAAAAAAATTCTACTTTTTAAATATAAAAAAATTGGCTGATTGAAATAATTTGAAATTTTGAACAGTAGTTGTGCTAATTGCTAATAATTGCATCACAAAAAGCTTGCATGAGTGCCAACATTGTGGAATATCTTGAAAACAATCCGTTCTACAACAAAAACGTAAGATGACTTTTATCCTGTAAACAAAACAAGATATCTAGCATAAATAATCAATTTGCATTAAAGTCAGTGGCGTAGAAATTATTTAATAAAAAAGGTAACAACACACCCAGATCTCTGCCACTGGAGTGAAGAATTTTTCATCGGAAGTAGCAAAAGAAACTACTGTTCAAAATTTCAAATTATTTCAATTAGCCAATTTTTTTATATTTCAAAAATACGATTTTTTTCTTAAAACTTTAACACCCTGTATTTTCTTAACGAAGCATTTCACGAATATAGTTCATGAAGCAAACTCATATAATTTTTCGATTCTCTATCGGTCCTTGGAGTTAAGTAGGTAAAACCTGAATCACCCTGTATAATCAAAAGTAGGTATAAGACAAGAAGTGAATGAGTTTTCCAAAATATATCTATTTTTGGTTTGGGGAGAAGTAACGTAAAGACAAAGCATGAAGCATGAATAAAACAGAGTGAGTGAGTGACTAGAAATACGACGCTCCTGACGAGCTAAATTTCTCTATTTAATGTGAGTAATTTTATCTCTTTCTTCTGCGTTACACTTTTAAATTTTTTATCACAAAGGTTATTTTTTCAAGATCACGAATATTTTACGAAAATTAGTTCTTTTCTTAAAAATTTCCGGATATAGGTATTAGGTAATAAACGGACTTGTATAGTGGTATTACTATTACAGCAAAAATTGGCGCACATTTATGTTACCTTGTTAGATGAATAATAATTGTATAATACCTAATAATTATTATTATTGTAAATAAAATTACATTTTTATTTACATATTTTATAAATAAAATTGTAATTTTATTTACAATAATAATAATTATTAGGTATTATACAATTATTATTCATCTAACAAGGTTACATAAATGTGCGCCAATTTTTGCTTGTACTGTAGTACATAAGTAATTTTCTAATCTATAAAAATATTGTGGCAATGGTGCACCTCGCGACGAGAATTCCCCTATCCTTGCCCCCTCCACTAAGTCTTTTTTTAAGGTTTATTTATTTCTTAAACTTTACCACCCCCCCCCCCCCCCCGGCTTTTTCTTTATGTTCTATCAAGTCTTCTTTATTTTATATTTTATTTTTCATAATATTCTTGAAATTTCAAGGAAAAATAATAATATCGATACCTACCTAGGTCCCTACTAATTTTTATTGAGGTACCTACGTATACTGTTTATACCTATAATTTACTTAAATAATCATGAAAAGTCTTTTTCCACCTAGGATAATTATTGGGTGTCTGATCCGGCCGCTGCCGCTCCCGACGAGCCGCACAGATCTGTTAGACCTAGTAGGAACAAGTTACAAGTTTTCCTGCGTTTGCGTTCAAATATACCTACCTACATACTTACCTACTTGATATTTTACGGTACCCGCTCCAACTCCAAGACATCAGTTTCCGTTTCCACTTCCACTTTCCATCTCTTTGTTGTTTGTCATTGCATTGAGAACTGGGAATACTGGGATACAAATGATACAATAGATAGATAGTTCTGTCTGCCTGCAGGCCAACAGCGTGTACTATGTAATACATCTCCCGCGCATTGAGTAAATAAGGATAAATAGCGTTATTTTCACTTTGGATCTGTAGGTTATTTTATAAGATATTAAAATAATACCTAATAGTGTGAGATCTAATAGTGAAACAATAGTGTGAGTGAAAATGTGTAGCAGGGGGCAAATGATGGTCAAAATGGTACTGAAAAACTACAAATTGAGAAATAAAGAAAAGGTAAGTAGGTAGATAACTCAATGGTGCATTAATTTTGAACTACAAACTACAAGCAACTACTTGTAGTTTTGAAACTACTTACGTAGGTACCTACTAGGTATGCACTATAGGTACATACCTAAAACGAATTTTATATCTTGTATTGTTGCTGGCAGGAGAAAATGTAGTAAAATTTTGACGATACAGGTTTTCCAAAATCTATCTCCCAACGCAGGCAACTTTTTTATTTTCCGAAAGGTCAGAGTCGGTTGAATAAGCAAAGTTGGGGAGAATTTGATGATGATTTGTAATCATTTGTAATCATTGATAATCATTTCCTGAAATATGCTAAAAACTGTAAAATTGAGACTTCGGTCAATATCCAGATCAGTGGCCAGTCGCTTTCAGGCATTAATCCATTGAGATGGTCCATTAATTATTTGACGACTTTTGGAAATTTTTCCTTGCCTTTCTCGAATGACCCATTATGTTTGGGACCGGCCTCAATAATGACTGGTGATACAAAGAAATGTTCTTCGGTGCATGATTTTCCCTCCCAGTATCCCTGTTCGCTCCATGATACCCTTAGAATTTAAAGGTCATTTCCACAGATAAATTAACTACAAATTTTGAAATTTGATGAAAATGAAGTGAGTGGTAAAATTGTAGGTAAAAGTCCTGCGACTGGCCACGGATCTGAGTAACCACAGTACCTACCGAGATTTCTTATTTTGGCCGTATCTGTTTTATTATTAAGAATAAATAAATAATTGTTTGTAGGCTTTACATAAGTCATCATCAGCTCTCCATCTGACATTTCAAACATTTTCAAAGCCCCAGAGTCTTCATGGTCCACCTTTGTTTTTCTTATGGCCGCCATATTGTTGTTTTATGTCGTTCGGTATGGAAAAAATCATAGGAACCAAAAATTAATAAGATAAAAAAAAATATTTTTCACCAATTTTATTCTTGTTTGTAAAAAAGGTAATTATGTAGATGAGCGGCATGGGTATAGGGCGATTTGTCTTCTACTTTCGGATAGCTTGTGTCTTGTGTCTTTAGCAGTATCGAGGTAGGTGTACCATTGAATTTTTGCGCCGGCAAGTAATAGTCGAGAAATAAGACCTTAATGTGTCACGTGACCGTAGTAGTAGCTACCGGTTTCGTCAGGTCTTTGGTCAGGGTAGGTTTTTTTTCCGTATAATTAAGTGTTTTAAAATACGCGACGATGAAGAGCGATCATCCTGTTACACGACGATGGAGAGCGATGAGCTTCCTGTTCGAGTGCATATTATGTTCGAATACACGTATTAGGGCAAGGATGACACTTTAAGGCCTTTATTTCTCGACTATTACTTGCCGGCGCAATAATTCAATGGTACCTTGATACTCCTATACATCGGTACGGAAATTGTGTACAGTAACTGACATTTCCAAAAAATTAATTTCAGAGAAGCGGCAAGCAGAAACTTTCGTTGCGAGAAAAATTTTCCGCTTGCCGCTTCTCCGAAATTGCTTTTTTAGTACTGTCAGCTCGACTGTCAGTTACTGTACACAATTTACATACTAATGTATAGAGACAAGCTATCCGATTTATATAAGCCAAATCGCCCTATACCCATGCCGCTCATGTCAACAATCACAAAAAAAAATAGGTAACAACTTTTTTTATTATATGATATAAAAAATTAAGAAACCATAAGGCAACTAATATGACTTCACATTGATGTAAGTGTGTAAAACAAATTTGAAAGAAGAATAAAAATTTTTGTAAATATTTACATCTATCTGCGTGTCCATCAATTTTTTCTGGATCGAGGAGCTATTGCAAACTATAATATTAAGGTCACAACTAAGGCCTCTTTGACACTACGGTCGAATTTCTATTTTTTCTTCACTTTCAGGGCATGGAATATCTTCGAGATTAACAGCAGCACGATTATTACTTTGAATTTTGCATTTATTTTGAATTTGCATTCCAAAAAGTGTGACATCAGTCCCTATAGTCTGCATATGATAAGAGAAAGCAATATCCGTTCGGATCCGTCTCTGTACGCTTCGAAGCGCTTGGCATTATCGTCAAGTTGTTACTTCCAAGACCCGGCGTATTTAGTCGGCGACTCTTGCCAGGATCGTACTCTCAAAACCGATTTTTATTTAGTGGCGTTTTTTTTGGGTAACCATGCGTTTGCAAAGCAAATTAATACCTTTCTGGTCTTACTATAGCTACGTCCTCCACCCCTATATAAGTGCCACAGTGAAACTGTAGGACACGCCGATGTAAATAATGACCAAAATTTTTAAAATTTTGGTAATTTTTGGGATTTTATTAATTTTTGGTTTCTATATTTTTTCCCATCCGAACGACATAAAACAACAATATGGCGGCCATAAGAAAAACGTATTATACGTTGACTATGAAAACTTTGGGATCTAGTCGGGTTTCAAGATTTTGAAAGTTATCCATCCGGTATTTCCAGAAGTTCCTCTAATGTAAAAGTCATAGGGATTTAACATTTAACATACAGCTTCAGTTTGTGCAAAAATATTATAATCTCCATGTTTTAAGATTTAGAAAAAAATTGTAGAGGAAATAATTTTTGACAATAACGATTTATATCTTACGTGCCTATCTTCAGTTAAAACCAAGGTTAAAATACTTTAGTAATACTTAATGTAGAAATATCCAAAAGTAAATTCTAATAAATTTACACATTTGCACATTTAATTTTACCAGTTTGATTGACGTTGCGGATTATTATTATTATTCGATTCATTCTCAGCATTCTTAGCATCATAGCTGGTGAGATCATCCATGCAGACGGGCTCAGGCCAAGTCTACACAGATTTCATTATCTTTGATTTAAGAAGTTTCGAGTGATGTTGCATGTTTGAAGTATCGTTGCTTTTTGCGCCTGTGTATGTATGTAATGTGGCAGCTGGAGTTGTGTGAGATGTTGTGTGAATGTGTGCGGCGTGATTCCAGTTACTGATATTATAAAGGGTAAGATGTAAACCGACTTCCGTTTCCATATTCTTTCAACTTCTATTATTATTATTATTATTATTATTATTATTATTATAATGAGATTTAGGTCAAATAAGACTAACAGCGGGTATTATAAAGGCTCGTTAAGTTAACGGGCAGATTTCGGTTGCCATTTCTGAAGAAGGTATCGAGTCTAAGTGGAAATTTTTTAAATTTATCTATTCTTGACACGAAAGTAATTACAAAAACGTTAATAAAAGTCATTTGACGTCGATATTAGCTTCAAAGACGAGCGCAGAAATCTGACCGTTAGCCTAATGAGCCTTTATAATATTGGCTGTAAGTTAATTTAAATTTGTTTCAAGATTTTGTTGATAACTACTATAATTGTCAATTTCAACTAATTGAAAGTACAATTATTACACAGCAGAAGAATAGCACCACCACACAAAAAAACCACTGAAAGTGTAGGTAGGTGTAGGACCTAAACTATTATAGGTAGGTATTTGAAAAAAAAAAAGATTTTTTCTGCATTAGTATAATAACCTATTTAAAATTAAAAGTAGCTAATTAAATACATTTTAGTCATTGTTTTTTCTAAATACGAGTGTAAGCCTGAAGATATTATTTTGCATAAAACTGGTGAATTTGCATGTTAAATTCCCATGACCCGCTTACAAGTTTTCACTCTGTATGTAGGTACTCAAATGCACCCAAGTCAAGTCGTTGCCACGCTTTGGACAGCCTACGATTTCCTCCAGGAAGAGGGACTTGGAATACTTTTGGTTTCTTTTTTATTTACACTTTAAATTGAAGACGAATAGGTACCTAGTTTGTTTTTATTGATAATAATAATTTTATTCTCAAGTTTTGTCCAATATCGTACCTACGTCCTACGTTTAAAAAAACATACTGTATTTATTTTCACTTTAAAGAGCAGGTTCCTAAAAAAAAACTAGGTAGGTACCTTTCTAAAAATTAATCCTGCAAGAGACGATTAGGTATTTTAGTGATTTTAAATTGAAAGTTCGTAATATAAAAATATGGATCTGCAAGTGCTTCGTTTTCAAGGTACTTCAAGCAGGAGTTGAACTTTTTTAATTTGCTTTTTCATAAATATCTTGAGTATCATCTGCTTAAAATTTGTTGTAATTTGGCACTGTTATTAGTGTTATTAACAGTGTTAAGGGCCCAATTTAATCCTAACTTCTTTAAATTTATTAAGTCCAATGGTGTCCCGAGCGACAACTACGAAAAAAAATGAACGCCACAGATTTTTTTAGAAATTTTCATGTTAAGTTTTTGAGAAAATAACTAGAATTCACTTAGTTGCTTATCCCTGGACCAGTTGTAGTTGTTGTTACATAGTATTAAAAAAAAAAAGTATAATTTCCAAAAGATAATTTTGCTCGTGCTTCTTGTGTGGTCCAGGGATATGCAATTAAGTGGATTCTATTTATTTTCTCAAAAACTATGGAAAAAATAACAATCAAAATATGAAAAAAATGCAGGAGACAAAAATGTGTTTTCTTAGGAACTCAATTCAAAAAAATATGATAATTCCAAAAAAATCTGTGGCGTACATTTTTTTTTGTTGCAGAGAATATCACTGGACCTAATAAATTTAAACAAGTTAGGACTAAATTAGCCCTTTACCACTATGAATAACAGTGCCAAATTACAACAAAATTGAGCAAAAAACGCTTAAGATATTTACGAAAAAGCAAAAAAAAAGTTTAACTCCCTGTACATTGAAAATGAAGTATCTGAAGGCCCGTATTTTTATATTATGAACTTTCAGTTTTAAAATCACTCAAATACCTAATCGGCTGTTAAATTTATTGTAAAATACTTAACTAACACCCTGTATATATTTTTTTCAATTTAAATGAAAAATGAAAAAGAAACGTTTTTCAAAAAATAATTCGAAGTCTTTAACCGAAAGCGAAGGTAGCCTCTGATGAACTTGACTTGGATCCCAAATGCTACATTTAAATTATCTTTGAGAGTTATAGCTACGATTAGCTTTTGAAACACACCTCTGTAATTTAAATTACAGCTTTTAAAATAATTCACCCCTTTAAAAATAAAAATCATTTAAATTAATGAGAGAAATTACCATTTGTTTAGGTTAACTACGAAGAAATCAGAAGCCCTGCAAGCTTAATGGATTTTTCCTCTGGTTCATCAGATGAAGTTCAGTTTTCAGATCATAGTTCTGATTACAGTAGTTCTGAGTCAGATGTTGCAATAAATCGTGGTTATTTAGAAGTTTCTGCTGAAACTCTTAAGCTAATATCCGCATCAGGAAAGGACAAAAATTATACTCCAGATTATACTTCATCAACTAAAGTACCAACAAGTGGTGCTAAAACTTTGAGCAAAGCGGAGCAGAGTCATGATCCTTACGAATTTTCTGAGGCTCAAGAAGCGGTTGATAATTTGTTAGGAGAAAACGAGTAATTTTGTTCCAATTATATGGACTCAGAATCTCTCTCCAACGGATTATTAGGACGTGAGAAGGTAATGTAACGTTACGTTTAATAAATGCGATAGTACGAATTTTAAGTTCATAATTTCTTATTGATGTTTTATCTATTTAAAATAGTGTTTTATTCTAGCAAAAAAATAAAAAAGTATGCATAAAAAAACTTACATTTGTTAATTTATTTTCAGTTCAGTAAAGTTGTCAACCCTAATTGCGAATTTTTATATAAAATGCAAACAGCATTCGTTTGTGCATGATTTGTCGTCAAAGTTTGTCTAACCAAAATTTTGGTTTGCCCGCCCTCCAAAAAAAAGTTATAAAAATTGGGACATTTGCGATCCCATGAACACGTTTCATTAATTTTCAAACGGGATAGGTACGTTTATCCACGATTTGTTCACGTTTGACTCCAAATTTTCGTTCGTCTACCCCAGAGAGAAATACTTTATTTAAAGTAGTGCTGTCTGCCTGTGACAGGTTGCTTTAATACACAATATCATATTGATCGATCATAAATAAAGACAATACCTAATTGAAAAATTTAAAGTCAACAATATGAGTGTGAATAATATTAATGGTACCTATCAACTATTTTTTTTAAGTATTTTATTTAATTAACTCTATAAATCTTAAATTTACAAAAAAAAAACTCTTGTACACGTAAACACGAAGGTCAAAGCATTACAAAAAAATTATGATCAACCTAAACTGACGGATATGTAATATAACCGTCTTGAGTACATCCGAATGCATTTTCTTCAATATTAGCACTTTATAACAGAGCACCGACACCAGCTTGCTGCAGCTGTATTCGTTCACTCCTGCTTTCATCGATCGGTCCAGTGCCAGACACTTCACCCCGCTGCCAGTCCACGAGGACCCAAGACCGGCCCAACGACCCGTAGCCAGTGGTGCCCGTATTAATAAGTGCATCTTGTCAATTTATCACTGTAGGTAATACTAGATAGTTAGGGCCGCGGTGACAAAAATGCCTTGCAACTCCCAAACGGATGAAAAGCACGGTTTTGTATAGTTCGAGTGTCGTTCTCGAAATCCGTGTTGTCGAGTAGGGGTCTGGCGTTCGGCGTTGGGCGGCTATAGTAATTTTTCCGAATTTTGCCCAGCGGTTCCAAAAATTATTTCCCAAACGGATGAAAATTACTGGAGGGCATCTACGCAAACCCCCAATTACCGGAAAAATATTTTCATCCGATTTGATATTTGCAAAGAGCTCTTCCAGAAGCTCTAAAAAAAATGGAAAAAAGGGGGGGGGGGGAAATTTCCTCATTTGAACTTGAAATTTGGCAGGGAGATATAGTTCGTGTCTGAGAATATGTAAAAAATTTGTTTTTGCTCTATGTATCGCGATGGCTTTGTAACAATTTTCCAAAATTTAAATGGGCCAAATTTGATAAAGTAATTCCAAAATGGATGAAAATTTGCCCACAGGTTCTTTGATACCTACAGAACATCGAAAAATTATTTTCATCCAAATTTGTTGCGGTCAAGTCCAGATCATCCATAATAATGCTCCGATATATTCATTAATACGGGAAACTGCAGGATCTGAAAGCATAATTTTGCCAGGCGCATTTTGGATGAAAACTTTTTTTTCTAATAACATAAATTATAACCATTCATATCAGTCCGGTTGCATGCATGCGGCTGATAATTTTTTTCATTTCGGAGTCTGGGTCAATTTAATTGTACTGCAGGCTACGGCAAGGATCAAATCGGATGAAAATATTTTTCCGGTAATTGGGGGTTTGCGTAGATGCCCTCCAGTAATTTTCATCCGTTTGGGAAATAATTTTTGGAACCGCTGGGCAAAATTCGGAAAAAATACTATAGCCGCCCAAAGCCGAACGCCAGACCCCTACTCTTTTGTTGCACTTTTGTCACCGCGGCCCTAACTAAGAGTCCCTCGATATACAAGAGTCTGGTCATACGGTCTGCGGCAGCCATGTTTATCCTGTTTCACCGAAAATATGCATTGATGAGATAGGCGCTTAGCACTAAAACAATTAAAATACGCATTATTTTGCATATTATTTATACAGTGATTTTTTTGATGGTGACTATGGGAATGTTAAAGGATCTTGTAAAATCGTTTCCACATTATCTCTTGTTTTACCTTGATTTACTGCGTATTCTTCAAAAAAATGTTAAATTTAGTCAAGTTCAAAAGTGAGGTTTTTCATTTATTAACCAAGCAACATTAACAATCAATATCCCTCAATACGAAAATGTAAATAGATATTTTATATAATATTATGCGATATTAAAAAAAAAGAGTTTTTATTAGGTAAATAAGTACCTAAGTTTTAAAACTTGCAGTAATAAATTTCAATATAATTGGACTCACGGACTAAAAATCTTAGAGGGTAATATACCGAAGGGTAATAAATATAGTTTTTAGAAGTGAAGCGGTCAGGCTTGTTCTTTATTAGACAGGTTCTATGTAATTCGAGCATCCCAATAATACTAAACGGAGTACTAAAACCATCTAAAATCTATTCAACTTCGCATTTCATTATTTTATAAATGATTCAGTAAAATGTTCATTATTCTTTCTAACTTTTGATAAAATATATGTATCTGGAAGTATTAGATTAAAGCGCGTTTCTTTAATTTTATATTGAATTTTAAAGTATATTTTTAATTTTTTTTTCACTATTCACAACGACCAGGCATTATTTGTAGCCTTATATGTATATGCAATTCGATGAAAAAAATTAATTAGTAGACATTTTCGAGGCCGGCTAATGCTAATCTTATGGCACTCGCCGGAGCTAAAAGGATAAAAATGGCCGCCGAGGCGGCTAACCAATCAGAATGATGACCGCGTATGGCCAGACTCTTATATATCGAGGGACTCTAGGTAATACCTAATTACTTACTAGACGAAATACAGCTAGTTAACCGAACTCTTTTATTTATTTTATTAATGACAAGCTACCGCTCGTTGTTATCATTCACCATATAATTTGGAACGTGAAAGGATGTGTTAATCAACAAAAAAAGAATGCCTTTGAATTCTATAAAAAAAAATCAATAAAAAGGCATTTGATGCTGCTGTCAATTTCTTAAATTAGGTCATCATAACTTATCTCTGAGGGGAAACGAACGAAAATTACGGATGAACAAAAACATGAACAAATGGTGGACAATCTATCCTGTTTGAAAATTATTGAAACATGCGTTTTCATGTGAGTTTCTGGTATCAGTTTTTTATTTTATTTTGCAGTCACTTTTTTTGAAGTGTACAAACGAAAATTTTGGTTGGACAAACTTGAGCAAATTGCGGAAAAACGCTTATAGTAAAGTGCAGAATAGGGTGAAACATGTCAACCTGTTGGCCCCTCAAAGCTGCGAGACCTGTGGCAAATGAAAGCTAATGCCATTAATATCGCCCAGAAAAATCCATGCAAAAGGACACTATCCAAAATGTTCGAGTTTTTTCTATAAATCGATAGTATAGAATTCAAACGAATTTTTGGTGTTCTCTCCACGCAATATTTTGCAACCTTGTTTGTCTGTAAAAAAAATGAAAACAGTTTTTGAAAAGTAATGCTCTTATGGAGCAACACCCCTCATCAAATAGCGATAGGTATCTCAGTTTGAAATAAATAGCTCGAAAATAATTAAATTTCACTACTTCGGCTCGGCGGTTTATCAACGATTATCTCAAAAGCGGTAACTTTGATCGAAAAATGGCATTGGGAATAATTGTTGCTCCATTACTTGTGATTAATATGGTCTTATTTTTATAATTTTACGCCTATTAATAACTTTTCTCATTTATTAATAGGTAGGCGTAAAATTATAAAAATAAGACCATATTAATCAGAAGTAATGGAGCAACAATTATTTCCAATGACATTTTTCGATCAGAGTTACCGCTTTTGAGATAATCGTTGATTAACTGCCGAGGTAGTAAAATTTAATTATTTTCGAGGCTACTTCAAATCAAACTGAGTTAAATACCTATTGCTATTTGAAGAGGGGTGTTGCTTCATAAGAGCAATGTTTTTCAAAAACTGTTTTAATTTTTTTACAGACAAACGGCTGCAAAATATTGCGTGGAGAGAAAACCAAAAATTCGTTAGAGTTCTATACTATCGATTTGTAGCAAAAACTCGAAATATTTTGATAGTGCTCTTTTGCACAGGACGATCACTGGACGGATTTTTCTGGGCGAAATTAATGATATTAACACTCATTTCATTTGTCACAGGTCGTAGCTTTTAGTTTTGAGAGGCCCACAGAATCGTTTTTTAAGCGACTTTCGAAGCTCCGTGCACTCTACTATTAGGGAGTACTTGTTTATTTTTAATTTTTAGATAAAATTCATATTTATCATTTATCATTGTAGGTTCTTTCTTCAAACTCAGTTGATGTTAGTCCAGAGATTTTCCCAATATCATCTATACTGCATAATGTTCCGGTACAATCAAAATCAAACCAAGTAAACACAACTCAGTCTAGCTCAGAAAATAATGTTTCAAAAGTTATAAAACAAGGTAGTTCAGTAACGAAATCTCATGTAATAATCCACCACAGTAATGTTATAGAAACACACAACGAAAAGGTCGTTCTTCACAATTTAACTAACGTAAGTATTTAGTTGGAAAGTATTACCGAGTTAAAGCTATGCTAGAATTTTACGAGTTTTAATTTAATGAAAAAACGGCTTCACTGTAGCAATACTAGCATATTTAATCACTTTTTAAAACTAAATCTGATACCGATGATCAATAAAACATTAACGTTTTAAAATTCTAAGGTATTCTTACGTAGAATTTTTAAACCTTCGTGTTTAAGGTCATGTTAAGGTTATCAGCATGCAAAGATTCTAACAATTTAGGGTTAAGAACATAAATTTCCAACAGCGGTTATTATAAAGGCTCATTAAGTTAACGGGCAGATTTCTGTGGCCATTTCTGAAGAAGATATCGAGTCTAAGTGGAGTTTTTTTAAATTTATCTATTTTTGACATGAAAGTAATTACAAAAATGTTAATAAAAGTCATTTGACGTCGATATTAGCTTCAAAAACGAGCATAGAAATCTGCCCGTTAGCCTAATGAGCCTTTATAATATTGGCTGCGAATCTCTTAAATAATGTAGTTGTAGTTAATATTAAAGACGCTGGAATTAACTCTGGTTTAATTGAGAGGTATTAGCTTCTTTCGTTCTTTCAGCCAATATTAAGCTGTTAAATTTTTAGGTCAACCTAGACCCTACTCTTGATGAAATGGATCACCAATCAGAATATTTAAATCCGCAAGAAATAACAGTCTCCGAGAATTTAAATAATTCTATAGAAACTAATGTCAAGGTAGCTTTTATTTCACTTTTAATAATTAGGTTATTGTTCAAAACCAAAAGACGTGTCAAAATATGGCTACAGATATAATATATCAAATTATCTTTCATTACTTTCTTGGTATCGGTGTACCTAAATGAAATACAGAACCATTATACCAAAATGACTAAATTACTCACTAGTGTGCTTCGAATGGCGTTTTTAAAAACAGCTTGTATTAGCACATTTTTAGAATAGGTATTTTTATTTAAATTAGTTGACACGATTTTTGTTATTGCGTTTTTATTTAATAACCATAACTTACCTTTACGCACAATTGAATCAAAATTGGTTGTTTACGTCTTAGTTACCATGGCGGAAACTATGACTTTACGACTAGCGGGCCGTAAAGTAGAGAAAAAGCCCGGCGATTACGAAATAATGTATGCTTTGTTGTTATCTTTATTTATTAATAGATACATACTTTGGGATTATATTATAAATATAATTAATTATTTGTAATATTAAAAACACAGTTGGAAACATTCTGGAAGGTAATTCCATTAACCAGAAGTCGCTTCTGAAGAATGTCTCATCGCGAAATTAATACAAGTTGACTTATCGATTATATTAATTTTTCAGCGTCAAACGCTGCTGTCAAATTAATTTTAAACGAATGTCAAAAAATATTATTTTATATTAGGAATATTATTTTTATTTTTTTGGTGCAATTGCACGTAAAACGTTGTACGTACCTCTGCCCGAAGGAAAGATTACGCCCTTAGCCGAATAAAGGCTCTCCGCTGGCGCGTCGGGCCCTCAAACTTCGTCCGCGGGCGTAATCTTCTTCCTTCGGCCCTCTGTGCGTAAATAACTATTAAAGGTCTCGAACGGTAGGGAAAAATAATGTTTCCCTCGTTCACATGCAACGTCAAACTAAAGGCCATATTTGACAAAATTTTGGACAGCTTAATTACTAATTGTTTATTAAAAATATACTTTATTATATGAATAAGACGGTAACAAAATTGAAATTTTCAAACAGCATGTATTTTATTTATTACATTAATTTATATTTATTTTAGAACACACAGTCTATTGAGAGAGTCCTTAATAATTATGGGACTATAACCAAGGTAATTTTATTTTAAACCTTGTTTTATTATATCTTATTTTTGATTAAATATGTTACAGGATAATTATTATGATGGAAATGTTGATTTGATCCAAAATTGCAGACGCTGGACAAAGAAAAATTGTTGTCCCTATTGTTTTATTGAAGTAACACATTTTCCTAGACACCTTCAACGAAACCACGCGAGTGAAGCAGCTGTTCGGGATATCTCATTTCTGTCAGTGAATGATCCCAAACGAAAAATGTTAATCGATTCCCTTCGAAGACAGGGAAATTTTGCTATGAAAACTGAGAAAATAAAAACACGTCCGGTAAGAAGGCCAAGAAATTTAAAATCCACCGAGGATTATGTCCCTTGTAATCACTGCCTTGGCTTATTCAAAAATACATATTTAAGGAAACATAGGAAAAAATGCCTAATGAATACGAACCCTAAATAGGGAAGAGAAAACCACCAGTCAGAGGCTCAAACTTTTCTCATTTGTTCTGGCATTTACAAAGAATTTTACGACTCTCTAAGGCTAAAAACAGAAGTGCTTGATAAAATGCGTGCAGATGACATATCGAAAACCGTTATTGGCGACTTGTTAATATGCTCTTATGGCGAAAGTCAATTAAAGAGACACAAGCGAGTTCAATTAGCTACAATGGTATCTAACAAACTTAGAGAGTTGGGTAGATTGCTAATAGTGTTACAGGAAATGACTGGGGTTCAAAGGTTTTTAGACATATTAAAACCCGACTTTTTTGATAATCTCGTAACAGCTGCTAAAGTAGTAAGTGGATACGATGAAGTGAATAAAACCTTTAAAGCACCGAGCTTAGCTCTTCACTTAAGTACTCGATTAATTCAAGTTTGCGACATAGCAACCAAGATGATTATAAAAAAAAATCGTTTTCTGGAATGCAAGGATCCAGAGGTAACCTTAAAAAACATTAAACGTTTGAGAGGTTTAATATCAGGTCATTGGAATTCCGAAATATCTAGTCTGGCTTTGAAAGACTTAAATGAAAAGCACTGGGAAAAACCAAAGGTGTTTCCTCTCACTTCAGAACTTATGGAATTTCAAAAATTTGTGGTGAGCGAAGCAGATATTGCGTGTGAAAATATCAAATCTAAAAACCAACTAGATGTTCAGTACCGAAGATTAACAGAGTGTATTATGGCTTTGACCCTGTTATTAAATAGGAAACGAATAGGAGAAATCCAGTTTTTAAAGCTTAACACATACATAAATGAGACAGTTTTAAATGGTCAACAGCAAGAGTTCCTTGAATCTTTATCTGAAAGTGAAAAAATTTTATCAAAAAGTTTCAAAAGAGTTGTGACAGGTGGAAAAGGAAGTAAACCAATTGTTATTTTGTTTCCAAAAAAAATCCAGGCGCTAATTGATATATTGTTATCTGTTCGGTCGGAATGTGTACCAAAAGCCAATGAATATCTATTTGCAAACGCTAAAAGCGACAATCGTTGGCTCAGTGGATATCATGTTCTAAAAAAGCTGGCCCAACAATCTGGAGTGTCAAATCAAAATTTGTTCACGTCTACCAGACTGAGGAAACAAATTGCTACTGTTCTCCAAGTAATGCATATTGACCAATCCGAAATGGAGCAATTTGCGAATTTCATGGGCCATACGAAAAAAACTCACGAGGAGTACTATAGGTAAGCTAGAAAAACAATATTTTCTTTATTTTCCTAAACTTAATACTTAGGTATATGCAAATTGATCACGCTTCACTCAATAATTATTGTGGTCTCCTTTAGGGATTATCTAGTTTGTGTCTAAAATGTAAGTTTTCCTTAAATATTGAAGATATAAATTTTCTCAGTTAATACCTATTCATTGAATTGATAAAAACCGAAATAGATGAATTTTAAAATTAATGTTCTATTGACGTAACATTTTTTATGTGGGATGTTCCTTGGCTCATTAATGACGACGTCATCTATTTTTTTAAATATGATACCCTGCATATTGTGTTTTCATATTTTATGAGAAAATCCATCAAGAATGATTTTTGCAGTTGCAGTTAAACTGAAGATAAACTGAGTATCTTATGAGTTATGAACAAGTGAAAATAGCAGTTTTTTTTATTTTGAAAGCAGTGTAGGTACATCGTAAACAGCTCAAAATATTGAAAAACTGTTTACATGTCCCTATATTAACTTTTCGTGTACTATTCTGTGTATAGATTTTTATTTTATTTTAGTTTAGAAATAATCGCAAATTTTTATTCGTTTTGATGTCACATCCAAATAATAGGTAAGATAAAACGTGAAAAGTTAAGATGGGAGATTATATCGTTTTCCAATATATTGATTGTGTTGTTTTCAATATACGCTGCTCTGAAAATGGAAAATGGCGATTTTCATTTGTTTATAACTCATAAGTTACTGATTAAAGACTTGAACTGTGAACACCATTTTGATTAGATTTTCTCAGACAATCTGAAAATAAATAGGTGTCCCATTTAAAATTCCATTTAAAGTTGATAGTTAATTCCGGTATAACCGAAAGTGATGTGTGGTTGTAAACATTTCAGTTCAGTTTGTCGAAATTGAAAAAAATAAATGACGAGATCAGTTTTCTATTCCAATCATTTTTCCATTTAAGGATGCCCTAAGGTTCTCGCGCCTCACCCTGTATAGTGATAATAAAACAATGAAACTAGTTTAACTAAATCATAATAGAAATAATTCTGAATATTCTCAATGTTGTTATCAAGAAGAAAATCAAGCAATGGAAGTCGATATGTGTCTAGCTGTTAATTTATGACTGTGTATTGTGATTATGTTAATGTCTACCTATATCAACGATAAAGAATCATAAATGAACAGCTAGACCCACATCGCTCTCCATTGCTTATTTTATTCTTGATATCAGCAACTGAGAAAATTTTGAAGAAATTGTTGCAGAAACTTTTCTTTTGAATTTTTGTTGAATTTGTTTTATTATCACTCTTATATTACCATACTTTTGCTATGTCGTTATGTCAATAATTTTAATATTCATTTATTGTGGAAAAGTGGGGAAACAGGTGAAACGTCGATAATAAATCGATATTCAGTTGAATCCTCAAAAGTTATTGGTGTTTTATTTATCTTCTTTTCTTAATTTAAGTATAAATTAGGTCAAATCTGTTATTTTATTCTATTTGAAGTTTTAATCACTGTATTTTCTTTAAGGTTACCGCAGGATATTTACCAAACTGCCAAAGTGGCTAAAATTTTAATCGCCATAAACAAAGGCACTGGAGCCAAATACAAAGGCAAGTCTCTGGACGAGATTGAACTGTCGGATAATTTCGATTCAGATTCTGATACCGAACCACTTCTTATGACTCTTAAAGGTAAAAAAAAAGTATCAGATTCCACAGAATCTAATAATTCAAGTGGAGAGATTACTACCCATATTTCCGATGAATTAGATGAACCATCTACTTCCACTAAATTAAAAGGTAAAAGACGGAAAAGAATTAGTTTTCACAACTAATTATTATTATGTTTCCAGATAAACTAGATTGTGACAAAAAAATAAAAATAAAAAGAAAGTCTTGGACTGCGGAACAAGGCAAAATAATTAGGCAATATTTTGCCAAACATATAAAACAGAAAATCTCTCCCAAGAAGCATGAAGTCGAATTGTTCAAAAAAGAGCATTTCAAAATTTTCAAAGATAGAAACTGGGTTATCATTAAGGCATTTGTGTACAATTCTTACAGACAAAAATGTAAATAAAACATAAAAAACTTCTAAAAATTAAAACCGGCCTACATAAAACATTTCTGTGTTAAATAAAGAATAGCATAAAGAATAACAACATTCAAAAATTTTAAATGTTTTTTTTTTCAATTAGTTTCTTCTTGGCATCACTTCAAGAGGGCTTATGATCACTTCAGTGTTCCAAATTAGTATACCAAATTTTTTTATTTTTTTTTCACATTAAAAAAAATTTATGATAATAAATATGTATTATAAAAATAATTTCACCACAAACATGATTATTGATAAACTAATATTAGGTTGATTGAGATGCAATTTTGCGACTTTACACTTTTTTTTATAAATTTACTTACCAGGCAAGAAAAACAACAAACACATTACCTTCCGTGATGCCTTAATTATAACCTTTATTAGTATTACCTACCTTAAAGTATATTATATAATAAATTTACATAATGTATGTTAAATTGTATGTTCCATATTTCCATATATCCTCCATCTGCGGCAATAATAATGTTGAAGACATGGTAAATAAAAATGGTTTTCAATATGTTTTGTGTTTTTTTTTTTATATTTACCTATCCTTTAAAAATGCACACCTTTAGAAAAAACAAGTAAAAAGTTTTCAACTTAAATGATTGCTATATTATATGGGTATACAGGTGTCTCAAAATTGACGCCCGTGCTCTTGAGATTCGAGTAATGGAGCTAAAAAAAATTGGAAATAGTCTAAATTTTTCCGTTTGCGCTTCGTTAAAAAGTTATTGTTGAAAAGAGTAAAAATTTAACATTTCAACATACCCAGCTCATTCGAAGCGGTCTGTGTGGGCCAAACGATTGATTTTTTCACATTTTTTTTGCAAATTCAAGTATAGGATCACAATGGCCATTATTTAAAATTATTTTGGACTATACAGAGTGTCCCATGTGAGTGGCATATCAAAGTTATGTTTTTTTAAATGGATTGCTCCTATGTTATTGCATTTTTAGAATGAGAAGAAAAAATAAAATCGTCATTTTTGAAGTTCAATGCACTATACAACGAAAACGGCTCAAGATAGAGAAAAACGGCTTACATGTCCCTATTTTAACTTTTTATGTACTATCTTATGGTATAGAAATATTTGTACTTTCTTTTTTTTTGGCGACGCGTGGAAAAATCTCAGTTTTTTTCAAATTTTTTATCACCCTGTATAAACATTTTACTTTTTTACACAATTTACACAACTGTGTAAAAAATGTATTTGAATAATACAAGATGTAGGTGGCGCCTTAGATCATTACAGCTCATAGATGCGCCCCTACCATTCCAGTACTAGCAGACTGGTGAAGCCAAGATAACTCGCCTACTGTGACGTCACTTGTGGGTAGAAACCTCGTGTAAAGCTAGTCTTTTACGTGTGTTCCATAGTGTTTTAAAGTTTTGTTTGATCGTTTTTGATTAATTTTACAATAATAATTATGGTTCAATAATTGTGTTGTGCTTATAAGTGTGCAGAAAGATATAATAGCACATCGAATGTATCATTTCACCTTTAAGTAATTTTTTTCTAATTAGTTATTTAGAGTTAAAACTTATTCTTAATTTAGAATAGTTTTAGGTATTGGTGGGCATTTGTAGGTATTAGATCAATGACAATTTTCTCACTTTGAAACCTATCAATATGTCACCCTCAATAATTTAAAATAATTTACAAGTTGAATGCCTCAAAAATATGCCTAATAATTATTATTAATAGGTAGTTATAAAATAATTCATGATCACAACTCTTACTTATTTTTTAGAATCTCTCCATTACTGATGAAATATTGATATAGTGGTACTAGAGATATAACAAACGATTTTTAGTTTATTATGATGATTTTATTGATGATTTTACAGACTTGCTGTCAACCTAATAAGAGTAGCAGATTAGTCCGCTTGGGGGTTACTTTTATGACTACTGCCCTATATTGTTAAAGTCGTAAAATACGGTTGTTAGATAAATATTCCGTTTTATCTCTGGTTCCACTATAGTAAAATAATTATGTATACCTAATAACTTAAAACTCTACTAATAATTTTATATTGACAATATTGACGGTTTGAAATGTTATAAATCATAATAATACTAATATATATAGCTACTTATGGACCTTCTGTGAATCAGAATACCTAATACATTTTATCTTAGACCATAACAGCTCATATGGTCTAAGCATTTTATACCTACATCTAATTAATATACCTACTCAATGAACACGCGATACAAATTTAAGTTCATGTAGGAAATTCAAAACTACACGGAAAATTTGCTGTAGAGGTAGACACGTGTCATTCAAGTTTTCTAGATACAGGGTGTTAAAGTTTTATAAGGAAACAACATTTTTATTATTATTTTGTTGTCATTGTCAAACATAATATTGTTGCAAGTACGAATGTCTTACAAGGGGAGTGTTTGAATTTGCATACAAATTCTGACAGAATAAGAAGTAAACTTACAAAACAAATTTTATTTTGTATTCAGTGAATATATCTGTAAGTATACAGGGTGTTAAGAAAATGACGGATAAACTCTTCAGTACATTGTAGGGGACACTCAGTAGAGTACGGGAAAAATAATTAAAAAAATTCTGGTCTTCAATTTGGTGAGATAAAAAATGCCAAAGTTAACATTTTACTACCTTTGTTTTTCGGTATTTGCAAAAACTAGATGATTTTACAGATATAAAAAAGGGTACTTTAATCGTTATCAATTAAAAAGATTGCTTAAGATGTAGTACTGGCTTGGAAAATTTAATAAGATTTTTTTTCTTTTCTAAGATGCTGAAAAAAAAAGCATTTGGCAACAACGGTTTTGATACCTTGACTACCTACATTGTTAGAAATTAGACGAAATTACCAAATAACAACTGTTATTGTGTTAAACGTTGCCAAATTTATTGTTCAATATTTTGCTTATATCTATTAAAATGTAGCTCTGGAATTTTTTAAATTATTTTTCCCGTACTTAACTGAGTGTCCCCTACAATGTACTGAAGAGTTTATCCGTCATTTTCTTAACACCCTGTATACCTATTTTATTTGAAATTTAAAACAATTTTGCTATAGAATAATGTCCAGCAGGGTAGTGTTATCGAGATATGTGTTGGTAATGTATAGAATTAATTTATATAAATAGTTTATCATTAAGAAGTACCTATACAATTATTATTGAAAGAGGTTTTAAAGATTAATTAATTACCTACATCATTTATATTAAATGTTCCTGTATAATTACCTATATGTTTGTATTCCTTAATATCTTATCTTCCTAAATAAACTATTAAATCACATAAATAATGGCCTCGGCTCCTGTAATGAGTCAAAATGTAAAAGAAATGCAGAATCCGTCATATAACTCTTCATGTTATTTGAACGCTTTTGCCCACAACTGAGTCATCGCGCCGGCGAGGTTCTGGCTTCACCGTATCGAGACTAGGGCGCGTCTATGAGCTGTTATGGTCTATGGGTGGCGCCACGGTGCAAAGAATTTTTTCGATGACAGGAACTTTTAAATGTTGTGGGTCTTGAAGATAATAATTATTTTTTGATTGAATAATTATGTTCCACAAAATTTTTTGATAAATCTAATATGAACGGAGATATTTGATATTTTTATTTTTATTTTATTTTTAAATATTAATTTTATTAGCAGATTTTAGTTTAATTGTGGTAATACAAATCTTGGTGATAAAACACTCGTGTAGCGCTAAATTATTATGTCTAGTGACGTCTTAAGGGGCCCCTTAACAAATAATATTGGCCAAAAATAAGACGCCACTGAATTTTTGGTAATTTTTATATTTTTTTCGGATTAAGCAATTAAAAATATCCTTTTCTTGTCTGTTAAATTGTTTTATTGCTTCGTTTTCGATCAATAAAAATAAAAACAATTTTACTGCATATCCATGGAAATAAAATCATTACCTAATCTTTGATAATATCTACAATATGATTTTGTTTCTTAGTGATTTTATTTCCATGGAGAAAATCAGAAAAAAACTTAACGGTTTTTCGCAGTTTTTCGAGGTTGCTTTGCTTTTTACAGATAATGCTAATAAGATAATAACATCTCTGATATTTCTAAGTGAATTGCCAGAGTAATGTCATTCAATAAATTTTACTTTTTCTTCAATGGTGTAATAATTCATTTTTATAAACAAGTTTTTCTTTAAAAAGTAATAATTTGCCACTTAAAGTTTTAATGATGAATTAATTACTTTTGAACAATCAGTTATTGACAATTAATAATTTTTAGCATTATCTGTCAAAAGCAAAGCAACCTTGAAAAACTACGAAAAACCGTTCAGTTTTTCCTGATTTTCTCGAAAACGGATGAACCAAATGAAAATCCAATTATAGCATAAGAAGCAGCTTTTTTTCCTCAAGAAGTTTTACATTTGACATTTTACTGTAAAATAATTAGGGGAGCCAATATTTACAATAGTTTTATTTTACCATGGGAATTCACTATGTCCAGATATTCAAGAGACACAGTGTATAAAACATGGTAGTCAATGGCAAATTAATAGTTTCTTAGCTGGATTAAAGTACATAAGGAGTTGTGTTTCTTTTGGGAAGAGCTGTAGGGCATTAGAACCTATCGAGCGGGCGGTAGCTTGTGGACAGTTGCGTTATTGGTGACCCCGCTAGTCTCGGTATATGGGGAAGTGGCAACAGCGCTGGGACGACCAATGTACTATTTATGCCAATATACATATATAGATGGGCTAACCAAGGAGGAGGGCTCACATAAGGCCTATTTATATGTAAAAATTTTATTTACCCTAAATTTTTACCCCTCTAAGCGTCCTCTTCATAAAACAACCAATTGTTTTTTATTTCTTGTAAGTATACTCCTTTATACACGTTAGAAGTGCCGGGTGGACCAGCGACCCGTCCATATACCGGGCTGACCAATGTACTATGAAACAATATATATATATATATATATATATTGTTTTTTTTTTGTTTTTTTTTCTTGGTGGTGTGGTTATCAAAAATTGATAACCACATTCCAACTAAAATAATTAAAGCCATGCCGTTCTCCTTGTGGGGACTTCCACCCTTCAAGCAATTCCCTTAACAAAAAAACTGATATGTAGACTTGTGCAATAGAATAAGACATGTAAATAGTTCCTAGTTTTTAATGTGTAAGTTTTAAATCCAATTTTTACTTGAAAAAATTTCAAATAATCTTGACAAGCATAGAGGAAGGGACCATGAGGTCACTTAACGAATTTTATAATATTAACTTCATGTGGAGCTTAATCTCGCTAGTTCTGCCTTGATAATGGAAACAATATATTTCCGAAACGTCGGCAATTGAACACAAGAGTATTCATTTTTAATTTTATTATATATAAATATTTAATATTTAAATAGAACTCAGATTTTGAACGTCACTTCTAAAATTCATTACATTAGGTGTTGTGTTTATGTGACACATTTCCAGGAAATTTCGCTTCGATGGATTGCTCTCAACCTCTAATATTTTGACATCATTATACCCAATTTCGTGTTTCATTTGCATCTTGCATTCCTGCTAATTGTTTCTCCTAAGTTTTTGCTGTTATAAGGACTTTAAGACCAGTTGGTATATATATTGCAAACAACATACTAATAATTCAGTGATGTAGTTTGAAATTTTGAATTTGAATTTAGTGTTTTCCCGCTCTTGAGGTTGACATGTTGTCAGTGTCTGGTCATCTAATATGTAATACTTCTCTCTCTCTCACATCACTGACGGATCGACTGGTGAAAATTAGGATGGCATATGGTTGTTGAGTCATATGTCAATCCTTAATTGTCAAAGTCACACATCAGTTAAACTGATGGTTTCATCCTTCAGACTAGAACTGGCGCTCCCTCTATGAGTGATGAATTTAACCGACTTCAAAATGGCCGATTGACCTGGTTTTTCGGTTTTTCTCTTTAGAATTTTCAATTTTAATGTGTTTTGTGCGTGTGTTAATTATATTTTAAAATGTTCAACTGATTCCTGAAAAGGGATGTTGCGATGATGATGGGAATGACCACCCTGAAGTTTTAATTACTGATGCATTAAAATGTGAAGAAATTTGACCATGTCAGCCCCAAAGGAAAACACGTGCTAATGTTTCGGAATGCCTGCGATTTTCTGTTATGCAGCCTTAATTTAGATTAGTACGGTAGGTTTCTCACTGTTATAATGATTGTTCAATATGTTCATTGAGATATTTTCAGACTCTGAAGAAGGAGACAAAAATCTCCGAAATATAAGTCAGTACACATGATCATACTGTTTTAATTAGCCCAGACCTTGAACGTGACCGAAAACCCTTATTGTATCCCAACTAATAACTATTTCGGTAGTTATTAAGGAGAAATTGTGATATATATATATATATAGAGAAGGGTGGTAACGGGAAAAACAGCTTACGTAATTTTGGGCATTTATTCGAGTGCTCTATTGTTTGTACATCGACGTTTCGGTATAGTACATACCATCTTCAGGATGCTAAAATTCAATTACATCTAAAGTTAGAGATGGTCCAGGTTGTTATAATTATTGTCTTCCTTACCAAACTGTGAGGATTTCTTAAAGTTAAAACTGGACAAAAAACACAAAGATAAAAATACATCAATAGGACCACTACTCTACATTGTTAAAAAAATAATAAAATCAATACATTATCACTTAGTTATGTTCTACGATTGCTAGCACAAATTTTGATTAACTTCAATTTCTTGTTTTGTTGTGAAGGCGGCCATTATGTCTTTCAGTGAGATATTAATGTTTACATTTGTTATCAGTTACCCGTTTGTTATCAGTTTTTCCCGTTACCACCCTTCACTATTGGTAATCAAAATACAGCGTGAATTCTTGAAAATATATATATATATATATATATATATATATATATTTATATATATATATTTTGTCATTCTCGCACCCAAAATGCATATATATTGTAAAAGTGGCACCCAATTTTACAAAGTCGCACCCGACTTCGGGTGCGACTTTCGCACCCGACTTCGGGTGCGACTTTGTTTTTACGTGTAAATGACTTAAGAGGTATTGTATATACCCCTGGGGGCTTATAACAAGTTTTAGGTCGGGTGCCAGAATGACAAATTTTATGGACGGATATACACCGATAGTTCATAGCTTCAATCACTAGGTGGCGCTCCGTTTTATACGTGTATATAACAGCGTATAAAAAAGATAAAATTGAGTAATCTTGCACCAATATAAATTCTGCATTAAGTCGCACCCGGTAAGTGCTTATATTGCGGCAACGTTGCAAACGGCCACGGGCACCCTGTTTTTATGCTTTACATTCACTGTGATCATTGAGGTGCGTTATTATTCTAATTTCTACGTATTATTATAATAGTGTTGTCCGCCGGGGCTCTGAGGAGTAGGTATGGGATCTTCAAGTGGCGCTCTTTTATTTACAGAAAAGGCGCATGGCGCCAAGATTTTAAGAGATTATTAACTCACAGTTATAAGGAATACCTATGCCATTTAATTTTTAATTAAATAGAGGTCTTTTTTAATAATAATTGTAATAATATTAATTATTTTTGAAATAAAAAAACAATATTATTGTGTCAGTTTATTAGAGTTAAAGTTATCAATAAGGATATTTTTCGCGATTACGGCGAGGGTTTACTTACGAAACGGAAACCGCCAGAGGTCAGATGAGGTTACGAGTAAAAATATTATAATGAAAAATGAAGGAGGAAATTCACGACTTCATTACTATGTATTAAATTTTGAGATTGCTAAATAATATAGAAGCCAAAATAAATTCTCGAGGCTAAATGCATTTCGGTTTTTACATGCATTTTTTAGGAAAATCTTCCAGTTTATACCTGCTGTACAGCAGGGTGATTAAAAATTCGATACTCATCACTGCATGCTCTGATACGGTAAGAGATAGGTATGAGGTCGAAGAGAAAAGTTGCACAAGTTAAGAATACGTTAAGAATCTGAAAAAAAATCGACAAAACTACAGCCTTTGCTGAAGTATCCTGAAAAAAACTGGAAAATCGATTTTTTTTATTTTAAAGACGAATAGACGAATAGTAAAATGAAAGTTCGTGGATCGCCTTTTTTATTTTCTATGAACCTTAGAACCCATGCACAAACTTTTTTCTTATTTTAGCCATATCTTATTTATTATTAAAAATTTATTCATTATTTTTCGTAAGTTATTGTCTTGATCCTTTCCCATTTTTGGCATTTCACAAATTTTCAAAGCCGACCAGAGTTTTCATGGTCTACTTTTGTTTCCCTTGTAGCTGCGATATTGTTTTTCCATGTCTTTCGGTAGAATGAAACCAAAGATCTGTCGCATTCTTTTTTTTCAAACTTAGATTCTTATTAAAAAAAACTTTTTTCACCTAATGTAATAATAATAAATCATAAGGCTAGCAATATCACGTCATATCAACCTCATTCGAAGAAAAACCTCTTTTTGGGAAAACAAGAATTATTTTTTTCGATTATGACAGATTATGACAGATTTTTGATTTCCTAATTTTTTTTTAATACTAGGAAAAGTTTTTTTTTTTAATTTCAAAATCACAATAAACATCATATTTAACATAATATAATATTTTTTTTTTTACAAAACTAGAAGTGTTTTAAATGTAGAAATTTTGTAAAAATTTTGTTAAAAATTGTAAAAATTTCAACACTCCTTAAATACTCAACCAATGTAATGTCAGTTATGAACTTATGAATGAAATTATTTTTTTATGGGTTTTGAAATTTAAATTTTTTGCTCATTTTTCTCAGTGTTATTTTGAATTTGAAATATTTTGACTACGATATTAGTTTACATTGTTTATAATAATTAGAAAATCCATAGGAGCAATAGAAATTAATACCAGCAGCGAAATTGTCGAATTTTTAAAATAATTGTCACATTTTTTTTATGTAATTGGTGCAACGTGTATTTAACAGGAAGAAAACAAGATCAAGTTTATTTTCAAGTTGATAAAAAATGAATGTAAATTGAGCTTTTAGGTCAATTGAACATCAAAGGTGTTTATTTGTGAATTGCGATGAGTATATTTTAAAGTTGTTAAAATCACATATTTTTTTTAAAATTCAGTTTTAGCAAACTGAAGTGAAGTAATATTATTGCCTATTATAAGGGAATATAAATGATAAGAATTAGAAAATTGTAGAGATTGAACTAACTGCCGCTGATGAAGTATATTAGGTATTATTTTGATAATTGGGTTTTAGGTTCCGGCTTACTATTTTCGAAGTTACCAATCGAAAGTTTAACGTTTCGGGACTAATTAGTCCATTGATCAGACATTTATTTTATATTTTGACAAATCTAAATGACATGTGTTTAATTTTTAATTTTTATTTGTATAGTCCGATAAAGTTTAAAAAGTCATACTTATCGATTAAGAATACACATCCTTTTGATAGTTCGATTTATTTTGTTTCATATACGTGGTTTTTATAGTAACCGTCCAGTTTGTCTAAACACTCCATCCCGCATAAATAAGTACACGTCAACATTGGTTTTTCTGTAGTTGTCAGTGGCTCTCTCAAATTAACGTAAGCGGTTCAATAATTTACGGTCGTTCACAACTTGACATTTAACTGTTTGACATTTTCTGGTGAAATTAAAAATATTAATTCGGACGGTTACTGTAACGTCAGGTTACTGTAACGTCACATCTGAATTTTTAAACTTAATCGTATCATACTTTACTTATTAAGGGTCTAATCAGTCCCGAAACGTTAAACTTTCGATCGGTAACTTCGAAAATAGTAAGCCGGAACCTAAAACCCAATTATAAAAATAATACCTTATAAAATATGATAAGTGAACATTTTTGTGACCTAATGGAATTTAAATGTTGCTTTATGTTCATTTCTTATTAAACAGAAAATATACCCGAAGTTCTTAGATATGGTTTTTTCGTGTCGTATACACTTTGCACCAAAAATATATAAAAATGCGACAGAAAGTTTTTTAATTTAGGTAAAAAATTTCGCTTGTCGTTAGTTTTTTTTTAAATTTTGTTAATTTTAGTAATTATTATGAACAATATTAACAAAATCCGCGTATCCTAAGTTCCATCAATTTTTTCGAGACCGATGAGCGAAATAGGGGTGCTGGGTGGGTAAGAGGTAAAATAAAAAAAAAATTACCGAATGTTTTACTGTTGTATTACTATTGTTGAAAATTTAAAACGACTTCTAAATTACAATGGGTACAACATAAGTTAATATAGGGTGTAATTTTTTACAGATTATTACCTATGGCAACACTTAAAAAATGCACTTTTTGACATTCGGTAAAAAATTTTTTTCTTTATTTTTGAAAAAGAAGAAAAAAAATTTCAAAATTATTTGCAACGTGATGTATTTTTGGTTTCCTTGATTTTTTCTATAGCGAATAGCACGAAAAACAACATGGCGGCCGTAAGAAAAACAAAAATTGACTTTGAAAATCCCAAGATCTAGTCGGCTTTGGAAATTTTTGGAAACGTCAAATAAATATCTCATTACGGCTTATGTAAACCTACAAAAAATTATAGATTTCTTTTCAATAATAAAGAAGATAGGCTAAAATAATAAATCTGCATGTTTTAAGTTTTTTCAGGATATTTCAGGAAATTCTGGGAATATTGCGAAAAAAAAATTACCAAATACTCGTCTCAAAACAGCGCAAGTTTTTTGTAATTTAACCGACTTCGTATCTCTTACCGTTTCATGCAGTCCATTTTACCTAAATGGGACACCTGTATAATTAAATTAAACTACGACCGGCTTTTCTGAAAGATCGTATTGTAAAGTAGATGGCATGTAAACTATTATTGAAAATTCAAAAAGACTTCCAAACTACAAGACATCATAAGTTAACATGGTGTATTTTTTTACATGCTATTCTCTATTCTATGGCAACACTTTAAAAAATGCACCGTATACGCGGTGCTAACCAAGACCGAACTCTATAGACCGATTTTTAGTTCCGTTTTTATTTTGCTAACCATGCTTTTGCAAATCAAATGAATACATTCCTGGTGTTACTGTAGATACGTCCTCCACCCCTATACAGCCCAACTAGCAAATTAAGTAACAGAATCTCTGTTGGAAGGTTATTTTGCTTTGAATAAGTATAAAATACAAATATTATACCAAATTTATAACTTATAACTGTGCAGTACTTCTAGCGACATTTTAGTAGTGCTAAAGGAGTATTATCACCTAAAATGTATTACCCCATCGAGTATTTACTTTGAGGTAATTATGGAAAGTTTCGTTTAGCAAATTTTCAACTTATATATGACTTGTAAGAATATGTAGCTTTACGGTTGATAACAGGTAACAAGATATAGTGAAAAGTTCTGGTCCGGTTACCCAATAAATACTATAAAGACTGTTTAACTAGTAAGTTCTTTTTATAAGTTATTGATACTTAGAATGAACTTCAATATCTACTTTGGAGTAAACAACCAACAAGTACAATTTTCAAGTTCTAGCTAAGTGTTTGTGATAGAGTGGAATCACCTGGAAGTATAATTCACCTGACTGAAAATACTATAAAGTACAGGTTTCCTCAAAAGTCTACTTTATGGTAATATACCATGTTAGTGCTATTATTATACCTACTTTGTGTGGTAGTGGTAGTTGATCAGTCTGTTGGGAATAAAAATGGCTAATCAAGTGCGTGAAGGTCGAGTGGAACAAAAACGTTAGCCGTTCCGCCATTCATCCACATTTTATAGGAAAGTGATTCGAATAGTAGTAAATCTGCTATAGCAGGTCGATAATGTGAAAAATTATTTCACGTGACCAAGCAAAATAGTCAAACCAACCAGAATTTTGAAAGACAAAGCAGTGCGTCCTTCACAGTTACTCACAATTCCGATTCTGAAGAACATGGTAACGAAAAAAATATTCTGGAGACTGAAGTCGCGTATTATGATGATGACGATGAGGCATTATCAGATTTTATTCTTGAAGCAGAAAGAAATGATGAATCTGTTGTAAACAAATTAACTTTTCACAACGACTAAGAGAATAGACAGTGCGATGCATAAGTTCTCATAAATATATTAATAAATAAATTACTTTAAAGTTAACTAATGTACGTATCATGTACTTACTGTAAAGTGCGGGATATACTATCAAGTGCTTTATGTTAGCAACTGCAACTAACAAGTACACTTTTTATATTGTGTATGTTATCGCCATGTTTGTAGTTGTTAAAATGGAAGCCATTATAGCCTTTAAATTATGTTCCCAAATAAAAAGGAAATGTTGATGTTTTAATTAATTTCGGAAGTCATCTTCGAGTATAGTTCGAGATCATTATCGAATATGTGTCTATACATTAACGAATTTTTAAGTTTCTTGCTTTAAAAAAATTTTTATATTATATGAAATAATTTTTTTATGTTAATTTTTTTATCCAAATGAACTTTTTTTTCAAGCGCGTTGTAATTTTTCGAAGTATAACTCACATGTTTGTCAGTAAGTCAACGTGCGTTTAAAAATTTTCCCTACCGGAGAGCTATTGTCGCGAATGTAAATTTCAATATAAGTACCAACTATTTCTACTAGGTATACTTATATTATTTGTGACTAGACCATTTTGTTGAAAGTGACGATGTCGATCGAGACAGAGAAGTAAAGAGCAGTTACAGTTACATAGCTTCTTTGTAAAGTTGAATAGAAACAAACAACCAGAACGGAGATAGACATATTATTAGGCCACTCCTCATTTTATTCAAGTAACTTTAAAGTATAAATTCCTAAACCAGAACGTTACTGTTACTAATTTTTTACCTGTTTTGCTAGTGCATCGAACAGTAAATTCTACCTAAAAAATACCAAACAAAGACTTGAAATTATTCCCCATTTTGGTAGAATTTACTTCTCAAATATGGAAATAAGACGGTACTACTCCTAGTACTTTGAACTTACAGGTATATATTTAGGCATTAAATACGGAAATAGAACTTATTTTGCTAGTTGGGAGGTGTCCCAGCTCATTCGAAGCAGTCTCTATGGGCCAAACGATGGACTTAAAAAAAAAATTCGAGTACAGGATCACAATGGCCATTATTTAAAATTATTTTGGACTATACAGAGTGTCCCATATGAGAATCGCATATCAAAGTTATGTTTTTTTAATGAAATGCTCCCTATGTTATATTTTTAGATTGTCTGAGAAGAAAAAATAAGATTAGCTTTTACAGTTGGTGTTTAAATTCTGAAGTTTGTGAGTTATAAACAAGGAAAATCGTCATTTTTGAAGTTCAAGTACCACGAAAACCGGTCATCATAGAGAAAAACGGCTTACATGTCCCTATTTTAACTTTTTATGTAAGTAGGTACTATTCTATGGTGTAGAAACATCATTTGTACTTTCTTTGTTTTTTTTTTTATTTGGTGTACTAGTGTACTGGTTTTATTTTTCATGTACTATCCTATGATGTAGATAAAATGTTTATACAGGGTGATTAAATTTTTTTTAAGAATCTGAAATTTCTCCACGCGTCGCCAAAAAAAACGGAGCAAAGAAAGTACAAATGTTGTTATACCCCCCACCTTGTTACCCCTAAGGGGTAGCAATCCCATCTTCGAAAAGTCAAATGGAAAAGTATCCCCTGCGACACCTTCATTGATAGATTTTTTTATGCAGAACACAACAAAAGAATAATTGTTTAAATCGAATGACAGTTAATTTTTTAATAATTTCATTTCGAAGGGGAGGGGTTGACAACTACTTTCCCGAATGACAGTTTAAAAATAACAGTTGACATGTTTTTGCATTTTTTAGAAAGTTTTTTTTTCAAAGTTAGAGAATTTATTCCTTACTTTTCTCGCGCACTGTATACAGGGTTAGAACTATTTAAGGGGCCACTACGCAGGGATATCCTAAACCATTGAAGATACGAGATTGGTTAAAGTAGTGAAAAGTTGCGCTATTTTTAAATGAGGATTTTGCGAAAAAGAAATTTGAAATATGCCCAGTATTTCCGGAAATATCCTGAAAAAACTGAAAAATCGAGAAATAATATTTTTTCCATATCTTTCTTACAATTGGAAATTATTAAATAATTTTTCGTTATATAAATAATCGCTCATAAGCCGTCATGAGCTATTCATCTGACGTTTAAAAAATGTTCAAAGCCGACTAGATCCCAGAGTTTTCATAGTCAACTTTTCGTTTTTCTTATGGCCGCCATATTATTTTTTTATGTCGTACGATAAGAAGAAAATAATGGAAACCAAAAATTAATAAACTTCAGAAAAAAATTCCAAAAGTTTTATTCTTCTTCTTTTTACAAAAAAACAGAAAATTTTTCGCTGAAATAGGTCAGTATGAAGTCATACTGCTTGCCTTATAGTTTTTTGATTTCTCTGATATTCGGTCTAAAAAGTTGTCTTTTTCAAAAAAAAATAACAAACATTTTTGAAATTTTTTTTTTGAAGTTTATTAGTTTTTGGTTTCCATTATTTTTTTCATACGGAACGAAATTAAAAAACAATATGGCGGCAATAAGAATGACGAAAGTTGACTATGAAAACTCTAAGATCTAGTCGGCTTTGAAAATTTTTAAAATGTCAGATGGGTAGCTCTTGCCGACTTATGCAAGCCTACCAAAAATTATTTATTAATTTCCAATAACAAAAAAGATATGCCGAAAATAAGATCTCAGTAGATAATAATGGACAGTTCTAGCTCACTTCGGAGGAGAAAAGTGGAGGGGGTAATTTAAGTAGGTCAATTAGATGCAAATTTATTCATAATTAAATGTCAAGGTCACAAAATGTCATGACCTCATAAATTATGCAAATTTTCAAAATGTCAAGGCCTCATAAATTAGGTCAATTGAATTATGCAAATTTTCAAAATGTCAAGGCCTCATAAATTATGCAAATTTTCAAAATGTCAAGTTTAAGTAGGTCAATTAGATGCAAATTTATTCATAACCATGCTAATATGCAAATTTTCAAAATGTCATGACCTCATAAATTATGCAAATTTTCAAAATGTCAAGTTTAAGTAGGTCAATTAGATGCAAATTTATTCATAACCAATTAAATTCCAAGGTCGCAAAATACACGGTGCTAATATGCAAATTTTCAAAATGTCAAGTTTAAGTAGGTCAATTAGATGCAAATTTATTCATAATTAAATTTCAAGGTCGCAAAATACACGGTGCTAATATGCAAATTTTCAAAATGTCAAGGCCTCATAAATTAGGTCAATTAGATGCAAATTTTCAAAATGTAAAGATCTCATAAGTTATGTCAATTAAATTATGCAAATTTGTGGAATGCATATAATAATGTCAAGGTGTTAGACATGACGGCAAACCCAATGCAAGGCCTTTGGGTATAAATAAGAGGACAAGTCGTGTGATTATTTAGTCGACATGTATATTTGTGAAGAGTGTCAAGCAACTTTCACCACCAAGTGGAACCTGAAGAGGCACAAAGATGGAACATGCGGGAGGAGCTCCCAAGGCAATCGTCCGCGGCTTTTACCTGAAAAACGCCCACAGCTGAATCCCAGCGGTCCTCCAGCTAAACGCCAGAGGATAGGTAAGAGCAAAAATTCTAATTGTGATGGCCATTGCCAACAATGCGGACAAGACTACACCAATTACAACAATCACATTAAAAGCAACTTGCACAGGGGCAAATTATGGGGCACACATACGAGTAATGTGGAAGTAATAAGCGGAGTATTCAAAAATCGTATATGCAGCTACCGCATTACGAATATGGAAAAAAGACTTTCTGTTGAAGAATTCATGAATGATCTCAAGAACACCGTGCTAGGTTTGCTGGTACAAGGAATTACAAATCATAAGTCGGTTAAAGTTAATTTTTCGCTGACGGGGTTATACTATTTAGAGAATAAAGACAAGTTAGAAAAAAAATCACACAACACCCCAAATGTTATTTTAACGGACGCGAACGATTTAGAGAATATTTATCACGATCAAATTAAACTTTTGGACTCGAAAGCATTGGAATTTTGTGAAAGAGATTCAGGGTGGATTTTATTGCATTTTATACATTTGGAAGTAAATATAAATAAGTATAACCCCTTAAGAGCATCATCCTACATACAATTACCTGCAGACATTAGCCGAAAAAAGGCAGTTGTGAATATAAAAAATTCAGACGAATATTGCTTTGCATACGCGGTGGTGGCGGGGGTATACCAGGCCAGAGATAATCCGGACAGAACTAGCTCCTACCCACACTACTCGGAAGTGTTTGACTTTACAGACATGACATTCCCAGTAGACTTGACGCAAATCACAAAATTCGAGACTAACAACAACGTTTCTATAAACGTATACGGGATGGAGCAAATCTACCAAGACGGACGGACCAGATCGCAAATTATCGGACCTCTGTATTTATCGAAACAAATCCGTCCTGTACACATAAATTTATTGTTACTTAGCGACGATGTAGGAAATAAACACTATTGCTATATCAAAAATTTAAGTAGACTGATATCTAAACAACTGTCGGCACGCGATGGGGAGAAATATATTTGTCACGGGTGCCTACAATTCTTTCGAACAGAGGCAAGGCTGAATGCTCATCGGTTAAACGACTGCGGGGAAACAGTACTAACACTGCCTACGAATAAAATGATAATAAACAAGTTTGGAAAAGCACAGCCGGGGAACATATTAAAATTCCAAAATTTTCAAAATAAAATTAAATCGCCCTTTGTCATATACGCAGATTTCGAAAGTGTTTTAGAACCAATTGAGAGTGGGGAAGAAGTTAATGAATCGTATACTCTGAAAAAAGTGAAGCATGTCCCATGCTCATTCGCATATTACATAAAATGCAGCTTTGACGACCAGCATTCAAAATTCGTATCTTATAGGGGTAAAGATTCACCGAAAGTTTTCATTGAACGACTAGAGCAAGACGCACTAGACATTTACAACAAATTTTTGAAAACACCGTTACCGATGCGCGACCTGACTACCGATGAACAAGCACAGTTCTCGACAGCTGCAAAATGTCACATATGTGAGGAAAATTTCACGGCAGGCGATTGCAAAGTAAAAGATCATTGTCACGTCACTCGAGAATACCGCGGACCAGCCCATTCCACTTGTAATCTAAACTATAGACTTAGACTAAACCTGCCTATCTTTTTCCACAATTTGAAAAATTACGATGCACATCTATTTGTGAAAGATTTGGCTCACAATAAAGAAAATATTTCTGTGATAGCTCAAAACAAGGAAAAATATATTTCCTTTTCAAAAGCTATACTAGTCGACACAATACAGGATGGGGGTCGAAATAAGCAGGTTTTTCTAAATTTAAAATTCTTAGACACTTATAATTTTCTAAGTAGTTCTCTAGACTCGCTAGCGTCCACCTTGAAAACACATGACGACTTGCGAAAAAATTTTACAAACGAAGACGAATTCATGCTGGTGAAACAAAAAGGCGTGTTCCCATATTCATATGTAACATCATTTGACAAATTAGACGAAACATCCCTACCCTCTAAAGAAATGTTCTTTGACGAACTGAGACAGCAACACATTAAGAAGGAACAATACCAGAGGGCACAGATTGTGTGGAACACGTTTTCTTGCAGAACATTAGGAGAATATTTTGACCTTTATCTAAAAGTAGACGTGCTGCTCCTATGTTGCGTATTTGAAAACTACAGAAAAGTTTGTTTGGAGACGTACAAACTGGACCCCTGTAATTATTACACAGCCCCGGGGATAAGTTGGGACGCGATGTTATACTACACTAAAATTGAGCTTGAGCTGCTAACCGACGTGGACATGCTACATTTCTTTCAAAAAGGCATTCGAGGTGGTGTTAGTACATGTATAACTAGAAAATTCATTGCAAATAATAAATTTTTAGAAAATTTTAATCCATTCAAGCCCACCAGTTATTTAATGTATTTAGATATGTGTAATCTTTATGGGAGGGCTATGGAATTCTCCCTTCCAACCGGTGGGTTTCAATGGTTAACACCTTTAGAAATTACCTCTGTAGACATATCTGAACTGTCCGAGTCAGACGACACCGGATACGTATACGAGGTGGATATAGAGTACCCCCAACAGTTACACGATGAGCACAATGACATGCCCTTTATGCCAGAATCGCTAGTACCCCCAGAAGACAAATATATGAAGTTGATCCCAAATTTACAAGACAAAGAAAAGTACATTATCCATTACTTAGCTCTAAAACAAGCATTAGAAAACGGACTAGTATTGAAAAAAATACACAGAGTCTTAAAATTTAAACAGTCGACATGGCTAAAGCCCTATATTACACTCAACACTGAAAAAAGGAACAGTGCCACCACAGTGTTCGAAAAGAATACTTATAAATTGAAAAACAATTCAATTTTTGGTAAAACCTGTGAAAATTTAATGAACAGGGTAGATATCAAACTGGTGTCTGCCTGGGAAAGGGATGGGAAACGTTTATGTGCGGAAACACTAATATCAAAACCCTACTTTAAAGATTTAAAAGTATTTTCAGAAAATTTAGTGGCAATTGAGATGAATAAGGCTTTAGTCAACTACAATAGACCCCTATACGTAGGCTTTGTAATTTTGGACATTGCTAAATATCTAATGTACGATTTCTTTTACAACCATTTGAAAAAACGCTATGGCAGTAAGGTTTCTCTATTATACACAGACACTGACTCGCTTATATTAAGCGTCGAAACGGATAATTTTTACAATGACATGAAAGAACATTTAGACTTGTACGATACGAGTAATTATAAACCGGGAAATGTTCACAACATGCCGATAATGCCGTCTGTAGTTGGTCGCATGAAAGATGAATATCACGGTGAAATATTGAGTGAATATTATGGTACAGGGGCAAAATCGTATTGTGTAAAGCACGGGGCTGATGTAACTAAAAAAGTCAAGGGTGTGGTAAAAACCGCCGTTGAACAACAACTCAGTTTGGCACTTTACAAATCTGTTGTGGAGGAAAATAAAATGGTTTATTGCACAATGTACCTGTTTCGCTCCGATATGCACACCGTGTACACAAATTATGTTAGGAAGGTTGCTTTGAAATCCAAGGACAATAAACGATTTTTGATCCCTTTCACCAATAAGACTTTGGCTTGGGGTCATAAAGATATTGAAAAACACCGTGAGAATGTTGAAGTGGAACAACAACTGAGTCATCTGCTAGAAATTGGATACAAACTACCCCCCACCACTGAAGCGGGCAATATATAAGTAAATGTTTTTCAATTTCAAAGCAGAAAGTCTTAAGATGGGTACTCCGGTTATTCTAAGCGAAAAGCCTTATTACTTAAATTACTCAAAGACCAAGTATGTTTCAACCGGTATATGGGCCAACAGTCACTATAAGCCCTGTGTGAAGATTGCCAATAATAAACATGATGGAGTAATTTTTACTGTCAACGATTGGGAAACTTTCCTGGACTACCAAGGAGTTATTACAAATTATTTTTGCTCCTGTGACACAATTACACCTATAAATCTGGTCAATTTTACAATTTACTTTGAGTTGTATAACAGCATCAAGGTTTTGAAGATAGAAAGCAGCACCGGTAAAATCTATTTGGCATATGACTCGGTGTGCCAGCTGTGGAACCACATACCGCTGATAAGAAGCAGTCTCGAAAATATTAAACTACAAGACTTTGAATCATTCTTGGAATCCTTCAGGTATGAACGAGTGGAAGCTTTATCAGATCAAGTGGTCAAAAACGTTCAACAGCCTCATAGCAACGTGAGGGAAAATTACTGTGCATTGTATGAATTAATATTTCAACATCCTTTGTTTTTCGATAATGTATTTTGCACCGGCAAAGATGTTACGGGTTTGAAAAATATACAAAATAAAATGTGAAAAATATGTTTATTTATTTATTATTATTTTTTTTTTTTGTAAAATAAATTATTTTGATAAAACATGTCTTTTTATTGATTACAGCAATATTCTCTTCTGCGAAAATACAGTTTTACAGGCCTATAGCATAGACTTGTCACAAATAGTGCAAGAGTTATAGATTGTAGAATCATAATTACAACATCATATGTCGTAACAACCGGTTTCAAAAGTTGATACTGCCATCCGGACTCTTTAAACAAAATATCTGACGTGTAAATTCGTAATCTAAATTTTATTACGTCACTAGTGTTGTAGGGTAACCTGTGATGAAAAATGCTGCGTCCATAGAAAGAGTGTTGCTCTAATAAAAACCATTTATTGTCATCGAAGGTTATCAAACCTTTTTTAGCCTCGGGTGGTTTATATATAAACAAATTGTAGTTTAAAACGGCGCTTAGGGCCAGCAGTGCATGCACAGAGATCATGATAAACTGAGCTGACAACTGAAATGTTGGAGAATTTATAGAAAAAATATACAAAAAAAAAATAAATAAATAAAATTAGGGATTTTTTTTTATTCTTTCATAAAATAATGTTCATACAATTGATATACATTCGATAAAGCACAAACACACGGCGATTTTGAGTGATTGAAGCATCGAGGATCCGTTTTTAATATCGTAGGCTGATCTTCAAATGTGACTACAGGTGTAGATGTTTTTTGTCTTATATATTCAGCTTTTTCCAAACCTTTCACGTAAATTACATCAAAGTCATCAGTCATGCTGTGGATAATTTGATCTGCATAGTGTACAGGGACATATCCTACATTCCAAGGTATACAGTGGTGGTTGTTCATTAGCCAAACGGCATTTTTAATGAGGTCGGGAGACAGATTACTTAGCTTATAGGGCGGCTTAAAAACATAATGGAATATCCGTGCACCGTCATAAGCAGCAAGCTCTTTTATAAGAAACTTATTATTTTCAATTTTAAATGATTGAAAATCAAGTATTATGTTCTTCGGCGACGCCATTGTCACAATGAATAATTCGATCGAGAGCCGTCGAATTTATAGAACTTTTACATATTTAGTCAGCGGGTTGTATGAAAACTGACGATCGTAAATCAGCAAACAGTAGGCGGTGCTGTCAGCTCTAAAGTTGGAATGTCCTTCTATCTCTAGACGAATATTAATTGTTTGCGTTTGCAAAGCTATACTTTCAGGCTGCTTTGAAGTGTCTATGACGAAGAATGGAGTTAAAGATAAAAAATCTTCAAACATATACAATGGTTCGGGGTCCTTTCCATAGTAGCTGCTCTGGAAACCGGCATACATTTCATATAGAGGGCCTGCTTTATATTTTCCAAGATTCAGATTTAGCTGGTCGTAGGGATACTTTACACTGTTCAAGTAAACGCTAACATTTTTAACGTAGACGTCATCAAAATGGCTAGTATCAGAGGTGAATTTCCCCTCTCTCCCCGATTGAAACGCCAGAATAACGTAGAGGGGTGTTTGAGATTTTTTCACACTTTTTATGTTCCAAGACGTGTTATTGGTTGCGGAAATATCTTTTAGAGTATGGAGCTCCCAAGATCTAAATGCCACATGCGTTTCAGTGTTCTTTTCTATATATTTACTGAGAGACAATTCTTTCTGCAAATTTCCCACAATATGAGGTATTTTCCACTGAATTTTTTTAATCGAAACAGTAGCTTTTTCAGTATTGTGATACAGAGCATTATTATCCGTTGCACTTCGTATTAAGACCAGCTCTTGTCTTATATTCAGCATGATTTTTCTAAAGTCTTCAAAAAAGCCCATAAGAGTTGACAGAGGTACACATGCTTCAAAAGTAGCTTCGGTGGGGAATGGCATTGTTTTCTTTGAACCGGCTGGTTTCCACGAGGCATTTTGTAAACGCAATACGTTATTTGGTGTGAGGGATACAACGCCTTTAATCGTTGATGCTATACCAACTTTACTCACTGAGTCGACCGTGACGCCACCCACTTCATACCTTATTTCACTAAACAAATGGGCGATTCCATTGGAAACAAACGTGGCTTTACTGGGCTTAGTCGCGTCATCAGCATTAATAACCTGCCCCTCAATGTATAGATAGCTCATGCATGGTAATGTAGGTCGATCGCCTTCGACTGATATTCTAATTTCGTCATTGTAATCAAAAGTTGTAGTAGAAGATTGATGGGAGTGGTACTGGCCGTCGACAACGCTGTTGTTGACAACAAATTTTTCTTGGACGTTGAAAATATCCATGTTTACGGCTCCAGGTGTAGAGCACTACTGCATCTATTGGTAAGCTTTTAGCACTTTAAATCCTAGAGATCTAAGAAATCGAACATTATCCTCAGACAGCAGTCTCTTTTTGTACGGTTTACTAGGCGTTCTACGGCTATCAGACCTCTTTTTATGATTGTAGTAGATTATACCCATTTCACAGCGGCTTAAGATGTAACACAACGGTAATGTTTTCTTTTTGGAAGTTTACAAGAGACCCTTCCTGATCAACTATCTTGACAGTTATGCTGCGAAGTGTATTTGCGGTTACTGGTAAATATAAAACATTTTCAGGTGATATGTTGATTTTTGAACCTATTCCACACGTAGGATAGAACGAGAATATAATATGGCTAGACTTTGCATCTTTATTTTGATTGGCAGTGTATGATCCTGAAGCTATATCACATTCCACAAACAAAGCACTCACCGGTAGAATATTTATGGGTTTATCAGATGTGTGCATTGCATTCTTGGGATATTTATTTCGACTGAAACCCAGTATCGGTGCAATCGAATCCGTGGCAGATAAATCCAGATCAGCGGTGCATTTTATTCGACACTTTAGAGTATTAAGATTCGGAATTAATTCAATGACGTCTGTATCAAGCTGTGATTGAATGTAATCCTGTAGACTGTCTATTTCATAAGAACCGGTGGGAATTTTTATTAACTTATTTCCAACTCGTAACGTGTTGTTTTTACTTTCCTCGATGTTTGGTATGCAGTGGTAGGTTTGGAGAGCTATTAAGCCCACACCCATGATATCATCCAAAATAATCGGATCATTGAAATTTATCGTTAAAACACTTTCATTACCGGCCAAAACGAATAATAACGACACCGCATCAGGCATTATTGTAGAGGAACTTTAGACACAGGTGTCCACAGTTGAATGAATTTAATTTCTGGTAGCGTTCGCTGTTATATTTGATCACATTTGTTTCCGGATCACTCTTGAAATAGTTTACTAGCTCTTTCGTTGGTTTTAGATTTCCCGCGCTGTCATAATGAATAACAACGTTATTATCTTTAGTGTATGCGGTCCAGTGAGTGCCTCGTCCCGATGCCGAATCCAGATTTACTATACCGGATTCTTTTTGGTGAATCCGCATTGGCAGAGTATCTCGCATAAATACCCCGCGAAAATGCGGTATTTTTAATACTTTAACCCATTTTAATAAGTCTACATTTGTTAAAGCACGACGGGGCAGTTTCACCGGTAGTTTTTTGGATTCAGATAGAGACCTAGACCTTTTTTATACGGTCTTAAATACAACCCCTCTCCGACTTTACGTTTATACGGTAAATACAGCCCTTTGCCTGAGGCTAGCAGTTCCATGGTTTTATTGTGGCGAGCGGTCTCTTCTAAGGTTTGATCATTGGTTCTTTTGTCGTTAATGGCTTTAACTACCCCTGCGGTGCCTGCCGCTAAACTACCGACAGCTCCTAGAGCCGCTAAAATAGCAGGAATTGTGAAAATAAAGCCGCCAATTTTTGGTGGTTCGATGACCCTTTTCTTAGTTCGTTTCTTTCGCTTCTTGATGCCCAATCCCAGTGTGCGTTTTGCTTTCATAGCTCCCGCGACTAGTAGAGAAGCCGCTTTTTCGCCGACACTCGAATTTTTCGACTTAAAATTGTTCCACGCCTTGTTTTGTAATATCTTATCAGCTTTATGTCGATTTTCTAAATCTTCGTGTTTGGAATAACTGATGTCGTGCTCCTTACAAGCCTCATCTAACCGGTTAATACCTGTATCACCTCGAGCTAATCTCTTTTCTATTTTCGTGCCAGGGCCACAAAAATTGTATGAAGGTATGTGAAGTTCGAATGGGAGCTTATTAATCAACTTGTTCACTAAACCGTCTCCTCTCAGAGCTGGAATTCGACTGTTGTGTGACTTCTTGTTCCGCTTCATTTTATACACTACTCTATAAATTTATAGAACATGTGGTTTTATGTCAGTTTGCAGTCAGCAATGATTATCGAAGCACAAAATGAGGTGCTACCTGTACATAACTATGACGTTCAAACAATTGAAAAACATGATAAACATGGAAAATTATTCGGTGGTGTTAAACGAGGACTAGTGGTAGGGAGTTCGGGATGTGGTAAAACAAATGCAATTCTATCATTGTTACTAGACACTAACGGACTGCGCTATTCAAACATCTATGTATATTCAAAAACTATACTACAACCTAAATACCAATATTTAAAGACTGTCGTCTCCCCTCTATCTGAAATAGGCTTTTATGAATATAACAACGGAGATGATGTAATTCCTCCAATGCAGGCCGCACCAAATTCTATAATCATTTTCGACGATGTCATCTGTCAAAGTCAAAATTTGATTAGAGACTACTTTGTTTTCGGCAGACATCTTAACATCGATGTTCTATATGCCGCGCAAACATATTCAGCGATACCTAAGCATCTGTTGAGAGATAATGCAAATTTTCTAATAATATTCAGACAAGATGAGACTAATTTAAAACATATATATACTGATCATGTAAACACCGATATGCCGTATTCCAAATTCAAAGACTTGTGTGCTTACTGCTGGAGAATACCGTATGGTTTTATTAGTTTATTTCTTGATTTTGAAATCTCCCACGGTAGATATAGGGAAGGCTTTGATAAGTTTATAAAATACTGATCGATCGATATAAACGACAGTTGTTACGTTACAATGGACAGGAATGTGTTAAAAGACCTGATCAAGTCGCGGAAAGCTATAAAACAAAAATTTCAAGAATTGCAATCTGGAATTGTTCAACAGGAAAATTACCTGGAAAAAAAATTTAAGCCGATATCTGCACCGTTAAAGAATCTCTTGAACACGCTGGTAAAAGAAGAGCCGGAAATAAAGCTTGAAGCAGCATCACCGCGGATTAAACCGGTCAAGACCCCATCCGAAGAAACACCAGTGTCGTCTGGTGCCGCTCCTCGACGAAAATTGAATTTTTTAAACAGTGAAGTGATCGCAACCAACGTTGACGACGATGACGACGATGATTTTGCTGACGCTGATATAATTCCAGAAAATGTTATTACCAATATTGAGAACAGCCCTGCTTATCAAGACTACATAGACAGTTTTGGCGGAAACGCAAAGGCTTACGTGTCAGGTTTGCTGTTGGATATTAAAAAAAACTATGATTATACCTATGGACCGCGAAGGGAAATCAAAACAAATGATGATGGTGACGAATATGATACGGGAAGATTTTTACTTGGAAATTCCGAGCTCAATTTCAGTCCTGACGGCAAACAGATTTACATAATTACACCTGATGGCATAAAACACCCATATATAGGCAGCGTAGCATTGTACGAGCTCATTTTTAAAAATGTACCTAGTCTTGCAACTGTACAGAATGACCCCAGAGCAGCTAAAGATTATGTGGACATCTTGAATAGAACTAACGTCCACCGGTTTTCATATGATGCTACCAAACAGATTAAAGGCAACGCGGGTCGTAAATATATAGAATACATAAAACCTCTATTAGCTACTAAATTTACGAACGTCACCCCCCATAGACCGCAAAAGCTGCCCGAGTCTAGGCCTAGATCTAAGACGATCTCATTTTTAGCCGGTGGCAGAGGTTTGTTGACGTTGGAAGATAAAATTCAATTTGTACCCTATAAAAGCCCTAACGTGCTTGTAGATAGACTGAGAGTACTTTTGGGTGCGCAGTTGGCCGGTAATACCGGAAACGACAACGAGATAATTTATATAATTGACGAACTTAAGAAAACCAAAGTGATTGAGGAATGTCTTTAGATAAATTTGGTCGCTATTATACCGGAAATTTAGATAAATTTGGTAGATATCATCACGAAAATGAAATTGTTGGACAGCCGCAAGAGCAATTATACGTGGATAATATGATAGTATTATGGGGGGCTACTAATAACTATACTAATATCGTTCGACATAATGGTGTAACCGGTACAGTTTGGATACCTGTTCTAGAGCCCCTCAATAGTAATTGCAGGATAGTTTTGAACGGCAAGCATATTATCAAGTTGGATGACATTAAAAACGGCGATAATATACAGTTATTTAGTAATTCGGACAACAAGAAAACAACTCTAAGATTCACAGTTTCAAATAATGGCAAGAAGATCGATTATAAGTATACTTTTATTTTTAAAAAAAGGCCGTACATTTACATTTTTACAAGAAAGCGGTGTTGTTATAGACGAGCTGCTTTCACCAGGAAGCATTTATCTCAACGGTTCGGGGGTGTCTACATTAAAAAATATAAACTTAGCACGAGGCGACGTACTATCGTTTTATCCGGTAGATAATTTTGATTGCACGTTAGTTATTCGTAGCCCAACATGGAAACAATTATAAGAGAAATACACTCTCCTGCAAGACGCAACTTCCCCCGCCGCCATGTTATAATACGGTCCCTTAATGACCTTTTCCAATCAGATCTTGTAGACATGCAACCTTATGCTGGAGTAAATAAGGGCTACCGGTATATTTTGATTGTGATAAATTGTTTTTCCAAGTACGTGTACGCTGAACCGCTAAAATCAAAGTCGGGGGCGGAAGTGGCAGCTGCAATGGGGAAAATATTACTAAAATCCACCCCCCCAAAAAATTTACAAACTGATGCTGGCAAGGAATTTTATAATAAAAATTTCAGTTCTCTGATGACAAAATTTAAAATCAATCATTACTCTACGTTTTCTGTTATGAAAGCAAGCATAGTTGAGAGATTTATCAGAACGCTTAAGAGTATGCTCTACAAATCGTTCAGTTTGCAAGGGAATTACAACTGGATTAACATACTTGATAAACATGTGATGCAATACAACTCGACAACGCACAGTACGACAGGATACAAGCCCATAATGGTGGATAAATCAAAAGAAAAGGAAATACTACATCGCGCCTACACCCACATGAAAACGGTAGATCCCAGAAAACAGACCCTAAAAATTGGAGACAAAGTGCGAATCAGCAAATATAGACAGGTGTTTGACAAGGGGTATTTCCCCAATTGGACCTGTGAGGTTTTCGAAATACGTTCTATTAAGAATAGTAATCCTAGAACGTACCTATTAAAAGATGAGGACGGTGCTGACATTATTGGAGGGTTTTATAGAGAGGAGCTAATCAAGACCAAGAATCCAGACATTTACCTAGTCTCCAAAATACTAAAAAGGAAGAACAATAAAGTCCTTGTTCGCTGGTTAGGCTTACCACCCTCTAAGGACTCTTGGATACCAAAATCAAATATATTATAGTTTTAAACATTTTATTAAATAAAACATTTTATTAAATAAAACATATTATTATACTTGAAATTTATATTTTTCATTTGAGAAGCTTTGATTCCCGCATGATGCATTTTTTATAGCATTTCCACAATACGGGCATGATGGGAAGGCGAGACGTCTTTTTTCATAGCACTCTATGCAGAACATGTAATGTTTGCAGGGTAGAAATGTCACGTTTGCATAATTTTTCAGACAGATCGCGCATCTCTTCCACAAATCTGAATCAGGAAATGCATTTAACCTCACACATATTTTGTCATCTTCCATCTTCTTCTTCTTCTTCTTCTTCTTCTTCTTCTTCTTCTTTTTCTGGACAAAATTTTTCTCTAAGGTCTTCCGGCATGAATTCTCGAAGCTGATATAGAAATCTTTTCAAGTTCACTTTGGTGATTTCGTAGCAAAGACACTCCAAGTTTATCGCTTCTTGTAAGTATTCCTCACATATGTCACACGCCTCACTGTATTCTTCTGATAATTGTGTCACTCGTTTTACTTCTTTTTCATCGAAAAATACTTTGTAATCATAAATTAGTGCATGACTAGCGTCAAATTCTAGGTCTCTAAATTCACTATGGAGCCTACTGATGGCTGAAGTCAAATCTATCGCGTCTGGCCAGCTACTCATAGAATAAAACTGCCACATGTCTGTTTACTCTTTTTGCGACTCTTGTATTATATAAACTAGCCCCCACCACGTTTATAATATTATAAATGTATAGTATGATCAAGTTTTTCTTTTTTTTTTTTTTAATTTCCATTTTACATGAAAAATGTATTCGTGTAGACATGTTAAAACAGTATCATCTGAGAAAATAATATTTCGATAAAAGTGTTATTACCGAATTTGAATTTTCTAGTTATATACAAAATTTATGTAATATTTTAATTCTAGTCACATATTATTTAAAAGTCATTTAAATATATAATAAAATAATCTGTACTTACATGTTCTTTACACAAAAACCTTTACACTACAGCACCTCTGTAACAGAGCGTCTTTAAATATGATGCGACATTTCACTTTTAATTGCACCAGTTTCAATTTCACATCTTCATTTAATTTTATAACCAAACATTAGCATATTACAATGTATTTTTGAGCACTTTCTACGGTATATGAATTTGTATAAATATTGGATTATTTTTTTCACAAAAGCATCATAATCATCACACTGCTATATAATGGCTGAAAATCGTATTTTACATTTAAAAATCCGTAAGTTCTTTTTTAATATTATAGATTTGTTTTTACCTAAATATTAAAAACTATTTTTTTATTTTATAGAATTATTGGTTGAAGAGACCATGTTTTGGCTCTCAGAGCCACACAATGTAAGTTTTTCTGATTTTAATTTTTTTTATTGTTGCTGAACTGATTAGATTATTTTTTTATTGAACTGTATTTGTTAAAGCTTCAAAATTTAAATCAAAATAATCAAAAAATAAGTAAATTATTTTTTACTGACTAAAAATCAAAATTTGTGTGAATAGGACCTAGATACTATAATAGCATTTGTAGCTTGTAGTTGATTTTCTTTTTTCTCTAGGTTGAGATGATCGTGTCAGGGTGGCACCCCCCCAACGTGGAAGGGTGCATAGACCTCTTCCACAAGCATATAATAGACGGCAACAGGGTGTGTGCCGTTTATTATCCTGCTGGTTTTGAACCAGCAGTAATATTGGTTCAATTAATACAACAAAACATTATATTTTAAATAAATAGTAATTAGGTTAAAAATAAGAGTTTTTTTTATATTAAGAGTTTCAAATAAATGTATTAAATAATTATTATTGTTTTATTAAACCTTTTTTTTTAATTTTACAAACGTCATATGTCCAATTTATACATGTTACGAAAAGTAAGTGAAATTCTAGTCTTACTATTTGCTGTTGGAATTGAATGAGTCCAGTCTTTATTGGTTTTTAAGGGTATTACAACCAAACTTCCTTCTTCGAGTAAAATTTTTCTTACTGTACTACCGTTTTGGAATAACATATGTCTCTCTCCACCAAATGATACTGATGCTATCGAGCTATTTGGTACCAAGTCTCTATCATCATCTTTATGTGGGCCAATTTTATCGTGCATATTTAAGTATCTATTAACTAGTAGAAAATTGTATTTTTGCTCCGTGCTTTTTTCTACTTTGTCTTTAATTTCCAGCAACTCGCTTGTCCATGGTTTTGTAGGCACTGATGTGCCTGAAAATCGGTATGCTAGACCCTGGTCTCCATATGCCACTATGTCTCTCCTTAGCTCATAGCTTTTACCAATAATTTTTACTTTATATTTGTTTCTGGGATAATATTCTAAACTATTTAATAATTTAAAATATTTTTCACATTCTGCTATAGAAAATAACACTTTATAATCTATTTTCAACGGTTGTGCTATTTTTCTTCTCTTACTCGATTCTTCACACATTTTGAAGTGTCTTTAGCTTTTATATCACCTTCTTTATATATCCACATATACACCTCCATTATACCTGTGCCTTGACATTTCCATCTGTCATTCTGCATATTGCATTTTTTTTGCCGTCATGTCTAACACCTTGACATTATTATATGCATTTCAAAAATTTGCATAATTTAATTGCTTATGAGGTCATTGACATAATTTATGAGATCTTGACATTTTGAAAATTTGCATATTAGCGTATTTTGCGACCTTGAAATTTAATTGGTTATGAATAAATTTGCATCTAATTGACCTACTTAAACTTGACATTTTGAAAATTTGCATAATTTATGAGGTTATGACATTTTGAAAATTTGCATATTAGCACCGTGTATTTTTGCGACCTTGAAATTTAATTGGTTATGAATAAATTTGCATCTCATTAACCTACTTAAACTTGACATTTTGAAAATTTGCATAATTTATGAGGCCTTGACATTTTGAAAATTTGCATAATTCAATTGACCTAATTTATGAGGCCTTGACATTTTGTGACCTTGACATTTAATTATGAATAAATTTGCATCTAATTGACCTACTTAAACTTGACATTTTGAAAATTTGCATAATTTATGAGGCCTTGACATTTTGAAAATTTGCATATTAGCACCGTGTATTTTGCGACCTTGGAATTTAATTGGTTATGAATAAATTTGCATCTAATTGACCTACTTAAACTTGACATTTTGAAAATTTGCATAATTTATGAGGTCATGACATTTTGAAAATTTGCATAATTTATGAGGCCTTGGCATTTTGAAAATTTGCATAATTCAATTAACCTAATTTATGAGGCCTTGACATTTTGAAAATTTGCATAATTTATGAGGTCATGACATTTTGTGACCTTGACATTTAATTATGAATAAATTTGCATCTAATTGACCTACTTAAATTACCCCCTCCACTTTCCTCCTCCGAAGTGAGCTAGAACTGTCCATTATTATCTACTGATCTCGATTTTTCAGTTTTTTCAGGATATTCAGGAACGGTCACAGATATCTCGCAGATATCACAGAAAAATATCTCGCATGGCCACAAAATAGCGCAGCTTTTCTCTAATTTAACCGACCTCGTATCTTCAATGGTTTAAGATATCCCTGTAGTGGCCCATTAAATAGTTCTAACCCTGTATTTTAATCTGTTCTCTTATGTCCGTATTCATCAAACTTCAAAATATAACTCTGTGGTTATATTTTGGATTTTCTGACAGCTGATTGGTATAGTGCTCAAACCCTATGAACGCTACGAATTTTAAACCAATCACATGTTCCAAAATATAATTCCTGGGATCAGCTTTCAGAAAATTCAAAATATAACCCCAGAGTTATATTTTGAAGTTTGATGAATACGAACATTAGTGACAAAAAACAAAACTTTTTGAGTCTGGCTAAATTTTTTTGGATGAATTCAAAAAATGAAAATAAAATACAATTCCACTTATCAAGTCATCAGATTTTTATTTTTACTAAAGTGGAACATAAAGTTTATGAAAATCGCAGTCTGGCCCAACGGAAAGTGAATTTGGCTGAAATTTTGGGGAATCAAAAATTTGACTATATTTTACAGGCTTTCCTTATTTTTCCAGGCTTGAAATTTATCATATAAATTGTTATAATCATAATTAAAAAAGTAATTAAAAATAAGCCTGTCTGATTTACGAAATTGGCAAATGAGTCTGGCGGCGTCTTCAAAATGGTAAGTATACCTACAGGGTGAGGCGCGAGAAGCTTAGGGCATTTTTATATGGAGAAGTCCTGGGAGTAGAAGTCTAAAAATTTGTAAATGTAGAGTTTCGATTTTGACGAGCTGAACTAAAATATTTACAACCCCACACCACTTCCGGTTATACCGGAAGTTTCCATATTTTTCTTTTTTTAAATGGTACACCCTGTATATTATTACATTTTCAGATGCCTGAAAAAATGTAATAAAACTGGTGTTTATAGTTCAAAATTCGAACGAGTGGTTTATGAGTTATAAACAAATGAAAATCGCAATTTTCCATTTTCAAAGCAGCTTAGGTCGAAAACGGGTCAAGATAGATGAAAACGGCTTACATGTCCCTATCTTAACTTTTCACGTAGTATCCTATGGTGCTGATGAAATTTGTATACAAAGTGATGAAAAATCAGCGTTTCCAAAAAAAAATTAATAAAAAATATATTTTTTTGTAGGTACTCCAGCGTAGTATACAAAAAGTTAGGATAGGGACATGTAAGCCGTTTTCCGATATCTTGACCCGTTTTCAAGCTACGCTGCTTTGAAAATGGAAAATTGCAATTTTCATTTGTTTATAACTCATTAATTGGTCGTTACAAATTTGAACTGTAAACATCATTTTTATTACTGTTTTTTAGGCAATCTGAAAATGTAATAATATACAGGTGGTACCATTTAAAAAAAGAAAAATTTGGCAACTTCCGGTATAACCGGAAGTGGTGTGGGGTTGTAAATATTTTAGTTCAGCTCGTCAAAATCGAAACAATACATTTACAAATTTTTAGACTTCTACTCCCAACACTTCTCCATATAAAAATGCCCTAAGGTTCTCGCGCCTCACCCTGTATAGAAAATTTTTGATCTTATTTTCCCGGGTTTGAAAATTTGTTATATGATAGATTATACTAGATTATACTATATTTTATTTTACAATCGCGTTATTTTAAACGGGGTATGATGCAATACGGATGCCTAAAATATAAATTTACAAAAAAAAATCTGACTTATGGTCATAAACTTATAATCAGCGGATGATTCAAGTGACTCGGCTCGGATAATTTGCTAGGTAATGCAATTCTGAGTGAGATAAACATAAAAACGGAGCTGCCCAATTCAAGACAAAAAAAATTCGTATAGTCTTAAATTTCGAATATGTGTAAGGTATAATTTTCAATCCATATTATAATTCACACATCTAAGATGAAATTATTGATAATAACATAGGAAGAGTGATCATAAAATATGTACACAACTAGATTTACCTAAATACATTTTCGGTTTTATGTATGGATCAATCAATAGGTAAAAAATAAATAAAAATTAAATAATAAAGTATCTCATTAGTCACCATCAATACGCACACAATAGGTAACCCTTGAAACCATAAATTTTATTATTTATAACGTAACAAAACCAGTTGCGAGTCCAAGACTTAACGGCAAATAGGTTAGTAGATCACAATACGGGGAGCTAAGCTGCTAAGCATGAATAACTCTCGCTCTTTTTATGGAATCGGTTTGCACGCATAGAACAGCTTTAAGGTATTTTAGTTTGTTAAAGTTGGTTATTTTTTCAGCATTAAATTTTTTGGAGGTTTTAATAATTTCAATAAATATTTGGGAAAATATTTTTGATTGCAATTTAGTTTATATCTTCTACTTTTGAAATAATGAGTGAAATTAATAATTGTGAAAACCTTTTTTTATTATTTAATCCCTTGGCTTCCGATGCTATCATAATTTCTTTTAGGTATAGTTTTTTTGCAGGTCAAATAAATAGCGATACAGTACCTATCGAATTATCGAAATACACTTGAACAAATAGTAATTATTATTGCTTTTAGCTATTAATATCCACTTATGGATGATAAATAAAACACTAATATTTTAAAAGATTCTACAAAGTTATAGGGTTAAGAACAAATTTTTTAATATTCACTCAACAATTTTTTTTGTAAAAAGTGCACGTGAACCCTTTTGCTTACAGCTTAATTTAGGTATTGCTATTTTTTCTACAGGGGATCAAAGTTTATCTGCTCATTATTACTATAGCTTCGTTATTATTATTGACGCTACGAAGTCGGTTAAATTAACAAACGAGAGTAATTTTTGCCGCGTAGGTATTTCAATGGTGAAAGCAGGTAAACAATGATAGGTAATTGATGATAATCAAGTTCATCAGATATTCGCGAAATTTTGTCTATTTTTTAAAATGGAAAGCCCTTGATATTATTACACTTTATTGAATTATTAATGTTTAGTTACCAGGGCAATGTCAATTACTAGCTACAAAACCTTATAACTTCAAAAATTCAATTATTTTAGAACAGTGTTTTCAGTTATCTAATTACCCTTTTCGATGTTTAACTCTTGATGTGTTCATTCCCTTCGCTATGTGTTGGGAAGAAATCGTATCTAGAGCTAAAATCTTTTACTTTTTCCCTTGTTAGTATAATAAATTACTATTTTCTGGGAAAAAATTCTGATGAAAGTATTTTGCTGGGATTACGGCAAAATACTTTCATTGTTTTGACATCATCAGAAATAGCGTCTCAAAACTCGATTACGAAATCATGTGCGCAGAATAAGCTATTTATTGTGTAGTATATTTAAATTATTATCTGGAGTTTTTGTGAATCCTGTGATAAGGAGGTGAATTAATTTTAATATGAATTTCGAGATCATTATATATTTTCAACTGGGATAATAAAGTCATATTAATGGGGACTGCTGTTATATTATTTTTCCTCTGGAACTAAAATTATAATTACTATTAGAATGTGTGTGTGCAGTAATTAAGGAGATACACCACATAACTGGCGACGAGGTTTCGTTATAAATACGAGTATTAGTAAATGTGAACTAGTGGTCAAGATGCCGCCGAATAAGGAAGAAACTGTAACCCAAGTGCCAATAGTAGGACACCTCAGAGAATTCGATCCAAATACTTCCAGCTGGTCCTTATTCAAACCAAGACTGGAAAACTATTTTCAAGCAAATGGAATTACGGACAAAATTCGTATGAGAGCTGTCTTGCTAAATTTGCTTTCTGAAGAAGCCTACAAATTATTATATAACTTGTGTCTTCCAAAATTACCTGAGAGCAAAAACTATGACGAGCTTTTGAAAATATTAGCTACACATTTTCAAGACGAAGAGTCAATTTTCATTTCCCGGTATAAATTTTACACCGCCAAGAAATCACCTTCCGAATCTCCCAAGGAATTTGCAATTCGATTAAGAAGTTTAGCTGCGTCATGTGTTTTTTCGGAAGAATATTTGCAAATGGTTCTGAGAGACATTTTCGTCGTGGGATATGACAGGGGTGCGGTTCAAGATCGTCTTTTTGAAGAGTCAAGCGACGCTAGTCTAGCAGATGTTCTCAAGATCGCCAATTCCAAGTCGATCTCACGAGATTGCGACCAACGTCGTATCAAGACAGAAGCGGACATCTATCACCTGGCAGGCAATTATGCTCCATCAAAATATGGGAAACCTGCAAGGGGGAATGTGCATCATCCAGTCCATGGGCAGACAGCAGGACGAAGTTCAACTCAAACTCCCCATAAGTGCGCAGTTTGCGGAAGGAACAACCACGACACAGATAAGTGCTATTTTAAAAATTCTAAATGCCATATATGTAATATAAAAGGTCATTTAGCCCCGGTCTGTAAAAATAAGATGAAATATCCCAAATATAAAACAAAAAATTTTAATAATTTTCTAGAAGCAGATTCAATAAATGAAAATAATAATATTTCAGAGAATTTAATTTTCAATTTAAATGCAGATAATGCTGAAAACGAATCTTTTGATAACGCTAATAATTCTTGTAATAATTCAGAACGAAATAATGCTATTTATTTATCAGTTAATTTTGGTAAAATTAAACATAAATTTCAGCTGGACACAGGCTCCAGCATATCTTGTATATCTGATAAAATGTATCAGAAAAATTTTAAGCATTTGAAATTAAAATTAACAAATAAAATTTTTACAGTTTATGATGGAAATAAAATAAAACCTTTAGGATTTATTGAAGATAATATTACTTATAATAATTTAGAGACAAAAATGATATTTTATGTAATAAAAAATGGAGGTCCACCAATATTAGGTAGAGATTTTCTGAAAAATTTTGAACTTAAGTTACACGAAATACATTTTTTAAACGGAAATAATTGTAATGAATTAATTATGGATTTAAAAAATAAATATAAGACATTATTTTCCTCGGGCTTAGGAACATTTAATAAGGGGACCATTTCATTAAAATTGACGGACGAATCTGCTAGTCCAAGATTTTTTAGACCTAGACCGATACCATTTTCGATGCGCGACAAGGTTGAAGAAGAGCTGCAACGACTTTTAAGTCAGGGAATTATATATCCTGTGGATTTTAGCAAGTGGGGAACACCTATCGTTCCCGTTCTAAAACAAAATGGCTCGATTCGCATATGCGGAGATTTTAAATATTTAAATCAATATTTAGAAATAGACCAATATCCCTTACCACGTATCGAAGATTTATTTAGTAAATTGCAAGGTGGAAAATGTTTTTCTAAAATTGATCTTTCGCAGGCTTATCAGCAAGTGCTCTTGGATGAGAAATCTCAAGAACTGGTCACGATTTCAACCCATAAGGGACTATTCAGATACACAAGACTGCCTTACGGAGTGGCTTCAGCTCCATCTAAATTCCAAAAAATCATGGATGCCCTTCTTCAGGATATAGAAGGCGTTGTGTGTTTTTTGGACGATATTTTGGTCAGTGGTAAGGATCCAATTGAACATAGATGTAATTTAGATAAGGTGTTAAATAGATTAGAATCCGCTGGATTTAAATTAGCAATAGAAAAATGTGATTTTAACAAAAAACAAGTTAAGTACTTAGGTCATATAATAGATGGTGATGGTCTTCACACTTGTAATTCAATAACAGATGCTATATCTAGATCTCCTATACCAGAAAATGTGACACAGTTGAAATCGTTTTTGGGTACTGTTAATTATTATTGTAAGTTTGCACCAAATCTTTCAACGGTGTTGCATCCATTATATAAACTTTTGAAAAATAATACTAAATGGGTATGGAGTGAAGAATGTCAAAAATCATTTGACGATGTAAAGGAAATGTTGGTTTCATCTGATGTGCTTGTTCACTTTAATCCAAATTATCCCATATACCTGTCCACAGACGCTAGTTCTTATGGGGTGGGGGCGGTAATATCACATAAAATGCCCGATGGTTCTTTGAGACCCATTGCTTATAGTTCCAGAACATTGTCAGTCGCTGAGGAAAATTATCCACAGCATGAAAAAGAAGCACTGAGCATAATATTTGGGCTGAAAAAATTCAATCAATTCTTGTATGGTCGAAAATTTGTCTTAGTGACGGACAGTCACCCTTTGACAGCAATTTTTAATCCAAAAAAATCGATTCCTCAGTACTCCGCGAATCGGTTGAAGCGCTGGGCAATTATGTTATCAAATTATAACTACGACATACAATATGTAAGAAGTAAGGATAATTTAGCAGATTGTTTGTCACGGTTGCCATTAACGAATAAATTTAAAATTAATGAACAAGCTGAAACTGACGTTTCTTATTTGAATTTTTTCTCCGACAGCCACGGAATAGTTGATTTTAAATTAGTTAAGGAGAAAACTAGTTCTGATAAAATACTTAAGACGGTTATACATTTTGTAAAATATGGCTGGCCTAGGAAAATTCGGAATGTTAAAATTAAACCATATTTTAGGATTAAAAATGATTTGACTTTGGAGGAAGAGTGTTTAATGTGGAATAATAAAATAATCATACCTTTAAGCTTGCGGCAAACCATTTTAAACAAACTACATCAGACTCATCTAGGAATTGTTAAGATGAAAAATTCAGCACGGAGTTATTTTTGGTGGCCAGGTCTCAATGTAAACGGAGAAAGAATAGTTCTGGAGATACACGGCCCATAAAAATTCAGGTAAGTTACTCTATGCTCTCTATGCTAATACTCTATGCACTACACGTTGTACGTAAGAATAGCTTACTGTAAAATAAGTTTAGTGGTCGCTTTGCATAAGTCCCGATTATCTATCCAGTTAGTATTTTAAACACTACGCAAAAATGAAAGTGGCGCACCCCAAAATTTCGCCTAATTTTGATTGACGATTACTTTCGATATTCCAAAGAGATTTCGATTTTGTTTTCGCATGTCAGCAGCCTATCCTCTATTTTCTGCTTTATTAGATTTTAACTCAAAAAAACTGCCAATAAATTTTCTAGAGGGTGATAGGTGAAGGCGTGCAAAATGACTCTGCGGTTTTAGTACCCCCCTTTTACAAATAAACTTTTCTTGTAAGTTTTGATGAGCAACCGTTTGAACTTAATATCTCACTTCGAGATGATTTTCAAATTTTTGATTTGACACCTGTATTTACAGGGTGATCTCAAAAATCAACTGTTTGCTCTTGAAGGGCATACATTTTTCCTCGTCAACCGATTTTGGAAATATAAGCCTCGTATTGAAACTAAAACTTCAGGCAAGAAAATCCAGGGACAAACTTTTTTTAAGGGGGAGCATCGGTCTTAACTTTGCAAGTAAGACATAGTCGTTCCACTCTGGTAAGTTTGGCTTAGAAATCGAGCTCATATAGCCAATGAAACATGTGTAATACCAGTATCCATTTTAATCTATTTTCGGAATTATTGCGGAGGGGCAACACTCTCCGAACAAAAGTTTGGGACAAAAGTTGTTTGGTTTTAAGGGGGACATCGTTTGCACACAAGAACCCCCCACTGCCACCATAGGGGTGGGGGTGACTTTGACGATTAAATAGAAACCCCAATTTTTTTATTGCGGGTTATGATTCAGCGCAGAGAAAAACAAACATTTGTGTGAATTTTTTTTTCAAATTCGCACTCATCTAAACATAGAAGACAAAAACGGCTCTCTCGAGACTTTGATTGATTTTTCATTACTCGCGAGAATTGCTTGGAGGAAAAATTGCAGAGGCAAAGTGGTTTGGTTTTGAGGGAGATATCATTTGCAGACCAGAACAACCCCAACCCCTTAATCGTAATACTCGAAAAAATCAGCGTTCCCATTAAAAATGTCAAAGTCAAAATTGGGGGTGGTTCTTGTGAGGGCGAATTTAAAAAAAGAATTCATATAAAAGTTTGTTTTTCTCCACGCTGAATCATAACCCGCAATAAAAAATGAGAGTGCCTATTTAAATCGTCAAAGTCACCCGCACCCCTGTGCAGGGGTGGGGGGTGATTCAACGAAACAACTTTTGTACAAAACTTTTGTTCGGAGAATGTTGCTCCTCTCCAATAATTCCGAAAATAAATTAAAATGGACCACCCAGTATAAATAGTATCAAAAACGAATACAAACAATCCCGCCAAGCTGGGATTTGAACCTCAGATGGTGGCAGCGTCAACGGCTCCAGTCAGCCACCTAAACCAGTGGGCTACCGCCCGCGCTAGGACAAACATTAAAAATAAAAAATTGAACGAAAAATTACTTAAATTTAAATTTCTTCTGAAAACAGGCTTTGGTAGAAAAATTGAATGAAAAACAACTTTTCTTCAAAGTGGCCTTCCTTTGTGAACAATTTAAGAAGTCTCTTGCTAGAGACAACGAATAAAAAATGTTGACAACAGCAGCTAAATTACATCATCACTTTTTCAGAGGGAATCAGCACTGTTTCTTACCTGAGAATGGTTTGTACCTAACCATCGTCACGAAAATTCTAACAATCACTACTAGACTAGCTAGAGATTGTTACAATTTTCGTAACGATGGTAGATTTACATTTATATTTATCGTGAGTGGGCCATTGTGACACCTTCACTGCGACCGAAGGTCTATTGTGGCTCATATCTAGAAAGTCTTGTAATTAGTTTTTTGATATTTTTTTTCAGCGATTTTGATGTTGTTAATCGATTTCTAACGGTTTTTATTGTTAGTGGTCCAACGAAAGAAAAACTGATTATGGTCCTATACTAATTATACGAATCCTCAAAGTTTAAATTTTTTATGTTAAAAATTAACATCTGTTTCGGGGTTGGACGTAAGTGATGAACCATGCACCCTGCACATAAAAATTTAACCGTCAATTTGAATCATTTTTCTTAACAGGAACTGGCATAAACAAAAAAATATGGTTATTTTTAAAGAAACGGACAAGAGGTACCTACTATTAGTCTGATTATTTACTGTGAATTCTGCTCAGTTCCCTAGTTCTAATTATTATTTATGTATCCAATTGTGTAGCCTTGCTGAGTTGTTGAGACAGGATAGTCATCAGGATGAGATCACGCCACTTGCAATAAATAAATGCAACGTTGCGTATTCTTCACTATCATCCTAGTCCCACGGTGGCATCGTCCTGCTGACCAAGTAAATAAACACTTGTAAACTTGGATAGCAGCAGCAAGTTAGCTCCTAGATTTTATTTTATAATTAAGTCTACTTTATATCTTCGACTAGGACACATCGTAGTTTACGGGCATAGCCTATTGCTATTTAGTATTAATCTAAAGTGTAAAAACCTACTTGAAAATATAAATCGCAGTTCACGGACATCGTCTATTACTGTAGTAGCCTTCAAAGTTTTATCCTTTCCCTAAATAAAATTCAACCTTTTTAAAAAGGCATATTTGGGAAGTTAAAACATAACTGGCGCAGTCTTGGCGGATTTTCGTGGTTCCTAAAATTAGTGTGCAGTTCAGTGAAGTTCGAGCATCAAGGACTACGAAGATCCAGCGAACCCCGCATCCAAAAGTCGGAAAGAGCAACCCCGCATCAGACGAGGTCTCCCCGCATCCAAAAGCCGGAAAGAGCAACCCCGCAGCAGACGAGGTCTCCCCGCAACATCCAAGACGGTACGAGCAACCCCACAGAGGTGAGGTCTCCCCGCAACAACCAAGACGGTACGAGCAACCCCGCAGAGACGAGGTCTCCCCGCAGCAACTTCAGCAACTTTAAAGCAAGACAAAGGTCAGAAAAATAATTAAATATTGACGCACGAAGTAAAATGAAACTAAGCGAATGATTAAAAGCTATTTTCAATTATTTAAATTTAAATCGAAACCAGCAATTAAATATTTATTAATTTGTGCAATAACATGGAACTATTGCATCTCTAGGAATTTTATTTTTCCAAAGCTTAATTTTACCAAATAAATTTTAATTCAGATTACATCTTTTATGAAGCTAAGGAAAGTTTAATAGAGATAATTTTTCTCGTAATTTTTATAACTTTAGATTTCCAATTCTATTACACTTACGTAATAAAAACCTGTACATATATATTTTATATCACCCTATATTATTTACTGTGCATATTTTAATTTTAAAGGATTTTTATTTTATTTTTTGAACATCGTATAACTAAAATTCTTGTTAATTTTGATATACTGTGGACTTAAGTACCCCCTCTGATACGGATGAGACTGGCCGTACAGTATATTCGAAATTACAAGCATTTTCATTACTATTTAAATTTTATTGCTATTATTTTATTTTTGTAGATTATAAGTTTTTACCCCAATATTTTTCTTATCGCTCTATATTGTCCATATAATTTGAACTTTTGTGGTCACTTGAGTCTTAACCTGATAAATCGATAAGCAGTTAACTTGATAATGCAATAAATTAATTAATGAGTAACTCAGACAAAGTAAGCGATTCTGAGAGCGTATACGATTCGTCAAGCGAAGACGGACCACAAAACTCAGTCGTAGACAATTTGGAAATTTCTCTCGATACATTGTCCATTGCGCAAAGGTTAAAGCAAAGAAAGAACCCATTAGCAAACCTAGATTTCCACTCAAAAATGGCACCCCCAACAACTAGTGACGGTGCAAATGCAGTCCAACCCTCGACAGAAAATTTAATCTCCGCGGCTAGAAGTTACGGAGAAATTCTTCCGAAATTTGATGGCAAGCCTTTGGCACTAGAAAGTTTCATTTTGAAGGTTGAACCTTATTTCCAAAAATATGGAAATACCACTGACGTCACTCTTAATAATTATGTATATTGTTTAATTTGTAGCAAATTGATAGGTGATGCTAACGATTTTGTAATTTGCCGACCCGATATAACCGATTGGCCGACATTAAAAGATGCCCTGAGAAATAAATTTAGCGACCTTACAGATAGGAAAATTTTAGCCCATCAGTTTAAAATGCTGAGAATCAGGTATAATGAAAATTTAAACGATTTTATAGAAAGAATCAAATCCCTCCAATCACAATTAGACATAAAGGTTACCATGGACGACGACATTAGCAATAATCAAAAAATAATTCATAAAGAAATTAACGAGCAGACGGCGTTAGAAGTTTTATATAGCAACTGCCAGCCGATGCTACAGACTATTTTAGATGTCAGGTCCCCTAGGTCCCTTAATGAAGCAACCAAAATTGTTCTAAATTACATAAGTAAACATCCTCAGGATAAAGTTCAAAGGCCTCCTGTTAAAGTCACGCCTCCCGTTCCTCAAAAGAATCCAATCGTAACTAGGCAATTTTCGCCCAACACGAACTCTTTCTTTAGGAATAACCAATCTTTCCCTATGAATAGGACAATTCCAAATCTTCCAAATCAATTTGGAACTCGCCCGGAACATCCATCGTTCCAACGAAATGTGTTCCAACCTAATGGCCAATTTAGCAGAAATAACGCTCAAAGTAATAGACCAACCCCTATGTCGATAGGTTATCGACCCAACAATCGATTTCCCAATAGTACACAGGCCCAAAACACCAACTTCCGAAATTGGCGGCAACCCAAACCGCAAATAAATTTCATGGAAGGACACCCCGAAGAGTTGCATACGCAACCACAATCTGTAGACGAAGTCGATTTACCATACGAGGACTCGAATTACCCAAATTATTACGAGGAAGGTAATGTCGAAAATAATCAATACTCGAATGATTATGTACCCCAGGAATATTCCAATGTCTCTAAGGAGAATGTAAATTTCAGTGAAGGCGAAGAAACTGAACCACCTTCAGTGGAAAATTTTCGTCTAACTGCCTCGGGACCAAATCAATAGACAATTTCCCTAGCCCAATATTACCATGCTTGCAATTTTGTTATCCCCCACACATCAACTTCAATTTGATGATTGATACGGGATCCACGCACTCCTTAATCAATCCCGATGTAGCCTACAAATATTTTTATGATTACATTCAAGAAGAGAAGTTTGTTTTAAAAACAATTGGAAGTCAGTCAGATCACAATAAATGTGTTGTCGTTGACCTACTAGAGGAAGGTCAATTTATAAAATTCTTCATAGTAAAATTTCACGACAGCTTCGACATTCTTCTCGGATCAGATGTCTTACAGGTAACAAACGCTAGTATAAACTACGCGAATGGAACCTTGACATTGAATAACACGACACATGAACTCAAACAATATGATACTCTCGTTGCAAATGCCAATGACATAGTCTATAAAACCTTGTCACCGGAAACCATACGAGTTCCAATAAAAATAAAGAAAGGCACGGTTTTGATTCCAAATCAAAATACCGAACATGGTACAATTCCCGAAACCATTACTACGGCAAGGAATTACCACTGTCAGGTACCCCTAATAAGAAAAAGCAAGGTAATAACGTCTAATACTCCTATATCGAAACTTGACGACCCAATAATCGCACGTCATATTGACCAAAGCGATGTAGACGTTTGCAATGTCTACACGGGAACTTTTGATAACATAAATACAAATTTACCATCGTTCGAATTAGATCATTTACCCCATGAACAGAGATTCGCAGCTCAAAAATTGTGTGAACACTATCACGACATATTCTATCGTGACGGTGATATTTTAACCTTCACTAATAATACCAAACATAAAATTCCCCTAAAATGCGACGATGTGGTTTTTGCGAAACCGTATCGTGTCCCGTATGCTCAACGGAAAGAAATTTTCCAGCAAATAGATGAAATGAAACGACAAAACATCATCGTTGAAAGTGAGTCACCTTACAACTCACCTATATTCTTAGTCCCAAAGAAACCCGATAAACATGGCAAAAAGACATGGCGGATGGTGGTTGATTTTCGTAAATTAAACGAAAAAACCATCGAGGACAAATACCCGATACCGAACATCGCTACAGTATTGGATCTGCTTGGAGGTTCTGCACTGTTTTCAAAGTTAGACTTGAAAAGCGGATACTGGCAGATCGAAATAGATCCTAAAGATCAATACAAAACTGCCTTCTCGACGGAAAATGGGCACTGGCATTTCCTTCGCATGCCTTTTGGGCTACGAAATGCACCGGCCTGTTTCGCCAGAGTAATGAACCAGGTACTCAAAGGACTTATTGATAAAATATGTCTGGTGTACCTAGACGACATAATTGTCTTGGGCAAGAATTTCGAGGAGCACCTGAAAAACCTACAAACCGTCTTTCAGAGACTTAGAGATCACAAGTTTAAGGTCCAGCTAGAAAAATCGGAATTTTGTTTAACCGAAGTAGAATATCTAGGCCATCTGATAACTACTGATGGAATAAAACCAAATCCGAAACTAGTAGAAAAAATTAAAGACGTCCCTCTACCAACCACACAGAAACAGATTAAATCGTTTCTAGGTCTCACAGGCTACTACCGAAAATTTATAAAAAATTACGCCACTATTTCCAAACCGCTAACTCTTTGTCTAAAAAAGAACAACAAGGTTATCCATTCCAGAGAGTTTATAGAAGCTTTTAATTCCATTAAGAGAATGATCATAAACCCCCCAATTTTAATCTACCCAGATTTTTTTAACAAACCGTTCAACGTAACCACGGACGCATCCAATTTTGGAATAGGGGCCATACTCTCGCAAGGTCCAATAGGCAAAGACAAGCCCATCATGTTCGCTAGCCGAACACTTAATGAGCATGAAATCAATTATACAACAACTCAAAAGGAATGCTTGGCGATAATTTGGGCAACCAAAATTTTCAGACCCTATATTTACGGTCAAAAATTCAATATAATTACGGACCATAAGCCCTTGCAATGGCTGTACAATTTTAAAGAAACAAACCCCCGATTAATTAGGTGGCGTTTGGCACTTGAAGAATTTGACTATACATTACACTACAAAGAAGGAAGAAGTAATACAAACGCGGATTTTCTTTCCCGCCTAGAGTCCAATCCACTAGAAATAAAAACACCCGATGACCTTCTGTCACTGTTCAATAATCCAGGTGACGTAGCAGAAAGAGAACCCTTAGATATAGCCGAACTAGACCAACATCTTCAACCATTGACTCCAATACCCGAATCAGTACCAAAAATAAATGTAATCTCCGATATACAAGTACTTCCACCCCAAATTCCCGAACTCGAGCGCGAAATCGATTCGGAAATAACCCAGCATTCGCAGGCGGAAAATGTTAACGCATCCCTGCCAATAACGGAGAAGCCAATAAATTTTTATAAAAAACAATTTATTTTTGAAATTCGATCAAAGCCAAAATTACAACAAATTTCCCCATTTGGCAAAGAGCGGTATTTAGCTACCATCACTCAAAATAATTACGAAAATGAAATAATGAATATCCTTAGGGAATATGTAAACCCCCAGGTAATTAACGCTATAAGTTGCAAACCATCGCAATTTTATGAGTCACTAGCCACATTAATAAACCAAAATTTCGATAATTCAATAAAATTTGTCTACACCCACAAAATCCTAAAGGACATAGAGGATCCACCCGCTAGAGAAATCTTGCTAAACCAGTTTCATCAGCCAGATCATCGCGGATCCCAAGAACTAAGTGCTGAAATTAGTAGGCAATATTATTGGCCAAATTTGGTCCAGGATTGTCAGAAACATGTTGACGAATGTGTAATTTGCCAACAGGCAAAGTACGAACGGCATCCTAAGCAACATAAATTAACTTTAACACCATCAGTTAAAAAACCCTTCGAACTAGTATTCATGGACGTATTTTCTATCAGAAATAAAAAATACCTAACTGCGATAGATTCACTGACTAAATTTTTCATGTTTGAACAACTAAATTCGGTTAACATCGCAGATATAGTAGAGTCATACGTAAGCCTATTCGCACGATACAAATTACCTAAAACCCTGGTAACAGACAACCAGTTCGATGTTAGTCTATTCAAAGACTTGTTAAGGTTACATAAGGTAAACCACCACCTAACGACCCCTAAACACCCTAACAGCAACAGCCCGATTGAAAGAGCTCACGGAACGTTGTTGGAAATTATAAAAACCATCACAGTCTCGAAAGACAAAATTCTGAACGTCAATGTATTTGAAAATGCGGTGATCATTTACAACAGGTCAATCCACTCAAAAACTAATTACAAACCAATAGAGCTTCTATATGGTCATTTAGAAGCAAACGATTTACTGGATGTCATGGACACAAATTTTTATTTCGAATACTCAAATGAGCTATACAATCGCGTCAACGCCCTATATCAGGCCGTTCACACGAAAGAAGTGGAAACGAAAGAAAAACGCTTAGAGTACGAAAACACTAGAAGAAAAGACTTCACTCCTGTGAGTGAAAACCAACCTGTATATTTAAAAGATCCCCAGCGCAACAAAACTTCAGCCCCTTATCGAATGGTAACAGTTCGAGAAGACCGAGGTCCTAAAATTCTAACATCTAAAGATAAGTTCTATCATAAACAAGAACTCAAACCAATTAGGAAATCTCAACTAACAAGAAATTTTGTTGCAGATGACCCGGTTATTAGGCCCAGTACTAGTCATCTTGATAATTAATCTGATGCAGGTAAATAGAGCCCAAAGAATAGAAATAAAAAATTTACAAAATAATCCAGGAATTTTACCCCTAAGATTAGGAACTACCAGAGTACAGGTCACTCACCATACCTTTATACATCATTACCCCCTGTTCGATATTCGTCATCAAATTCTAAAACTCGACAACATCATTACTGAATTACACGGCAATATTAGGAAAAAGCCCGATGATCAAAATAACCAGATCGAAAAGACAGAACTTTCCTATTTAAAGCTAGAAAGAGATCATCTCAAATCCCAAATTAGATTGATACACCCAGACGCTTTGACTCCCTCTAATAATCGAACAAAACGAGGATTGCTTAATGCAATTGGTTCAGTATTCAAATTCATTTCTGGTAATCTCGATGCTGACGATGGCGAAAAATATGATCAAGCCATCACAAAATTAACTACCAATCAGGAAAACCTGATTAATCATTTCAATAAACAGCTGTCCATAAATAACGCATTGATTAAAAATTTTAAACAACTAATCGAAAATGTCTCCTCAAACTTCGACCAAGTAAATTCGATAATTAAAGAATTACAAGAACAAAAGTCCTTAGCAGCTCTAACCTTGTTAAGAATAAGTGTTTTTCAACTCAAAACTTTAATTAACAATGTACACACTGCCATAAATTTTGCAATGATTAACCAATTACATCTATCAGTGATTAATGAGGATCAGATTGTTGCAATGAGAAATGAACTAAACAAATTTCACGAGGAAAGTCAATACTATTCTTCAGACACTGTCCTATTTCTAAGAACAATATCAGTAGATTTCTACATCACTTCGGAACATGTAGTCTTCCTACTCCACGTCCCTATCTTAGACCAACAAATTTACAACCTTTATCATTTGTACTCAACTCCAACCACCAATAATACAGTAATAATTCCACCCACACCGTACGTAGCAATGCACGAAAATTCAATTGTTTACTTAAAATCTAATTGTCAATACTTGCAAAGACAATTTTACTGCTCATTGACAGAGATCGAGAAAAATTTTCAACAGGATTCTTGTGTAAGAAACCTATTGAAAGTCAATAAATATCCTAATTGTAAACACATACCTGTAGAAGTGAATGATTCGTTAGTGGAAACTATTAGTGATCAAAAATACTTGGTAATTTTACCTAAACAGACTCTAATCCACGAAAAGTGCGGTAACGAAGAAGTGCATAATCTTAAAGGTGTATTTTTAATTGATGTTCCATATTCATGTTCTTTTACCACTAAAGATTTTACATTTATTAATTTGGAAGGCACTCTTAAGGAGGAACCTGTCTATCTTCCACCAATCAACGTTGAAGTTATGAATGTAAAACCAATACAACTGAATTTAAAGTCCATAAACCTTGATGAGCTATCGAGATTAACTTTGCAAATCAATGATCCGATTCCAAATCAATCAATAACCAAAACCATTTGGTTCCATTCAAACGTAGCACTATATGTTGCTATAGTGTTAATTCTTGTAGGTACTCTAGTTTACTACAAGAGAAATTATTGTTTTCGTAGACATTTGAAAAATAGTGTGGATACAGAAGAAGGTCAACTAAGAGCCTTTCCTACACCCACACCGCGAAAATAATTAAATAAACGAATGGCACTGTTTAAACTTATAATTCAATTGTATGCCCATACTAGCACTTGACTAGTATCTTAACAAAATGTTTATTTTTATTAGCATTTAAGTTGAATATTACCATTATCTATAATTAATAAGTAATTAGTATTTTATTGATTGTTTTATTGATAACATTTATTATATTTTCTGATGAACATTTTATTCATGTGAATGCGAATTCATGGCTTTCAGTTGATTTTAAATCTCTAATTTTCTCAAAATTTTGAAAATCAATTTCACCCATGAATTCCCATCTTACCGGGGAGGAGTCATCAGGATGAGATCACGCCACTTGCAATAAATAAATGCAACGTTGCGTATTCTTCACTATCATCCTAGTCCCACGGTGGCATCGTCCTGCTGACCAAGTAAATAAACACTTGTAAACTTGGATAGCAGCAGCAAGTTAGCTCCTAGATTTTATTTTATAATTAAGTCTACTTTATATCTTCGACTAGGACACATCGTAGTTTACGGGCATAGCCTATTGCTATTTAGTATTAATCTAAAGTGTAAAAACCTACTTGAAAATATAAATCGCAGTTCACGGACATCGTCTATTACTGTAGTAGCCTTCAAAGTTTTATCCTTTCCCTAAATAAAATTCAACCTTTTTAAAAAGGCATATTTGGGAAGTTAAAACATAACTGGATACAGGAATATTTCTTTTTAAGAGAATAGTTGACGGTTGATCATTATGACGTGTAATTATTATTCAAGTTTCACTGAAGAATATATATTCCCACAACATCCCTTTGAGCTTTCAGTTTTAGTTTGATCTCCATCATCAATCTATTCTGTTTCTATTATATTGACTATTGCGGGCTCCGGACTCAAAATTATTGATCTCATATAAGTTTCAAACAAACATTGTTTAGTTTGTAGTGAAATTTGTTTAACAGAACAGAACTATTATTACCGTAAAGTGAGTTTGATAGTGCTACAATGTCTCAGAGAACAAAAAGGATTTTAAAAATGGCTCTAGCAGGTAAGTACCTTGGATTGCTTTTTACCTACTTACTGAATGAAAAGAATTTAAAATATTTTCCAACTAGAAACAAAGCTCTAATAAGATTAAGGTTACATTTTATTCGCTTTATTTTGTCAAAAATCACTTCTTTTACATTATTCTGTGCTCATACCTCGCCTTATTATTTTATATAACATGTTTTCAAATGAACAATGTTGGATTAATAACGCGACCTGGAATGTGACCCAAGTCAAAAGTTTCAGTCAATCTACGTTTCGGCCAGCCACGCTTTTTTCCACGGGCCAAAACAATGTTTAGCAAAAAAAAAATGTTTCTTTATTTACTCGGTTTGCATAGAAAATATGTGGTTTGTTTTTGTAGATAATTATTAATGTAATGATTCGAAAATTTCACCCAATGAAAAATCATTGTAAACAGAAAAAATCGTTATTATGAAAGAAAAACCTGCACGAACAGCAACGCTTGGTAATTTTTTGCATTTAAAAAAATGTTTACTACGGTTTGAATTGAAATAACGTGGTTGTTTTTATTGATAATACACTGCTGGACAAAAACTTTTCGAATTTAAGTCATTAATTTTTTTTTTTATTCATCATCTAATCAACTATCCTACCAATAGGAATTAACAAAAAATCGCAACTGATAATTGCGATTAGAGCTCATACTCTAATTTTCTTATCATGATTTTTTCTTGAAACATCGAAGTCTTCTTTTTACTATCCGGATTTTTTGTCCAGCAGTGAACTTTATTAAATATTCTAAAATTTCAACCAATAGAAAAACATTATAAGCTGAAAAAATCATAATTATTGATAAACCACGGCCAGCCACTCTTTCTTTCACAGACTTACAATACTTTTTAGCAATTGTTTTTTCCCTAATTGCGCCCCAAAATATAAATATGTGGTTTGTTTTTGTTGAAAATATTATTCAAAAATTTCACCCAATAAGAAAAAATCGTAACTATTGAAAAATGACGGACAGTCAAGCTTACAATATTTTGCATTTTACTCAACATTTTTTGCGTAGCAGGCCGTGGTTATTTAATAAGGACTTTTTTCCGTTTACGACATTTTTTATTGGGTATAATAATTTCTGAATAATATTACCAACAACAAAAATTTTTCTTTATAATTAAAAAATTTATAAAGCCATAAAAAATAGCTGAAAATGATTTTAAGTTTCTCCTCCCCGACAGCAGCGTGGTTGGCCGAAGCATGATAAGCTTGATTTGGGTAATAACATGTTAAATTTTTGTAAAAGAAATGTCGGATAGATCATCTACTCGTGCATGTGCTAAATTATTGAACCGATCAATTTAATCTCAAATACTGCAATATGCCAGGTGTCTGGTTAAGGTCTGCCACTGGTCATATTTGGGAACTATTGTTCCTAGAGCTTAAAATAATAGTTATTTGTGATATAAGTGTTAAAAGCGAGGTTAAAAATGAGATTTTATTTTGAGAGTTTTGCCAATGAGCTCCGGCGAGTGAGCAACCTCACGAACATGCAAGGTGTACAAAGTTGTTCTAAGTGGAGTACCATATGTTGTGGGACGTGTGGATAAAGCTAAAATATTAACAAAATTCAAATATTTTTTTGCCGAAAATGTTTTTAGCCGAAATATGTTTAAATGGGTTTAGGTGTAAGTGTCCATTTACAAAACTGGTTTTTATTGTGTCTTTCTACAGAGTGAACCAATAATATTTTGTACATATACAGGATGATTCATGTTTTATCTTCTTAACTCCAGGGAACGATAGAGAATCGAAAAATAATATGAGTTTGCTTTATGAACTATATTCGAGAAATGCTTCGTTAAGAAAATACAGGGTGTTATGATTTTAAAAAAAAATCGTATTTTTGAAATATAAAAAAATTGGTTGAAAAAAATATCAAACTTTGAAATTTTGAACAGTACTCGTAGTTGTGCTAATTGAAGTACATGATTTGATTCTTTCGATGACAAATTCTTCACTCCAGTGGCAGAGATCTGATGGGTGTGTTGTTACCTTTTTTATTAAATAATTTCTACGCCACTGACTTTAATTCAAATTGGTTATTTATGGTAGATACCTGCTTGTTTTGTTTAGAGGGGAAAATTAATCTTACGGTTTGGTTGTGGGACGCACTGTTTTCAAGATATTCCAGAATTTAGGCACTGATGCAAGCTTTATGTAATGCAATACGGTTCAATAACGATCACAAAAATGATTAATTTCTGGAAAAACTCAATAGCATTCATTTTTATGATATTTTACCTCGTACGGGTTCTTACATTGTGAAGTATCTCGGAAGCAGTGCGTCCTACGACAAAAACGTACGATGGCTTTTCCTCTCTAAACAACATGAGGTATATATATAGCAAAAGTAACAAATTTGAACTAAAGTCAGTGGCGTGCAAATTATTTATTAAAAAGGCAAGAACTCCGCCACTCGATTGAAGAATTTTTCATCGGAAGTATCAAATCATGTAGTTCAATTTTTCACAACTACTGTTCAAAACTTAAAATTTTGATGAAAATTTTGATTTAAAATTTTTTCAATCAGCCAATTTTTTTATATTTCAAAAATACGAATTTTTTTTCTTAAAACTTTAAGTAGAATATGAGTGCGTGGAATACAAATTGCCTAATTAAAAAACCCATTAATGTCAGCTTAAGGGTTATTTATAGCCGTCACTATTGTCTAATTAATCCCTTAATTTCATTATTTATTGCTCTCTTAACATGTACTAATCCCTTTGACTTATGCCGCCTACAATAAAACCCTTTGATTACTAATATTTCTCTAATCCCTGTTACACAATAACCCCGTTGCAACAGGTGTTCCCAGTTGACCAAATAATTAAATATTCGATTCTCAACATAGTGCATGAAATCTTTTAAAATGCAAAAATTCATAACAGTGGGGTTAATCTTGGGGCAAATTTTTTGCACGGTAATTAAAATTCATAGTGATATCTTGAAATTACTGAAAAAGATTGTCCAGTGGACTCTTTTCATTCAGAGTATACATGAAATCTTTTACCCAAAGTAGGCTGCAATACTTATTATAATTAGTGCACCTGCGTAATGTAGGGTGAAAAATTATGTCGTCCTTAATGGTGTATTTTATCAATGTGCTTGCAAAATTTATAACAGAGGGGTTAATCTTGGGGCAAATTTTTTTGCACGGTAATTAAAATTCATAGTGATATCTTGAAATTACTGAAAAAAGATTCTCCAGTGGGCTCTTTCATTCAGAGTATACATGAAATCTTTTATAGACCAAAGTAGGCTGCGATACTTATAATAATTAGTGTACCTACGTGATGTAAGGTAAAAATTATGTCGTCCTTAATGGTGTATTTTATCAATGTGCTTTGCAAAAATTCATAACAGTGGGGTTAATCTTGGGGCAAATTTTTTTGCACGGTAATTAAAATTCATAGTGATATCTTGAAATTACTGAAAAAAGATTCTCCAGTGGGCTCTTTCATTCAGAGTATACATGAAATCTTTTATAGACCAAAGTAGGCTGAGATACTTATTATAATTAGTGTACCTACGTAATGTAAGGTAAAAATTATGTCGTCATTAATGGTGTATTTTATCAATGTGTTTGCAAAAATTCATAACAGTGGGGTTAATCTTGGGGCATATTTTTTCCACGGTACCTAATTAAAATTCATAGTGATATCTTGAAATTACTGAAAAAGATTGCCCAGGGGACTCTTTTCATTCCGAGTATACATGAAATCTTTTATAGAATTTTGGTAAAAGGTGAAAAACTCGGAGTTATAACTCCACCTAGAACGAAATTTACAATAATAGGCGTTGATATTGTACAGTTCAAAAAGTGTAGTAATTGTTTTATAAATATTTCTAATTCATAACTGTCACGTTTAAGCCTGGAGCAAATTTTATCCACGGTAATTAAAATTCATAGTGATAAGGCCCCCAGATATTATGCCGTCCTCAATGGTGTATTTTATCATCTATACATGAACGAAATCTTTTTATAGAATTTTAGGGTGAAAAATAGTGCACAATATAATAAGTTTTCAACAACAATTATTTTGATATTCAACAGGTAAAAAAAAGATCATTAGAAAATAACAGAACTTTTAAATTATTATTTATTCGGGTCCAAACTCTGCTAGAAGCCCTATGATGAGCGGGGGTGCTATCAGAAAAGGCGGGGCGATGCTAGGTATATATACGGCGCATCTCCTCAACGTTTAAAATAGAACTAAGCTAGTATAGCTATAGATCTGTAATAAGTTGAACTAAGCTGTATTATCCAGAGATTCGTATAAACGTGATTGTGAGTTTAATAAGTTGCTATCCTCTTTTACTGCATTTTAAAGCCTACAGACTGCATCAACATGTACCGACCAAACGTGCAGAATAATGACAAATTAATGGTGAGTACATAAATAAATTATAAGGGTGAACTTTTATGAAGAGTTATCGTAGATATAAGTGGGTATTATTGTAATGCATACTATGTATCTTGACAAAATTAGCAGCATTAAAATATTTACTATGTTCCAGGCACTCAAACGACCTGCTGGTGAAACCGTTGGCGAGGGGGTGACGGGGGCAAAATATGCCAAACCAACCCCAGGCTCCACCGAATATGAAAATCCTATGCAGAAAATGAACGCCAAATGCCTGCTTTATGCAAACACAACTCCTCTGAACGACAGTGCTTGCAAATTAATAACCGTGGGACTTAATCCTGAAGCAAATTTTTCAACGGTGATTAAAATTCACAGTAATAAGGCTCCAGATGCTGGTGTTGTGCTGGACTCCACTGGATTCAATGAACTGATGCAGATGCTGCCGGACATCATCAATAATTGTGAAATGGAGTCCTTAGAAGCACGCCGTAGTTTTAATTTAACGAATTACGTTATAAAAACATGGCACAGCACCAGCATGGCGATAGAACCGAAGTTTCCGGTGAAATACGGATATAATGTATGCCTGGGAATTGCAAGTTTCAGAAGATTACAAACTTTGGAGAACTACATCAAAGGTGTAATCAGCAATATAGAAAAGGACGACATGCGCATTAATACAATGGGGAGGTTAAGAGCGGAAGCTGAAGAGGCGGCGATGACATCCATCGAGACAGGTGAAGCTGGAAACCTGAACTATGAAAGTTTAACAAGAATATGCGCCAAACTGGGGCCTAGATACATGGACCTTGCCGAAATCGCCGCCAAGTTCTCCAGAGTGCTGCTACCACTTGTACGTTATGCGGTGGAAAAACTACTAGAAAGAGAAGCAAATAGAAGCCCCTTTGAACGGATACTAGATAGAGAAGAAGCAAATAGAAGTCCCTTTGAACACGCACAAAGAATGTAAAAATTGTTTTAAAATTGTTTTTAATTATATAATAATATAAACGTATGTATTTATTAGAAATTAGATAATTGAATAAATATCTAAGTAAGTGACCTGTTTTTATTATATTTTAATAATAGTATGGGTGATCATACCTGTTTTACAACGTTAGAAAATTCAATATCAATTTGTGACAAATACCACGCCCACCCCCTAATATTTAATAAAACAAAAGTGGTGGGGTTTAAAAATATTGATGCATTTAGGATGGTAATTCAACCTTTTAAAGTTTATAAAAAAAGACATGCACTTTCCCACACTAACAAAAACAGAGATTAGATTCTCAAATAGGTATTTTTCTAAAATACCCTTTTTGAATAAGATAATATTATAGTACATATTATGTTTACACTTAAATTAAGATTACCATGGAAATGTCCAGTTATCAAGTTAACCAACGATGTCACATTGAGAAAAATTGTTGGAATACTGTAGAATTTGAATTCTTGTAATTCGGATGCCGATAATAAAAATTTAAGACAAAGGCTATGTTTATGTGAAATAATATGTTTTTCCAGTGGAAGTTGTTTAACTTTGACAGCCATGTTGATTTAAATTTTAGAAAAGGTAACCACAAGTATCTCGGTAAAGAAGCCGAGGAATTAATGCTATGTTTTTTAAACTACACAGATAGCGCTATGCATTCAACTACCTAGTTTCATTATTGTATAATGAAAGGAGTCAATAAAATGTAACAATAAAATTCACTTAGGATATTTATTAATAATTAGAATAATTAATACATGTTATCTAATCCTAACTCGTTAAGTATTTCTCCACTATGCTTATTTATCATTTCCTTAAAACAAATCGCAATATCCTTATCCATACATGTAAACTTCTTAAGTCCTTGCTTCATTTTGTCATAACTAGCTTCCACAGATCCATATTCTTCAAGTTTGAACTCGTCTATAATTTGCCGTAATATGTTTCGAAAATTAAGAGTTTCCAGTTTATCTAGATGAAACTCTAATAAATCGGTCAAGTCAATGAGCTGAGTAACCTCTTCTTTGCTCATAGCTAACACTGAGGAGAAATATTGTATCTTGATGTAGTTACCTTCAAGAATATTCCCCGCGGATGTGATAATGTAATCACAGACACGGTGCGCCATAGTCGTCTCATCTTCAAAATAGGCGTCGGAGTTAAGTTTTAAATGTTCTATAATTATCGCCCAATCACAGGATATAAACGATACATTCCCAATGTCCGTGAAAATTCGCACTATAGGTTGTAGATTTCTTCTCACACTTAATCCTGTAGTTACTATCTTATTTTCTATATTCGAGAGGCGGTAACTCGTCGTTTTAATAGTTACTAGGGATTGCAATCCGGCCTCATTTTCAATCCGGCCGGATCCGATCGGATTTTCATCAATCCGGCCGGGTCCGGACGGATCCGGCCGGATTGATCAAAACTTTCCTTTTTTGTTGCAAGTTGCAACATGGGCGTTAATGAAGTGTTGAAAAAAAGATATGTATACGAAATCAACTTTATTATGTATAATTTTAAAAATAAACCAAAATAATTACACTCTCAGTGTCAGAACAAATAAAATCACAAATTAAAAATCAAAACAATTAAAATCTCATAATAACAAAAAACCAGTGTCTTGAAAACCGTAACTGGTGATTCAGTCTTTTAGTTAGACTTTGAAGATAAAGTAGAGATCAATATTATCAATCAAAATTATGAAATTAAACAACACATAACATAATAATAATAATTAATGGATACAAAAAATAAAAATATGACAGGATTGACAGGACGCAAGTGACCGAATCTGTCTAATGAATAACACAGCACACAGCACAGCAGTCACAGCACACACAACAACACAACAATCACAAAATATTAACTATTCTTTGTTTTTTCAACTCTTTAGTTTTAAAAATAATCAATCTTTGGTTTGAAAAAAAGATTGCAGATGAAAAAAACAAGCACCACGCGTTTAAAGTACCTGCTAGCACCTACTCATGTAACAGCGCGGTTATTTTGACAAAATATGCAATCACCGGACCCGGTCACCGGATCCGGTATGTTGGTATCGGATCCGTCAAGTGTATATTGATGCCGGATCCGCCGGATTACCGGATCCGGTTTTCCGGATTGCAATCCCTAATAGTTACGTCATTTTTATTCAATTCATCCAAATAAATGTTCAACGCATCGTGATTACTGCAGGACTCCGTGAGATGAGGGCACGTCGTCATTTTAGGAAGTGATATAGGTTCTATTCTGCATGGCACGTCGTATGTTCTTTTCTTCGTTATCGATGAATCTACGAAAACATCGTCCAGCACTCGTTTTTGCTACATCTCGTTCGATACTAACATTGTAAAAGCTAAGACAAGCTCAGCAGATCTAATCACCGACCACGATTATATTATACCAGATCACAGGAGCCGCAGCTATCCACGTTATGACAAGTAGTGGGAGAAGGTTGTGGGAAAGACACTCATCGAGCAGACCAGCCCGTCGAAGAGGCTCCTGTAGGCGTCGGGTGAAGGATAGCCGTCGGTAATGGAGGTAATAGTGATCCAGATGCTCAATCGTCCTTGATCGCAACTTGTTCGCAGTAAATGACCATCAAACCTTAGTTATAGGGCGATGGGGCGTCAAAGAGGAATGTATGTAAGAGTGTAGTTACAATTAAAAAAAAAACAGCCTATAAACTATGAACGCATTTATGGAATTCACAAAGGATGGGTATGAGTATGAGATGTTATAACAACGCGGCTGACCCGTCCGACCGTTAATAATATCTTAGATAGCAGTAGGTACTCGAATCATGAGTGCATTTGTATATGAATTAATCCTAAATGATTAGTTATAAAGCAACGTGCTGTATTATTGACAACTACATGTCTTGATAAGTGTAGATAAATGATTGTTATAAAAATTATAAAAATAGTATGGTTGGGTGGTAATTGGCCAAAAAGTGTCAACACAGCACTCGATAAGTGCATAGGTATATATTCTATCAAGATGCTACCAGGGAAAAAAGGTCAATTATAGCCCCATTGAAAAAATTATTGGACGCGACAATCACGTCGTATAAAGCTGTGATCGCCGTGATAAGTTTCCGCTCCAGCGACTTAAATCGAGATGTTTTTTATCGTTATACATCTTCTTTAACGTGGGGAAAAAAAAAATAAAAAAATTACGTGTTTTATTTTTATTAACATCATTTTCAGAAATCATCATAATATACATAGTGTTTTATATTAAGTCGACACTATTGCTAACTTCGTTATTATTTAAGCTAGAAAGTCGGTTAAATTAGCAAACTAGTAGTATTTTTGCCGCTGAATAAAATAGCGAAAGCAGAAAAACAATTGAACATTGCGTTTTCGCTACAGCGGGCCAAATTAAATATTCGATTCTCAACATAGTGCATAGAGACTTTTTCCTTTAAAAATATACAGGGTGTTCCATTAAATTATTATTTACATTAACCTTATAATCTAAAAAATTTAAATTATACCTACTCTAAAATTGTAAAATATGTACATGCATCTAATAATTTATAATTACATAATCTAGAATAATAATACATACAAAAATTATGTTTACAGAACCTGAATACAGGGTATTAAGAAAATGACGGATAAACTCTTCAGTACATTGTAGGGGACACTCAGTAGAGTACGGGAAAAATAATTTAAAAAATTCTGGTCTTCAATTCGGTGAGATAAAAAATGCCAAAGTTAACATTTTACTGTCTTTGTTTTTTCAGTATTTGCAAAAAATAAAATGGTTTTACAGATATAAAAAGGGTACTTTAATCGTTATCAATTAAAAAATTGCTTAAGATGTATTACTGGCTTGGAAAATTTAATAAGAATTTTTTATCTTTTTTAAGATTCTGAAAAAAGCATTTGGCAACATCGGTTTTGATACCTTGACTACCTACATTGTTAGATATTAGACGAAATTACCAAATACCAACTGTTATCGTGTTAAACGTTGTCAAATTTATTGTTCAATATTATGCTTATATCTTTTTTAAAATGTAGCTCTGGATTTTTTTTTTTTTTTAATTATTTTTCCCGTACTTTACTGAGTTTCCCCTACAATGTACTGAAGAGTTTATCCGTCATTTTCTTAACACCCTGTATATCACAAAATATTTACATATGCCTGATGAAATATTTACACTACTAATCAGAACTGTAGCCGAATGGGGTAACAGAGGCGGTAAACTTTTTGCTCAGGTCTGGAGACAACTTCGCAAGTTTTTACCCGGTTTATAGCCTTGGAGTTATAAACGTATTTTTCGCCGGCCCCCTCGCAAATCATCTCCTTAAGAGTATTAAAATTAACAATTTTAGCATTCTCAAAGTTCATGGTGATACCTTTAACTTTGCAGACGTACACAAAATCATTAATCTTAGACGAGAATACTTTCAACGCGTAATTTTTAGGGCCACCGCTAACGAACTCAGCTATGTAGCTACCGGCTCCGTACGGAGCAATCTCGTCTGTTAGTTGACCCAAAAAATCACCCGTCTCAGGCATCCAATCGCCGGGGGAGCCCTTGAAAATAACGCTATCTGTATCAAAATAAAGGACTCGATCGCCCAGTTTATGAAGATACTTGTATAATTCCAAGCGCGCTAAGCAGGTAGTCACTGCAGCTATAACAACGTTTACAGTTCTCAACGGAGTATAGCTATCGTCCGACTTATCCCAACATGCTAGTAAGATGTCATCATCGATTATTACAAGATTATGAACGGTGATCGACGGCTCTGATAATAATTGAAAGAGCTCTGCAGCATCCTTTATAACAGAAGTCTGCATGAGGTTCTCTCTTTGACCGAACTTACCCCAGAAGCTGTTCAATTGTAATTTTGCAATGTATCGCATGCCTGGATTGACCTGTATATTGGACTCGTCTAAAACAATACCTTCAACTTCATGGTATTGCTTTAAATACTGGGCACGACTTTCAGATGTATTGCACCAGTCAGGCCACCCGCTACATTCTTGCTTAAGCTTTAAGAACTTGTCAATATACCCTGCGAATAAGCCACCCTTTCTGGTCTCTTTGTTGTACGTCTCGCTGGCATACTTCCAAATCTCGTAATATTTAATCACCTCGTATCCCAACGAGACAGCCAGTTTTAATTCGGCAGCAACAAAGGTGCCATTCAATTGTCGTTCATGTACATCATGTTCGCATATACCTTGATTGACAGTCTCGACACATGTACGACATAAGGGGAACGTTAACTTACCCTTACATCTATAAGGTAGTACCGGCAGATATAAGTTTTTGGGCGGTAAAACGGAGCATTTGATTAGCCCTACGAGCGTATCAAGATTCTCCGCTTTACAAGCCTCATCACCTATAATTACCTTGGGGTGGCCTACAGGATATGTACCGTATTTATTAATATAAGGGTAAAGACTGCAGACGTCGTAATAATATATTTTTTCGGAGTTCGAACACTCGTAGTACAGCTTGATAGCATTTGTACGCCCTCCAAAAAATGCGTCGCGTGGATTGAGAGGTTCGTGTTTGTAATTGAAATTATTCTGTAAATATACCCTCATATCTATGTTGTCTTTCAACAGCTTCTTAAAATCGCACTCCCAAATAGATTCAACATTGTACCCGAGTGCTAGAAGCTTATTTTCCTTCCATACGGTTCTCTCACGACGTATAAAAGCCAAGTTATTAATATCGGAGCCGCCGTTATTGACAAATTTTGATGTGGTTTGTTTGGGATGACACCGTTCACAGCCATGATAATAGCATCCATAAAATTCATAAACGGTGTTGGTCTCGGCGCAAAACCCGTCTACAAGCAGGTTTGAGGGAAGCCTGACTTCACGACCATTCCCCGCATGTTTAATCGGGTGAGGTGATGAAGCTTCTTTTAGATTTAACCATTTCAACGCTACAAGAGACTGACCGTCGACCATTCTGTAACCGTTCGGTGGTAGAAGGCCGATACTATCATTTTTCAGAAAGTTTCTTCTGAAAACGAGGTTACAGGCTCCGGCAATGGTGACGCTCTCTTGAAACGGATCAACAGCGTTCGTCTCTAGAAAAAATTTTCTGAATTTCAAACAGGCCATCCTCAGTATGTTTACATCTTCAGTACAATAAGACACGATTTCATTTTTCATGTCAAACTGTACATTTCTTGACACCTCGTCATTATACCATCGATAAAATTTATCCCGTTCAGTAGCACTCATTTTATCAGGCATATAATTAGAGGCGTCAGGTAAAACGCCATAATAATTAGCGTTCTCTAAGGTATTAAATAAATGTGGGAAGTATCCTTTACTGCCTTCAAAATTAAAAGTGGCTGGCAGTTTTGCTAAAGGTAGAGGCATATAATTTAAACTGTCTATGATTTTTACATTGTGCGTGACTATGGAGATAAATTTACTACCTGTTCGTATGAACTTAGGATCCCAACGCCCAACATCTTTTAGAAACTCTTTGGCGAGGAAGCAGCCATCGTACCCTTTCATGTTATGCGCTAGAACTGTGATGTCGAAACCCGTTAGCATTAATCGAGCTAAATACTCTGTAAAAGCTTTTACAGGGCTGTCTCTAAAGATGTGCGACCTCACACCACAGCTAGCACACGGGGTTGTTATAGACTCCGGCTTGTCTACACACATGGCGCATACCTGCTGGACTACGCAGAGATTTGGCTCGTGTAGAAACGTCTCATCGCCTATCTGTTTATTTTGGGTACATTCCAGATCGAAGAAAACAAGAAAAAATTTTGCGCTTAGCTGTTCTCTTTTCCTAATACTTAGTTTATTAGGCTGCATAAAACATAAATGTCTAATTGGTTTCTGAGCCATGCATAATGAGCAAAATTTTATACCACAGCTATGTTTCTTGTTTCCGACCACGGTTATGAGACAGATATTGCACTTGCGGTAAGTCTTGCATATGTCAGGTTTATGAGTTTCAAAACATTGAGGACCTCTAAATAGTCTACGACAGACAGGACATTCGATTTTAACCTCGAGAACGCTACAGGGCTTTGGGGAGTGACAGCAAGGACATTTAAACGGACAATTATAATGCATCATTTTATTACTATATCTTTTTAGGCATTTTTCACAGAAATATCGCGAACAGAAGCATGCTGTCAGACTTAAAATCAAATTAATATGATTGTTTTCCATTATTAAGTTAATAATTATAGGATCTACTTGACCCTCTTTTAGACCGTTAAAGAACACATGCTTACCGTCACGGCGGTTATAAATTATTAAAGAAATGTTTAGGGTGTATAAATAATCTTGTAACTGACGAACATCGTCTATAGTAGCACCCCGAGATAAATTGACGCCCGATAAAATGTCAAGCTGTCGGCCACGCTCTTCAATCAGGGGTTTATTTTTGTTTAACTTATGGAAGTCAACTTTGTCAGTTTTATAAGCAACCCCTAATACTACAGCATAGGCCAAACACTTACCGTCCTCGTTATTAACCTGCAACACACCTCGCTTTCGACTACAAAAGTCTTCAAAGGTCGAACCCCTTAGTTTTATGGCGTTTCCTCTCAGGCGCGGCATCTCTACGCGGTCGATGGTTAGTGTAAGGACTCCCGTTGTGAAGAAAGATGCATTGGACTGCAAAATTTTACCCAGTGTGGCTAAAATAACATCCGCCACTAGTTGGTCCTTTCGACGGAACGAAATAGCCACTGGTCTGTCCGGAAAATCCTCGTTACTGAAAACCAGCCCGACTCTGTCGTCGTCGTTGAAATCCCGCATACCTTGTTGCAGTACTTCGTCTAAACCTCGCTATAAAAATTACAAAGTCTTATTAGTATTATTGTAATATTCTTTTAATTTACAATAACTTACCTGAATATAAGTTAACGGGGTCATTAGGCCGTCGTAGCTGTTGTATTTGAACGTGATGCGCCGACCCGTTAACTTAAATTTCTTAAAGGTCCTACTGCTTGTACCTAGGAGTGTTATTACACTCCTCGAGGTATGCGGGATTTGCTCACTGCTACGCCTGAAGGTGTCCTGCTGTTGATCCGCGTTGACCCGTTTCTCGACACTGCCCCGTCTGAAGGTGTCCTGCTGTTGATCTGCGTTGACACGTTTCTCGAAGTCATCCAGCAGTCTACACAGCTCATCTGACTGTCCTGGGTCAACGTCTTCCAAAATAAACTTACGCTGAATGACCTGTAAAATAGAAATTTTTTAGCTGCTCTACGAAATCTTCATGCTTTCAATTAAAATAATAAATCTCAGTTTTACCTCTCTAAGTGTCTGCATCTGGTCTTCGACGAAGGCCCCCTCGTTATACATCCTCAGCAACTGTGGCAATGTATGGGTTTCCAACACCTGATTAAAGACCGCCACGGCAGGCCTCCTTGTACCGCTGCCTGAGGGTTGCACATCTCCAGTTCCAGATATTCTTGGACCCGTGAATTGCTGCTGCGAGGGCGTGTTGTTCAAACGTCTATCAAGATCATCCAGGACTCTATACAGATCGCTTGTCTGCTGAGGATCTGAGCCTTCAAATATTGTTTTATGCTGTAGGACCTGGAAAATATACTTTTTGTAAATCTAGGTACATTTTAAACCATTCTAACTACATATTTTCGTAATTACTATTTTATTTCTGTACGTTTAGCATAATTGTTAGCTGTAAATAATTTTTTTTTGTTTTGATATTCCTAATTAAAACTTCAATGAAATAGAAAAAATAAAAAGTTTAATTATTGATATTGTGCAAACTGAATGTGGGATACGTATAACAAATTCCTGTATATGGGCCCTATAGTTAATAAAAAGACATGCAATTTTCCACACTAACAGAGGTAAAATAAATTTTTTAAAACAGTTTAATTGGACCTTATTTTTCTAAATTTATTACCGAAGATGAAAATAAAATTTATTAGAGTCACTACTCATGTGTCCCAATTAAACATAGTGTTGAAAAAAATAAAATAAAATAAAAAAGGTTTATGCACATGCTAGTTATAATTATTTTTATTCATATTATACTTACATCTCTGAAAATCCGGTACTGATCAATACATATACATATATTTTGACTGTACAAGTCCAATATTTGCGATAGAGTCCTGTCCTCCAACATTTCTCTAAACGCTTGCAATAAAAGGTCCATAATTGAATCATCAGACGCCATTTCCCCTTGTAAGTTAAAATTTCTTTAATGTCTTAAAGAAAATAAAATATCCCTTTCATACATTGCCACCATCAATTTTGTAATAAAATTCATAATGTTGTTGAAAACTTATTATAAAGCAGATAGTAAGAACTTTGCAATAAAAGTTATTATATTGTGCACTTTGTTTTTTCAAAATAATGATTATTTTACAAAAAAAATCTGAACCATTTCATGGTTATTAACTAGGTATAACTACATGTAACATAATAGAGTCCACTGGAGTCTTTCAGACATTTCAAGAATCAGTAATGATATCATAATAAAAAAAATAAAATTATTTTATTCTCTATAGCTGGCGCTGTGTATGAAAAGGGTAATAAATAAAAAAATTAAAAAAAAGTTATGTTATGTTATTTCTTATGATATGCTTTTATTTATTGAATATCGCTAATAATTAATAAACGGCCAAGTACTTACAGTTGGTAATCCTCTGCTGGTAATCCTCTGTTGTTAAATATAATTATATGCACACTAGCACTGTATAATTCAACTTATTACACGCACAATTACGTTTACAAATCTATAACTTAGTTCTTTTTAAAACGATGAGGAGATGCGCCGAATATATACCTAGCATCGCCCCGCCTTTTCTGATATCATCCCCGCTCATCATAGGGCTTCTAGCAGAGTTTGGACCCCCGAATAAATAATAATTTAAAAGTTCTGTTATTTTCTAATGATCTTTTTTTATCTGTTGAATATCAAAATAATTGTTGTTGAAAACTTATTATAATGCACAACAGCAATGAAAACGTTATTATATTGTGCACTATTTTTCACCCTAAAATTCTATAAAAAGATTTCGTTCATGTATAGATGATAAAATACACCATTGAGGACGGCATAATATCTGGGGGCCTTATCACTATGAATTTTAATTACCGTGGATAAAATTTGCTCCAGGCTTAAACGTGACAGTTATGAATTAGAAATATTTATAAAACAATTACTACACTTTTTGAACTGTACAATATCAACGCCTATTATTGTAAATTTCGTTCTAGGTGGAGTTATAACTCCGAGTTTTTCACCTTTTACCAAAATTCTATAAAAGATTTCATGTATACTCGGAATGAAAAGAGTCCCCTGGGCAATCTTTTTCAGTAATTTCAAGATATCACTATGAATTTTAATTACCGTGCAAAAAAATTTGCCCCAAGATTAACCCCACTGTTATGAATTTTGCAAACACATTGATAAAATACACCATTAAGGACGACATAATTTTTACCTTACATCACGTAGGTACACTAATTATAATAAGTATCGCAGCCTACTTTGGTCTATAAAAGATTTCATGTATACTCTGAATGAAAAGAGTCCACTGGACAATCTTTTTCAGTAATTTCAAGATATCACTATGAATTTTAATTACCGTGCAAAAAATTTGCCCCAAGATTAACCCCACTGTTATGAATTTTTGCATTTTAAAAGATTTCATGCACTATGTTGAGAATCGAATATTTAATTATTTGGTCAACTGGGAACACCTGTTGCAACGGGGTTATTGTGTAACAGGGATTAGAGAAATATAAGGTAAGATTTGACCTACATAATACGACGGTTATGGCCAGGTAATCTAAGGGGTTTTATTGTAGGCGGCATATGTATAGAATTTTCAACTCGGGATCATGATTTCAAATGGCTCTATTTTTATACAGCTTACATAATGAGGCGAATAATGTCGCTGACCGATCAAAGGGGTTTTAGATACATTATAACAATAATGATTTCAATTCTTTTTTTCTCATTCTGCCTTGTGTGTTAAAGGATTATCGAGGAAATACAGCTTGCATGTTGAGAATTGAATATTTAATTATTTGGTCTACTGGAACACCTGTTGCAGCCGCTATTGTGTAACAGGGATTATAGAAATAAAAGGAAAGATTTGACCCACATAATACGACGGTGATAATCAACGGGTTTATAGGCGGCATAAGTATAGAATTTTTAACGCGGGATCATGATTTCAAAGGGGTCTATTTTTTATACAGTTTACATAATGAGGCGAATAATGTCGCTGACCGATCAAAGGGGATTTTAGATACATGTTAACAATAATAATTTCAATTTATTTTTTCTCATGCTGCCTTGTGTGTTAAAGGATTATTGAGGAAATACAGATATATAATGCGAGACGCTGACCGATCAAAGGGATTAGTACATTATAACAATACAACAATAATAATTCTTTTTTTCTCATGCTGCCTTGTGTGTTAAAGGATTATAGAAATAAGATTTTACAGCTTACCTACATATGCATAGTAATCAAAGGGTTTTATTGTAGGCGGCATAAGTCAAAGGGATTAGTACATGTTAAGAGAGCAATAAATAATGAAATTAAGGGATTAATTAGACAATAGTGACGGCTATAAATAACCCTTAAGCTGACATTAATGGGTTTTTTAATTAGGCAATTTGTATTCCACGCACTCATATTCTACTACTTTAACACCCTGTATTTTCTTAACAAAGCATTTCCCGACTATAGCTTATAAAGTAAACTCATATTATTTTTCGATTCTCTATCGATCCCTGGAGTTAAGAAGATAAAACCTGAATCACTCTGTATAGTTTTTCTATTTAATAACCCGTATTTGAAAACAAATGTGGGTACAACCGAAGCACTCAGTGGCGTAGAAGGTGTCACAGGACACCTTATTTCTATAGTAAAAAATCGAAGTTTTTTTTAATTTTTTTATGGTTTTTTGGAAGGTTAGATTAAATTGCTATAAGAAGGCAACCTTGCAAAATTTCTATAAAAAATTCAAATACTTATAGCACGTTTAACAATAATTTTAATTATTTATTTTTTTTTATTTAATCGTCTAAGATAAGTACTATAAACTAAAGGGCTTGCAGATAAAGCTAAGATATTAAGAAAGTATGAATAAATATTTTCCCGAAAATGGTTTTTAACCGAGAGATACAGGGTGTTTAAGAAAGGATCATTTTACAAAACAGGTTTTTCAACACCCTCTATCTTGGTTACAGAACATTTTAGAAAAAATATTTATTTGAATTTTCCTTATATTTTACCATTATCTACAAGCCCTTCATTTCATCGTACTTCTCTTATGACTATTAAATAAATGAAACAAAAAATTAAAATTATTGTTAAAAGTGAAAGTAAAAAGCTATATTTGAATTTTTTATCGAAATTTTATAAGTACGGCTTTTTGTAGCAATTTAATCTGGCATTCCTAAAAACCATAAAAAAATCAAAAGTAACTGTTCAGAATTTTTTACGAGAAAAAAGTTGTCCCCAGTGATCCCGCATTCTACGCCACTGGGTGCTTCGGTTGTAGTCGGTTGTACCCACAATTTTTTCTTTTAATCCGGGTTATTAAATAGAAAACCCGTATACAAAAATTAAAAACATTTGGTGCATTCTGCAGAAAGATACAATAAAAAAAAAACAATTTTGTAAATTCACACTTACCTTAACACCCCGTATTTCGATTAAAAACACTTTCTGAATTTTTTTTTTCAACTTTCTTTTTTCTAGTAAGTATTTTTACATTTCCAACGTTTAGCGAGTTATTAGCAAAAAAAAAATTCACCAAAGGACTGATGTGGATTTATGTTTTACAACTTCTTCACTAAGAATAATAATTGTTATTGAAGGAAAATCTTAGACCGATAAGATTTTTTATGAACTTTTTCTAAAATTTTTACCTTACCGACCGGACTAAGTGTACCTACTTTAATTATGAGTTATAAGCGAGTAAAAATCGAAATTGTTCAGTACCTACCTACATACACCGTGTCTCTTGAATTTCCGGACATAGGGAATTCCCATGTTAAAATAAACTATTGTAAAAAGCCAACCTTAGCCAGACACCCGGTATAATTTTGGCCAGTTAATTACCTACTCAGAAAATATTTTTTCGAATACTTTGATTAAAAATTCACTTTTACTTACTAATTTCAAAACGTAGGATTTGCGTGCACTAGCGTGCAAAAGACTTTTGCAGGCTAATAGACTGTGAAGCAAAATTGTAGATGACAAAAAATTACGAATGTCAACATTTTCTTTTCAAATTCTTAGCAATTTTTATTAGCTTTCGGATAGGTACAGTATTCAAAAAAATGTTGTTTGATACACGATTGCGAAATTATTTTGTATTCTCGAATGATTTTTTTGCTCGCCAAGGCTCGCAAAAAAACGTTGATCGAAAATAACTATTTTTTTAAGTCATGTTGAAATCTCGAACTAAGTTGTTTTTCAAACGCATTTTATGATTTTCATCATAATTTTAGGTGATTGTCAAAACATTGTTTCAGCTGATTCATGTGAAGATCAGGAATTGGAAGAGCCTTCAATCTATTGTGATAGCGGTAGTGAGTATATTCCATCAGCAGCAGAATCGAGCAACGTAAATATGTTTTTGTTTTTTTTTTTTGTTACATAATTTATAAAATTTTTAGTAGTTTATTAATAATTGAAATCATGAGTCATTACGGGTTGTGTTTTCGTGGTCCTTGCATATTTTCTCCGAAAATTTCATTAACAGCTGCGGTAGACCTTGAGCGGTCACTTATGTTAGAGGTGGAAACATCGACTGCGCTCGCGTGACCATTGATGATTGATGATGCCTACCGCTGCTGTACACATACCTTCGGAAAAAATATGCAAGAACCACCACAAAAGAGCTTTGGGATCAAGTAGGTATGATTTCAATGATTAAAAAACAGTCATGAAAGCCTGCACACATTTTGCTAGTCTAATAATGCTTCGATATGATTATTTTCATATTTGGTAAAATAATAATAATTGGATGGTTAAATGAATACCAAATAAATACCAAAAGAAACAGATATTTTGTAGAAATTTGGATTTTGTAGTTCGGTAGGAAATATTATGGAAGATATAAAACGATATGTCACATGCTCACATGACCTATAGGGAGTTAGGTATGGTAAATTAACTTTTACGCTAAAAACGGTCTCCCCTCACTATTATTCTTGATGTGTTTGCTTTAAATTTAGCTAAGTTAGTGCTATAGAGGGATTCACTATACAGGGTTAGAACTATTTAAAGGGTCACTACAGGGATATCCTGAACCATTGAAGATACAAGGCCGGTTAAATTAGAGAAAAGTTGCGCTATTTTGTGGCCATCTCGAATCCGTCAAAACATGCAAGATATCTGTGACCGTTCCTGAAATATCCTGGAAAAACTGAAAAATCGAGAAATCTTATTTTTGTCATATCTTTCTTACAATTGGAAATTAATAAATAATTTTTCGTAGGCTTATATAAGCCGTTATGAGCTATTATTCATCTGACGTTTCAAAAATTTTCAAAGCCGACTAGATCCCAGAGTTTTCATAGTCAACTTTCGTTTTTCTTATGGCCGCCATATTATTTTTTTATGTCGTTCGATAAGAAAAAAATAATGGAAACCAAAAATTAATAAATTTTAGAAAAAAAAATTGGAAAATTTTTATTCTTTTTTCAAAGAAAAACAGAAAATTTTTCGCTGAAATAGGTCAATATGAGGTCAAACTGCTTGCATTATAGTTTTTTAATTTTCTCTATGATATTCGGTCTATAAAGTTCTTTTTTTTTAGAAAAAAAGAACAAATTTTTTTTTCCATTTATTTTTTGAAGTTTATTAGTGTTTGGTTTCCATTATTTTTTTCATAACGAACGAAATAAAAAAACAATATGGCGGCCATAAGAAAAACGAAAGTTGACTATGAAAACTCTGGGATCTAGTCGGCTTTGAAAATTTATGAAACATCAGAAAATAAAGTTCATAACGGCTTATGTAAGCCTACGAAAAATTATTTATTAATTTCCAATGATAAGAAAGATATGACAAAAATAAGATTTCTCGATTTTTCAGTTTTTTCAGGATATTTCAGGGACGGTCACAGATATCTTGATATTTTGACGGATTCGAGATGGCCACAAAATAGCGCAACTTTTCTCTAATTTAACCGACCTCGTATCTTCAATGGTTTAGGATATCCCTGTAGTGGCCCTTTAAATAGTTCTAACCCTGTATAAGACTATATAAGAGGGGTTTATCAAAATTCACTAGAAGGACAAAAAAGGTACAAAAAATTTCTATGTGAGAATAATGTGTAAAACAGCTGGTTATTAATATCCAAGTACCTATAAGAAATATTTTAAAGCAGGACATGAGCAGGCTATCTTCCGAAAAAAGCGAAAATTTTTACGTTCGTTTTCCTTATACCTACATTGTAATAATTTTACACTAGGTTGTTTCTTTGTGATTCAAATGCTTTCTGTTTATTAGGTAACTGAGGAAGCTACAAGTGCTGATGAAACTGATGAAAGTGATGTAGCACCGCCAGAAGTAAGAAATACAATATACTATGTGTGTGTGTACTATAATTAGGTATACATGCAGAGATTGATAGTACTTAGGTATCATCAATCTGTTTTACCAAAGGAACTCGCAGTTTTGGAAGCCAAATTGGGTTTCACCCAATTTAGTTTAAAACTATAGTGAAATATGTGAAGCGACTCATTCTGATAAAATGTCTCCATGGACGCAAAAAAAAAAATAATGAATGGATTTCGATAGGTATATACAAGGTGTCCAGTTTAAGTGACAGTACATGGGGATCTTGGAAACGGTAAAAAATACAGGGTCAAATCAATTAGAGAAAAGTTGGGTCGGTTAAGTTAAAGAAAAGTTGCAGAATTTTATGCTTAATAAAAATCTAAAAAAATTCAGGATATTTTCAGTCGTTGCTGAAATATCCTGATACACGAAAATACTGAAAAGTCGAGATTTCTTATTTTTGCCATATCTTTTTTATTATTGTAAATTAATAAATATTTTTTGTAGGTTTACATAGGTATATCAACAGGTATCCATTCGACCAAAACTTCCAACGCCGACTAGATCACAGCGTTTTCATAGCCTACTTTTGTTTTCCTCGCGGTCGGCATATTCTTTTTTATGTCGTTCGGTATCAAAATCAAAATGGAAACAAAAAATTCTATCACATAAAAAACAGTTTCCTTAAAATTTTATTCTCCTTAAAAAAGGTATAACTTTTTAAATCGAATATCATAAAAAAAACAAGGCCAGCACTAAATCGGGGAAAAAATTGTTTTTTTTTTCTAAAAAAGGAGGCAAAAAAATATTTTAAATGTTGTTATTAGCTTTGGGCCTCCATTATTTTTTTTTATACCGAACGATATAAAAAAAAATATATGACGCCGATAAGAAAAACAAAACTTGACTCTAGGATCTATAGCCGGTTTTGGAAAAAATATTTCAGCAACGACTGAAAATATTCTAAATTGTTTTTCAGATTCTTATTAAGCATCAAATTATGCATCTTTTCTTTAATTTAACCGCCCCTGCATGTCTTACCGTTCCCATGATCCCTATACAGGGATCATGTATATACTGCCACTTAAATTGGACATCCTGTATATCTCGAAATCCCTTCATTATATTTTTCACGCTTGACATGCACATTTCACTAGTTTTCAATTAAATTTAGTGAAACCCAATTTGCTTTAAAAAACTACGGGATACTTTGCTAGTTTTGATTCATTAATGTTTTACGGACATTTTTATTGATGTTTTTGATTATTGTTAATGGTCAAATCTTATTTTTAGCTTACCGAAAAGGAAACCCGTTTTAGACCTGCTGAATTCGATAATAACTTAAATGTAGGTTTGAGTTACGAAAAACGGCAATGCATATTTTTATAACTATTCATTTTTTAGGGCACTGATTGTGAAGATAATTTACCAATTGATCTATTAAACAAAGAGAAGTGTTTTCCTGTCAGTGGCTCCGGGGCGACTTCAGCGGGAGAAGTATACATAGAAGAAGGTACACAATTTAAACAGAAAGCAAAACAACCAAAAAGGACAGGCGGGGAAAATCAGGTAAGGATTTTTTTGCTATTACTCAATACTCATTAAGATTACCAATCATTGATTTGAAAGGCTTGCAACAAGGTAACAGGAGAAATCATATGTGACGAATAAATTCATTTTCTTAGTTAGTAAAATTTGTAGAATTAAAATTAACCCGAAACAGGTCAATTTTTGAAGTTATATGGGTGTGCCACCTTTTTCAAAAAAATATAAAGAAGTAATGCTATATGCCATTCGCATTTGAAAGATATTAAAAATTACTATTAGGTGATCAATTATTATTAAAATTGAGTTATTTGATGAGAATTTATCAATTTAAGTTCATACTACATGGATTACATGAATGTTCAAATTAAATGAAGAATATAAACGCAGTAACTTTTGCATGTTTTGCATGCTTTACCTCTCTGAATTGCCATAGAAATTTTTGGATTAAAAATAATATCGATGTCCAATCACCAGTTATTTCGAATTTTTTCTACCGACTTCCCTTATCAGTAAATTGAATGCCCTGCAACGAAAACGGTGCACCGTATGACAAGAATGAAAGACCACAAAGCGTGGGCCATTGAATAACAAACTGTATTTTCATTGACAGCGACGTAAAAGCTTTCATCAAAAAAGGGCTATGGCACTTCTATATCTCACCATAAGTCTTAAAAATAATGAAGAATCCTTAGTTTATACAGGGTTCATCATATTATCCGTCTCTATGTTGCTATCTCGTAAACGTCAAGATACAGGATCGCGGTTAAATTAGAGAAAAAGGTGCGCAATTTGATAAATAATAAGAATCTGAAAAAAATTTAAGATATTTTCAGTCGGTGCTGGAATATCCTGAAAAAAACTGAAAAATCGAGATTTCTTATTTTTGCCATATCTTTCTTATTATAAGAAATAAATAAATATTTTTTTGTAAGCTTACATAAGTCGCCAAGAACTACTCATCTGACGTTTCAAAAATTTTCAAACCGACTAGATCCCAGAGTTTTCATAGTCAACTTTCGTTTCTCTTATGAAAAAAAAAAATAATGGAAACCAAAAATTAATAAACTTCGAAAAAAAATTCCAAAATTTTTATTCTTCTTTTTTTTGAAGAAAAACAAAAAAAAATATTTCGCTGACATACGTCAATATGAGGTCATACTGCTTGCCTCATGGCTTTTTAATTTCTCTATGATATTCGGCCATAAGAAAAACAAAAGTTGACTCTGAAAATTATGGGATCTAGTCGGCTTTGAAAACGTTTGAAACATCAGATCGGTTGTTCTTGCCGACTTATGTTAGCCTGCGAAAAATTATTTAATAATTTCCAATAACAAAAAAGATATGCCGAAAATAAGAAATCTCGATTTTTCAGCTTTTGCAGAATATTTCAGGAACGGTCACAGATATCATGTGTGTCTTGACGGATTCGAGATAGGTACAAAATTGTGAATCTTATCTTCTCTAATTTAACCGACCTTGTATCTCTTAGGGGTTAGGAGATATCAATATAGAGAAGGATATATGGTGCACCCTGTATACTATGTGCTAAATGTCAAATTTTTTAAGTAGCCGTTTTGCCAATATTCAAAATAATATTATTTTTATCCAAAATTTCAACAACCTTTCACTTATAGGTTTAGGTATCTATAAAAACAAAGCTTGCCCGCAAATATGTGTATTGAGAAATCGCCATTATTTTAACTTTATTTATCATTTGATGTCCTCCTACAATACTTTGAACCATCCAGTTTGAACTCAAGATTTCAAATTTATGTAATTTGTCGTCATTTTTGACATGACCACTTATTTAATGCGTTGGCACACTGATGGAACTGTTGGTGAGTAGGCATACTTATTCGACACATTAACGACCATCGACATCTTTATGTCGGTTTCGCGAAAGATTTGTCCTGAAGTCCTGAGAAAAAATTAAATAGGTAATGCAAATCGCTTTGAAAAACTAAAAAATGGACCAGCTGTTCCATGCCTAAATCTTGCACTTATTCATAATTACCCCGATATCAATAAGGTAATAATCACTTTTTTTTCAGGAATTGCAAAACAGTTTCCAATCAACTCTTTTGCTAACTAAGTACAAGAGAACTGTATGTAAATTTTGTGATTCTGAAGTACAGTCGCAACATTTTGCCAGGCATCTTGAAAGAAACCATCCTCAAGAGAACGAAGTCCAGGAAATACTTTCATTTCAACCAAAAAGTGTAGAGAGGAAGCAGTTGATATCACTTCTTAGAAATTATGGAAACTTGGAGACGTCTATTAGGGGATACATAATCCCAAAAAAACGTCAAAATGTGCAAAATTATCAGGAAAATGACTATGCTATTTGTATACATTGCAAACCCTATTATAAACGACTTTGTCTTAGTCGTCATATCAAGACGTGTTTCGTCAAAAAATCAGTAGCGTCGGAAAAACAAAAATACGAACGTGTTTTAAGTCAATCTATGGTGTACTCATCATCACAAAAAAAATATGGGGAAATTTTGAATAGAATGGCTGTAAAAAAAGAAATATTTAGTAAAATGAACGCTGATGAAATTACTTCGACTGTCATGAAAGACATTCTTCTCATACACTATGGAGAAGACCTGCTCAAGAAAACGAAGATTAAGCGCAGTATGTATCACATATCAAATAAGTTACGCGAATGTGGCAAATTTTTACTTGCAATGAACAGGCTTAATTATTTTGAAGATATGCTCTCTACTCTAAAACCTGAGAATTTTGACTACGCTATTGAAGCAGTCAAGAGTATGTCGAGATATGATATGGAAACTAGAAGTTTTGGTGCTGCATCGCTTGCTCTTCATTTTGGAACAACATTGAAAAAACTAGCAGACTTGGCTGTAAAATTAATTTTGAGGAAAAAAATTAGCCTAAAAGTGCCAGATATCGAAAAGTGTTTATTGGACTTGAAAAGATTTAAGAAAATTGTTGAATCTCAGTGGACAACGGAGGTGGGAAGTTTGGCTTTGAAAGACTTGAATGAAAAGGCTGCAATAAAACCCAAACTTCTTCCCGTAACGGAAGATATCATGAAATTAAAAAAAATTGTTGAGCAATGCGCAGAAGACGCTTACGAGCAACTGAAGAAATCGAAGTCAATTTCCTCATTTAAAATTTTAGTTGAAACAACTTTGATCCTTACTATTTTACATAACAGAAAACGAGTAGGAGACATACAGTACTTAGATTTAAGTTCCTACAGCGAACAAATAATGAGTACTGTTACGAATAAGAATGTCCAAACTGAAATGGCAACGTCACTTTCGGAAAATGAAAAAATTTTAACGCAACATTATCTACGAATTGTATCTATTGGAAAGGGTAGCAGAGCAGTAACTATACTAATTCCAAAGACGATCCAAAAATACTATTCGATGATACACACGTTAAGAAAAATGAAAAATTGGTTTTCGGATAGCAACACATACTTTTTTACGATTCCGAAATCACTTAAATGGTTAAATGGATGCAATGTGATGCGAAACTGTGCGAAAAGATGTGGTGCTAAAAATCCAGAGCTTCTCACGTCATGCCGATTAAGAAAACACATCGCAACAGTAACGCAAGTACTAAGCTTGAAAAGCAATGAAATTGACCAATTGGCGAAGTTCATGGGGCATACTACGAAAACTCATGAAACATTTTACAAGTAAATATTACACCCTGCATTCGCTTATTTTTTAATTAGCAAGTTTTTATCAACGAAAACTTGAATTAAATAATAAATTTAACTTCCAAATTTATATATTATCGATCGATAACTTACTTACCTATATTTGATTATTTTTATTGAACCTTTGCTTCTTAATTATTATATGTTCTTCTTCGTTTTGGTTTTTAGGTTCTCGATATTATTTGGGTTTTAGTTTCATTTTTATGAAAATATTTTTGAAAAATAATACTTTTATTATCGAGAACCTAAAACCCAAAACTCTATACATGAACTTTTTTTTCATTTTTATTTAATCTTCAATCCGAATTCTTATTTTAGCTAGGTATATCCTTTGAAACAAATTGTGTGAAAATTTCGACTGTTAATGTTTCTTATTCCAATGTTTGAATTTACAGTACGAAAGTATAACAATCAATTAGGGGTATTCACGAGGTGTTTCTAGTTTTGTACTTTTACCACTTTGTCAATAAATTATAACCATATAACTGGTATGTGGATCACTGGATTTCGTAGACTTTTATTAGAGTTCGTAGTTTTACACAAAAAATTGAAGACTGTGTAGGACACAAAACATATTTATTACACGGTGCTTTCCAAAAGTAACAGATAAATTAATAAAAGGGCAAGAACTTGTTTTTTGAGAAAAAAAACAGGTCAATTTTTGAATTTACTTCAAGTTCTATCGATGTAACTTTTTTTTTTAAATAGGACACCCTATTTAATGGCTATTTAATGTCTGGATTTCTTGAGAAAATCCAGTAAGAATGGTTTTTTATAGATTTATAGATTTTTTTAGTTTTTACGGTTTTACAGTTTTACATAGAGATAATATTGATAATATAAACATACAGGTGTCCTTATTTCAGAGCTCACCATTGGTATCTCCTAAACGCTAAGAGATACAGGGTCCGTTAAATTAGTTAAAAGCTTCTCTATTTTGTGGCCATCTCGAATCCGTCGAGACATATCTGGGACCGTTCCTAAAATATCCTTAAAAATCCTGAAAAAATTGAAAAAAAAATTCTTATTTTTGCCATATCTTTTCTATTATTATTTATTGTAGGTTTACATAGGACGTTAAGAGCTATCTACCTGATATTTGAAAAATTTTCAAAGCGAACTAGATCCCAGAGTATTCATAGTCAACTCAAAAAACAAAAGTTTTTCTTATGGCCTCCATGTTGGATTTTCATGTCATTCTGTATTAAACAAAATAAAGAAACCAAGAATCGTTAAAAAAAGAAGGCACTAACAATTTTTTTTTTAATTTTCTTCTTCTTTTTACGAAAACAAAAATATAATTTTATCACTGAACGACATCGGGTGACGTCGCAAAATGACGTGACATTGCTTGACTTATGGTTATTTATGACATTTGGGTGAATAAAGGTTTTTTTTTCGAAAAAATAATACTTAATAAAATTTTGCAAAAACTTTTTTTTCTAATGTGATAAATTTTTGGTTTTCTTAATTTTTTTAATACAGAATGACATTAAAATCCAATATGGCGGCGATAAGAAAAACAAAAGTTGACTATGAATACTCTGGGATCTAATGTGGCTTTGAAAATTTTTGAAATGTCCGATGGATATTTCTATTAGTCACGGCAGAATTAAGATGGCGAAAAGGGGAACGAGCCTATGTAAAAAGCAACTCATGAATACCCCTATTATTGAATTAGGTCATTCACTGAATCACAAATAACAAATGATGTGAAATTAAATCATCGTAAACTTGAATACTTATTGATGTTTCGCAAAAATAATTGATGCTGAATGTGAAATTTTGCAATCTTGCATCGAAAAACTATGTTTGTAGATTGCCACAAGACATATATCAAGTAGCAAAAGTTTCTAAGATTCTTCAGTTAATGGAAAAGGGAAATGTCGCCCAGTACAAGAACAAAAATCTCGAAGAAATAGACGTGGATATGGAAAGTTTCGATGACATAAATTCTGATGACGGACCGGATGATGAGAAAGAAGAAGGTACAAGTGCATATTTATTTATTTAGATATAGTAATTTTTTGAATTTCCTCTATGAAGGAAATTTTACTCTTGTAGAAGAAATGTACTTCGCATAGACGTAATTTTTTACTATACCCTTCTTTAATCCAAGCCCACTTTTTAGATATGGAAGAAAAAGATACCGATGAATATGATAACGATATTCCTACTACTAGTAGTAGAGCGGCTATGAAAAATAATTCACCGGCATCTGGAAAACGCCTCGCCATAAATTCTTCAAAAAACGGTGAATAGTTATATTCCTCTATAAAAATAAAACTCGCATGATAAACAAATAAAAACAATACATATCATTTAAGTGTATTAAAAATTTATCATGATATTAGAACTGATTTGGTAATTTTTAGATGTATCAAAAGATATCATTGACTTTGAAGATTGTAATGGAAATGATCACTCTGAACACAGAAATATTGAAAGTACTGCTAAATTTCATCTGCAATCAGCAGTTTCATCTGAACAAAAAGAGTCTTCCGAAAAATGTGAGTATAGTTCTTTTTTGGTGCATTTTTTTCAATAATGTGGTCACCTGTTCTTAGTGTTTTAAGTAGTCAACATCTTATAGTAAATTGTACATATCTTTTTTATTTCTCTCACCTCATTACTGGGATGTCGAGAAGTAGAAGAGCCACAGGGTCTAATAAATTAGACAAAAACTACACAAATTTATTCTTCTTAAGAATACGGAACAAAATTTAGAATACCTGCAGTCATTGCTGCAATCTGCTGAAAAAAAAGTAAAAAATCAAGATTTCTTATTTTCGTCATATCCTTTCCTTTTTTATTAATGATAAATTATTTAGTTTTTTATAGGGTAACGTATAGTTCATCAAAGGATATTGATTTGACATTTCGAAAATTTTCAAAGCCCGCTAAATTTCAGAGGTTTAACAGTAATGTTTTTCTCATGACACATTGCTTTTTCATGTCATTCAGTATGAAAAATCAAGGAAACCAAATCCATTCACTTTTTTTTTTCAAAATTTACTTTTTTTTAAATAACACTTTCTCCGAACGACTTAAATATTAAGTCATATTATTAGTTGCCTTATGGTTTTAGAATTTTCTTTAATATTTGAAACAAAAATATATTTTTTTATATGTAAGATTTTCGGCTTCCGAGAATTTTTTACAGACAATGACATTAACAAACAATATAACACTTTGTTTTCGACAAAGTAAATTTACTTCTGTAGATTAGATTTCTATCTGTTCGGCACACTCCTATGTTGGTGGTGGTGAAATGTCTTCACCAAACCATTTATAGGGTTGTGTTCTGTGGTTGTGTCGTTCAGAAAAACGTTACACCTGTTAATTATTTCATTTGCATTTTATTTCACAGGTATGGAAACAAAAGGTAGACAAAAGTGGAGTGGAGAACAGAAAAAAATTATGCTGAAGTATTTTAAAAAACATATAGATAAAAGCAAAGCCCTCAAAAAAAATGAATGTGAAGAATTTAAGACTTTATATAAAAAATCATTTGAAGGCGTTGGTTGGGTTAGAATTAAGACTTTCATTTTTAATACATATCGAATGAAATAATAAATAAGTAGTAGCATAAGAATAAGTAACTATAAAATTTAATTTTTCTGATTTCTTTTAATTGAATTTTTAGATTCAATTTCTTTATATATTTTTTAATAAGGTTTTGATCCAATTCATGATAATGTGAGAACATAGATATCACAAAACCTGGTAGGTTTGGTTTGGACTAGTACTAGTAGTAAAATAACATTTATTATTATAATCTAAGGTTGTGTGTGTAATAGTTAATAACCATCAATTATTTTTTTTTCCAAAATAATATTTTTTGTTCGGTTTCCATGCAGTCTACATTTAATAAATAGCCAATTTCGCAAGTAATTTAAAAAATTGTAACTACCTATCATTATTATTGCAAAAAAATAGTGAGTATAGAAAATGTGACAGTATTTGTAGAAAATGTAATAATACCTGTACATGACAATGTAAGATTAGAAAAGTAAATAATAATAAATATGTAAAAATGTTGTTTTGGTATATTCTTGCACCTATTATCATAGCATGTGTGAAAATGATACATCGTGATTAATTAATTAACTTTCCATTATTAAAATTAATTTCACACCTGGAGAGAAAACGTAGGTATAGTCTATAGAGGGTGTTTGGTAACTGGACAGCCAACATTAAACGTCATGTATAAAATTGAATTTTTAAATATAAAAAAAGTAGAACTTTTTCCAAAATCAGGCCTCGTATATGAAAAATTTACAAAATTGCTGTTCGGTTACTGAATAAAACACATTTTTATTGCGGTCATAGTTTTACATTTTCGTAGATATTTCCTAAACGAGGCCTGATCTTGAAAAAAGTTATTTTCTCTTTTATGCTTTTGTCCAGTTACTGAAAAAACACATTTCCCTTATAGTTTCACATTTTTGGAAAATTTCCCAAACGAGGCCAGATCTTGAAAAAAGTTATTCTCTTTTTTAATTATGATAAAACATTATTTTATACATGACGTTCGATTTTGGGTTTATTGAAGAAACATAGGAGGAGATAAAACAATTTTAAAAATATAAAAAAAATTATTTAATTAAAATTTTATTGGAAAATAAACGCGTTAGACGAAAAATTTCAATTATCGTAAAAATATATTTTTTTAAGCAGGAGCTTATTATCGTGATTTATATTATATCTTTAACAAAACATCATCAGTACATACCTACTAGGTGCTTTTAATTTTTTGACTGTTTCGATTTATTTTGCAAAAAATATTATAGGTACTTTATGTACAATTTTTAAGAATTAATTTTAAATATCTATTAAAATTTTTAAAAATTCTTGAACAGAAAATATGATTCATTACTTGAAGGTTAATGGCAGCCGTTTGACTTCAATAGATTTATGTAAAATTTGTCACAAAAATGCAACATTACATATATCAAAAAATATTATAACCTTGCTAAATAAAAGTAATTCTTGGGAAAAATGTAACAGCAATCTGGGACAATAATTTATTTTGTACCTACGTACACTCACCTCTCTGATTTTTTTTGCGCACATTTTCGGAAACCCAGTATTATTAACACAGCGTTATTTTTTGCTTTTCCCCTTTCCTCTGAAGAAAAATTACTTCAGTGTCAGCCACCACTCTTATACAAAATAAATATAGCTATTATTGACCATTAATGCATTGTTGTTGAATTTTTTTTTGTTTAGTATTATTATTTTTAAATTTATGTAATTACATAATTTTTTTTAAGTCATTCGTAATAAAATAATGGGTATACCAAAAAATGGCAATCTTACCTTATTATAGGATGAAAATTGACTTTGTATTTGTCAAAGTTATTCGTCGATATAGGTACCTATACCATCACACATAACTACAACACTGAACTCTCGCACGTACGTAACTAAACAAAAAATAACACTAAAAAGCATAATAGTAAACCTAATAAGATTTACTAAAATATAACTCCACTGCTCGAGACATTCTACCTTTGTTAGCAAAAAAAAGATGGAAAAAAATGAGAAAATCGCAAAATAATAGTCACAAAAAGTTGTGTTTTATGTGTGTTTTATATCCACTCTATGAGAAAATAACTTATAAAAGCAGGAATACAAAATGTTATTATTTATTTTATTTCAAAAAGGATTATTTATTTATTTTAATAAGCAAGCAGAGGAGATGCGTTCACGAAGCGTTTACGAAAAAGACTGAATTTATGAAAGACTAAAAATATTCTTGTGGGTTTCTAGTTTTTGTTTGTAAGCAGAGCAATATAATTGTAAAGTTTACAGATGTTCAAATTATTCCTTGAATTGATAATTATCTTTTTGTTGGACGCTAAACAACTGTCCCAATATTCTACAAACATAAAAGGGACTATTTTATTGCGGGCATAGATGCTCAAAGAAAACGGGCAATTCCCACGCAGACCTGTCATTGGTCGAAAGTTGATCTTTTATTTCCCCGTACGTGAGTTTTTCTTCGAGGAATGATTTAAACCCCTCAAATAAAGATTGTTGTATACCTAGAACTCTCGTGAATATTTTATGTATTATACTTAGAACTTTTATGATTAGTCACGTATATAATATTAATATAAATAATTATGTATTTTTAATAATAAGGTACTAATCAATATAAGTAATACATTAGTCATATAATAACATAATTAGTTAATCACCTTGTTTAGAATAATTCTTATGTTTACTGTTACAAAGTTGTTTACATCATCCAAAGTGTATGTTTACTATCAATTAAGATGTCATCCTATTTTTCCGTCCTTTCTGGACTTTAACATCGAGTGACCCTTGAAATAAGAAATTAATAAGTAATTAGTTCTCGAATGATAAGAAATGTTATATGAGTCCAGGAGGAGAAGAATCTAGGCAGTTACAGCAATAGACAGTCACAATTCTACTTCTTGTTACGTTTACGGTTAGAATAAAGTAAGACTTACAGATTTAATTAATGTGTAAAGTTGGTGTTTTTCTAATAAAATAGTGGAATTTATCCGTTAATTTTATTCATCCAACTTGGGAATCCAACACAAAATTGGCGCTGCGAACAGGATCTCTCTTCCACCTGCGACTTCCGTCTACAATTTAAGTTATTTGGAAACTTAAAAAGAAGCGTTGGTATCAGCCCAGCTGAGAAGCGAAGAAAACCAAACGTAAGTCCTTTACTAATTATTCTGATACTCTGATTCTCTTACATTTTGCTAAATTGTGTGCATAAATATCCTAAACCCATACCACTGCCCTAATCTGTAACTCATATTATAAATTATTTTTGTGCCTTTCCATATCAAACTATTCTTTATATTTTTCCATTCTGCATTTATTATACCCACGTTATTATGACTCCACCAAATAATCCTACTAGTTCCTCTACTACGAATGGTCAAACGGCTTCAACCATTCACTCTAATAATGATACTACTGAAAATATTACTCGAGAAAGATTATCATTAGATTTTCTCATTAAGTTAATTCCTGAAAAATTCGATGGTGACAGATTTAAACTTAGGAGCTTTATAAAACAGGTTGACTCAGTATTCGAACTCGCTCAACAAGATCAAATATTGCCACTATTACTATTCGTTAAAAGTAGAATAACAGGAAAAGCTCGGGAACAAATCGATATTCATTGCGACTTAACTACATGGGAAGAAATATCCGAACTTCTAATAAATTTATATCAAGACAAAAAATCATTTGATCAATTGTTAGAAGATTTAAATAATGTCAGGCAAGGACATCATGAAACGGTGTCACAATATTATCAGAGGTTAGAGGATATCTCTTCACGTGTTTTAGCTACGATTCACGCAACCGAAACTGACGAAACGTTATTAAAAGGTAGACTAGTAATGATCAATGACATGACGCTCAATAGATTTGTTTATCATTCACTTCCGCAAATTTCGCAAATGCTGAGGTACAGAGATTTCAAGACAATTAACGAAGCTTTTTCAGCCGCGGTGGCCGAAGAAAAGGTAACGCATCGTAATTTTAAAAGCAATAATTACCATCATCAAAAACAAAATCATTATAAGAATCCTAATCATAATAATTCAGGCAAAAATCATTTTGTTAATTTTAATCAACCTTCTGACAGGAAATCGTACACTAACGGTAATACTAGCAACTCTCATGATAATAAACAATGCAGATATTGTAAAAAACTTGGTCATACCATCGATGAATGTCGAAAAAGACAGTATAATAATTCTAGGCACGGTTCTCATCCTACTAATAATCATTACTCACAAACTCAACGAACGGGTTCAAACTCATCTAATTCACGGTCAGACACTAATTCAAATAGACAGGTAAATTTTCAAAATGCAAATTTTCAAATGGCCGAGACAACCCGGGAACCTCCCGATTTCACGAATCAAGCAACTCAAGAATTTGCACAATTGACTCTTTAAAAACTTCTAGTCCTAGTCCTTCTATTTCAATCTCCAATATTTATCTTCAAACGAATGATCTTACCTACGTAATTTTCGAATGTTCAAATTCCAATCAAGAAGATAAAATATTAAAATTCCTAGTCGACACAGGAGCCTCAATATCATTAATAAAATCATCTAGTCTAAATCATTTCGACATTACTAATCGAACTCAGATAACTCTAAATGGATTATCTCCAAATGCTCCAATTCTCACTCAAGGTGAAACTACACTAAATCTAGACCTGCATGGTTTCAAATTTCCAACAAAATTCCAGGTCATAAATTCAGAATCCAATATACCTTTCGACGGACTCATTGGAGATGACTTTTTTCGTTCTCAGGGATGCAAAATCGATTATTCCAAATCTACTATGTCTATTCAGAGTATTCCTTTTTCAATTCCACTGTTTCGTAATACTCTTCAATCGCAAATCGCTAATTCAATCTCCCTGAATCCTAGAACAGAGACCGTTGTGCCAATTAAGGTAATTAACCCACAGAAACTAAGAGAAGGTATTATCTTTTCCAGCGACTTCTCACATGAGTCACTCATGTTTCCGAACGCAATTGTTCCTATTTCTCATGACAATAGTAGTCTCATAACTGTCATAAATAAATCTAATACTAGAATAACGATTCCAATACCTTCCTTTCAAGTCCACGAACTACCTCAAACAAGTTCAATTTTTAAACTCGCTCCAGATATTGATACAAATAATTTTGATAATCGTATGCTAACCCTTAACAAAAGTCTTCGGTTAGAACATTTAAACGAAGAAGAACGCGATTCTATTTATAAAATTTGCCACGAATTTAATGACATATTTCATCTTAATACTGATAAATTAACGAAAACTAAGGCAGCATCTGCAACAATTCCTACGCTAGATGAAATCCCAACTCAAACTAAAACTTATAGACTACCTGCTGTACATAAAAACGAAGTTGAAAAACAAATTGAACAAATGCTTGATCAGGGCATTATTAAACCTTCTACAAGTCCATGGTGTAGTCCTCTATGGGTTGTACCGAAAAAACAAGACGCATCAGGTACAAAAAAGTGGAGAATAGTTGTTGATTTTAGAAAAATAAATGAGAAAACTATAGGTGACGCTTACCCGTTGCCCAATATCGAAGATATACTAGACCAACTTGGTCACGCCATTTATTTCTCTACACTTGACCTTTGTAGCGGATTTCATCAGATTCCTATGGATATGAAAGATGGTCCTAAAACTGCCTTCAGCACACCACAAGGTCATTACGAATTCACGCGAATGCCTTTTGGGTTAAAAAACGCACCTGCCATATTCCAAAGAATGATGAACTCCGTTCTTTCAGGTCTCACAAGTAATCAGTGTTTTGTGTACGTAGATGATGTTGTAATTTACGGCTCGAATTTAAATGACCACAATAGAAAATTAAAAAACATTTTCTCAAAACTTAGAGAGCATAATTTGAAACTTCAACCTGATAAATGTGAGTTTCTAAAAAAATCTGTGGAATATTTAGGTCATGTAATTTCGGATAAAGGTGTTTCTCCTAATCCTAAGAAAGTCGAATGCATTAACCGGTTACAACAACCAAAAAACGTAAAAGAGATAAAAAGTTTTCTCGGAATGACCGGATACTATAGGAAATTTATTCCGAACTATTCAACTATCGCCAAACCGCTAACTTCGCTTTTGAAAAATGACTCTCATTTTGAGTGGTCACAAGATCAAGAATTAGCGTTTCAAACTTTAAAGGAAAAATTAACCACCACTCCTATTCTACAGTATCCGAGTTTCGATAAGCCTTTTTCTCTCACCTGTGATGCTTCTAATGTTGGAATAGGAAGTGTTTTGGCTCAGGAAATAGATGGGAAAGATTTACCTATCGCATATTATTCAAGAACGCTAAATAAAGCTGAACAAAATTACTCGACCACTGAAAAAGAGCTTTTAGCAGTGATTAATTCAGTTGAACATTTTAGACCATACCTTTTCGGTCAAAAATTTACGGTTTACTCCGATCATAAGTCATTGCAATGGTTGTTCAATTGCCAAAATCCTTCATCGAAGTTAGTACGTTGGAGACTTAGACTTAGTGAATATCAGTACGATTTAAAATATAAAGCCGGTAGAGTTAATTCTAACGCAGACGGACTTTCCAGACTTCCGATTGATAATGTAAATAGCCAAATAAATCTAAATTTCACGGACTCTTCGAATTATAATGCCTTCATAAAGTATCATTATCAAAATCAAGACATAATTCATTATGATTTTATTAACACTCCCATCGATAAAATCAAAGGTAACATCGTAATTCCATGGTCTTGCGATTTAGATGAAAACAACGCTCATTCTGAATTCGTTAAAGAAAATTTTGATGTTTCCGAAATCAAACCATCTATAGATGAACTCAGTAAATTGAAAAACAAGAATAATCAAACTCTCTATCTTCTACATCCAACGAATATGTTTTTCGATAAAATTGAATATAAAAATCTATTTAAGTGTTTAAATCACCTGAAAAAGGAAGTAAAATCAGACAGCTTCACTTTCGTTAACCCGAAATCAATCAATAAATCAAGGCAACCTATGATATTTGAAATGTTAAAATTCGTTTTTCCAAAAAATGATATAAAAATATTTAGTTCAGAAAAAATCATTCCGAAAACGCGAGAAGAAATAAAGAAAATTCTTGAAGAAAATCATAATGGTAAATTAGCTGGTCACAGTGGATTCAATAGGACTTATTCCAAAATAAGAAAAATGTATTATTGGCCCTCGATGAAATCAGATATCAGAGCCCATGTAAAGACATGTCATTCTTGTCAAATTAATAAGACAAATTTTAGACCTACTAAACAACCGATGCAAATAACTACTACATCTGAAAAACCTTTTGACAGGCTAGCTATCGACATTGTAGGTCCATTGCCCCTGACTGAACTTGGAAATAAATTTATACTTACTGCACAAGACGATTTGTCAAAATATAGTTTGGCAGTTTCTATCCCAAATCATGAAGCCTTAACTGTAGCTAAGAGCTTAGTCAAACTATTCGTATACTTCGGTATTCCAAAATCGATTTTATCTGATCAAGGTGCAGATTTTATGTCAGATCTCATGAAAGAATTAACAAACCTCTTCAAAACGAAGCACTTGACCTCCACACCTTATCATCCACAATCAAATGGTAGCCTAGAAAGATCCCACCTAACTTTAAAAGATTACCTAAAACATTACATTAATTCCTACCAGACCGACTGGGATGAATACATAGATTTCGCGATGTTTAGCTATAACACTTCCGTACATAAATCTACCAATTATACTCCTTATGAATTACTTTTTGGTCACTCCGCCTACCTACCTTCCTCTATCACTAGGGAACCAGAATTCACTTATAATTACGATGATTACATAAAATCTTTAAAATTTAGGTTGAATTCATCGTTTCAATTGGCACGAGAAAATATTCTACAGTCAAAACAAAAGAGTAAGGAATTCTATGATAAGAAGATCAAAAAACAAGAATTCAAAATTAATGATTTAGTATTAATGTACGACAATCAAACCAAGCCACGTTCTTGTAAAAAATTATCTCCTGACTTTAAGGGACCCTATAAAATAATAAGAACATTTCCAAACGAAACAGTTGAACTTGAATTAAATAAAAATAAGAAAAAAATTTACCATACAAATTTATTGAAACATTACTTTGTTTCAGGATAACGATGATATACTCAATCGCACTTTCCTTTCTTTTCCTATCACCTATCCTTGTTATCTCTGGAACCAAACCATTCAACATCACGCCTCTTACGCAAACTAGCGGACTATTTTATAACTTCTTAGGTACTGCTCAAATATCGACCTCAAAATTGACCCTTCTAACTCACATCAATGTTTCATATTTAGAAGAAGGTCAATACATACTAGAAAGGTATTATACTAAATCGCTAGGATTATGCAGAACAAGTCTCAAGGATGATTCACAGCGTAACCATGTACAGTTTCATTGTGATCAAACTCTAAAAATTCTTAACGGTCAATTACGAACGATAAATCAAAAAATTGACACACTGAAACATTTAACGGGCGCTAAGAAAGACAATCGTAGAAAACGCGGTCTAATTGATGGTGTATCATATGGTCTAAATTGGCTTTTTGGAACTCCTAGTGCCTCAGATGCGAAATTCTACAGCGAAAGTATTGAATCACTTTTTCAAGACAATAAACAAACGCAAACGCTGCTGAAGTCACAAATTCAAATAATTTCTAGTACCATCAAAAACTTTAATAACTCTGTTACGTCATTAAAACAGAATGAAGCTAGGTTGAATGAAAACTTAAAAACTATAAACTCTTTCATATCAGGAACGTCTAACTCCATTAATAATCTTGAATTAGAAACCCTGATAACGCAACATACTCTTACGTTAGCTACTCTTGCTAATCAAATTTTAGCTCATGGTAACGAATATATCGAAGCCGTTAATTTAGGCAAACACGGAATCCTTTCACCTCTAATAATAACGCCAAGGATTCTCTTCGACGAAATGTCTATTTACAAAGGCGATTTCGAATTACCTGTAACACCTGACTATGAGCACCTACATGTCATTTACAAAATAGTTGATCTAGAAATCTTTGTCACCAGAGGATTGATCTTTTTTGCTATTAAAATACCTTTAGTTAATAAAAATAGGTTTAACATTTATGAAATGATACCCCTACCAATCCAACATAAAAATTTATCCTACTATTCTTATATACAACCTCAGAAAAACTTCCTACTCCTTTCCATCTCCAAAACCCATTTCGTCCTTATGCACGATTTGACGAAATGTATTGAGTTTTCGAGTAGTCAGTACATCTGTAAGGGATTACACGTCACCGGAAGAGCTGAACAACATCACTGCGAGGTTTCTTTACTTACCTCCCATTCCGACAATATTCCTGCAAATTGTCGCACGAAAACCATTTATGCAATTATTGAAACATGGCATTACCTGAACAACAACCAATGGCTCTATGTTGTACCAGAACCAACTACCGTCACTTTGGTCTGCAACAACTACGTTCAAGATGTTGACATCATTGGAAGCGATTATTGGAAATATCCAAAGAATGCAAAGGATATACCAACTTGTACGTCCTTGAAGGAAACCATGAAGAGAAACACAACATTTCCCACGTGATTCCTGGAATCAGCATAATCGAAGATGACTGTTGCATCATCAAGGATACGAGCAGATTACAGACTCCTCAACTCAAGCCGATCAAGTTTACAAATGTGGACTTATCTGAATTGAAGTACGCCGACAACAAGTTAGACGACCTAGATCGAATAATCACGGCTCAGCTAGAAAATCCAATACACGCGCATCATTATAAATGGTATACGATCTTATTGTCAGTATTGGGAGCCCTGACCTTCATTATTCTTTGTGGAAACTGCTGCAATTGGTTCGGCTGCGGAAAAACTCTGCGAAGACTATGTTGTTTCACTAAAAACAACAATGGGGTAACGGTACCACCACTCATAAAAAATTTCGTCAACTGTAATTTCGCTTCAGACTATCATCATCGATCCAGGGAAACTGTAATCTTCGACAATGAACATGAACTAGTAGAAATCAGAACAAAGTCACCTGCAGAAGAAGATGAACAAACTGTGTTTATGAAACCCAAGAGTACGACACATCAACCAAGAAGAACTTACGAGTTAAGAAGTTCTACAAGCAGAAAAAGTGCGACTCCAATCTAATGACAAGTTTTATTCTATTGTCATTAGTTTTAAGGGGAGAGGTGTTGTATACCTAGAACTCTCGTGAATATTTTATGTATTATACTTAGAACTTTTATGATTAGTCACGTATATAATATTAATATAAATAATTATGTATTTTTAATAATAAGGTACTAATCAATATAAGTAATACATTAGTCATATAATAACATAATTAGTTAATCACCTTGTTTAGAATAATTCTTATGTTTACTGTTACAAAGTTGTTTACATCATCCAAAGTGTATGTTTACTATCAATTAAGATGTCATCCTATTTTTCTGTCCTTTCTGGACTTTAACATCGAGTGACCCTTGAAATAAGAAATTAATAAGTAATTAGTTCTCGAATGATAAGAAATGTTATATGAGTCCAGGAGGAGAAGAATCTAGGCAGTTACAGCAATAGACAGTCACAATTCTACTTCTTGTTACGTTTACGGTTAGAATAAAGTAAGACTTACAGATTTAATTAATGTGTAAAGTTGGTGTTTTTCTAATAAAATAGTGGAATTTATCCGTTAATTTTATTCATCCAACTTGGGAATCCAACAAGATCGTATTTATGCGATTTTGGCATAAGCAGGGACGCATAAAGAAATAGCTAGGTATACAGGTGTCCCGTAATTAGCGTGCAATACTGAAACAGCAGATTCTATTTTCAAAAATATGAAAAAAAGTTCCTATAAAAATAGGTCGAGAAATGCTTCCTAAGGGGGCTACAGCCTCCGAAAGGGGGGCCCATGAAGATGGTTTTTATTTAATACCTCCGAACCCGTTCAAGATAGAAAAGTGAAATTTTGGGAATTTATCAAACTTTTCTATGGCCAATAATAAGATGCAAATACAAAAAATTTAGAATTTCCAGCAGGGGGGTCAGATAGGTGAAGAGTGAGGTTAAAATCACCCTTATTGTGTTAAGTATATGTTTTCTTACTTAGTAAGTGTTTAGTTGTGTTTCAATAATTTACTTAGTTGTGTTTCAATATGAATTTTTATGCCATGTAAGGTAATTTTTAAATCGATTTTAAGCGAAAACGGTGCATGTTATCGAAATTCAACAAGGCGACCTTTTTTGTGTAAAAAACTTCAACATTTCATAATCTGATCTTAAATCCTGGCACGAGGTACATACGAAAAAAGTTAGGGTGATTTTAACCTCACTCTTCACCTATCTGACCCCCCTGCTGGAAATTCTAAATTTTTTGTATTTGCATCTTATTATTGGCCATAGAAAAGTTTGATAAATTCCCAAAATTTCACTTTTCTATCTTGAACGGGTTCGGAGGTATTAAGTAAAAACCATCTTCATGGGCTCCCCTTTCGGGGGCTGTAGCCCCCTTAGGAAGCATTCTCGACCTATTTTTATAGGAACTTTTTTTCATGTTTTTGAAAATAGAATCTGCTGTTTCAGTATTGCATGCTAATTACGGGACACCTGTATAATTAATTGGAGGTAACAATACATTTCCATTATTATCATGTTACCATTGTTTATTTAGTAAATAATTATAAATATAGTCCTGTAGGTAAAGTAAAAAATACACCACATGTTCAGAAAAATTTGAATCTAAAAATTTTCTTCAGAAACTGAGAGGATGTATCATAAAGAAATATATAAATCCTAAGGAAACGCCTCTTGCATTTTTTTTGTTATATTTCTCCAGAAAATCGCCATGGAAAAGTCTGTACAAAAATTAATCTGAATTTAATTTTGAACGAAGCGCAAATTTTTGTTTATTTGGAATTTTGAAATTTTTAGCTCGCGACTTGTCGAAAAAATTGAATCGCTGGAAAACCAAGAAAAAAAAACAATAGGAATAAGATAAGATAATGGGATAAGATAATAGGAAAAAATCTATATTGATTTTGAAGAGCATAAATACTTAATAAAAAATTACCGACATAAATATACAAAATGTACCTATCTATTATCTTTTCAGTTCAAGATAATACTTTGATGCAGAGAAAGTTGGAGAAGAAAATGTTTATATTTTAACAAACTTCCAGCATGTCGAAATTTCCCAAATTTTGGCTAAATTCTTATTTCTTCCGAAAATGTAAAACAAATTCACATCTATTCAATTTTTCCACCAAGTATTAAATGTGTGTATGCTGTGATTACTGTATGGCTTCAACTGAAATCAAAATTGATTCCATGATGTTTTTCCGTGGTGCATGAAGATTTGCTCCGAACGCTTCGTCTACAACTTCGGCAGACATCAACGGTTACGTTTGGCAAGCTCCACTCCTCGTGTTCATTGCGATAATTGACCAAGTCAGTTCAGTGACTTCGGTCAATTATGAAAACGATATGAACTTAGGTACATATTTCCATAGCAACGATTGTTCAATAGATGGTCACATGATTTTCTTCGGTTGCCTTTTCTACGCAGCGCAGCACCCAGCCCATTGTTAGTTTGTAGAGCCCTATAAACTAAATTTCTCAGACATAAGTGACCCCTAAAACTTCAATGAAAATATTTTAAAGCTGACGTGAAAAGTTAAAGTTAAAGTTAACCGAGATATGCAGTTTTTTTGCAATAGAATGAGATGGGGATAATTAATTACGTAATTATTAAGGAAATTATCGTTTGTGAATACGGGCATGAGGGGTGTGTTTTCTGATCAATAAACGATTCAAAGTAAACGCAAATCTCTGCTCATGCACCACTTCCAGAGCGGCGCATTGGGATTCCCTTGCAGTCCGTGTTCATTTCCGATGGAAAAGCCAAAGTACATTTATAAGTATTGTAACGAAGTCCGGAAATCCGGCCTTCGTTTTTGTCTTAGTGTCAGGGGTTGTGCCAGAGATTCCCAGTTATTTACGTTTTTCATTGTCTTTTGTTATTTTTAAATTAATTAAATCAATCAAATCATGAAGCAAAGTCGAGTCCCGGTCAGTTTCCCAATATTTAAATTTATTATTAATATACCTACCTACTTGGTTTTTTATACATAAGCCGTAAAAATAACATTTTTAAATCGTCGAATTCATACACCGAAGCTGAAGACTCCAGTCGCCGAGGAGATAACGCTACGCGATAACGGCCGCAATCGCAGGTAAATTGATTAATCCAAGAGAAAAATAAGGTTTATCGCTAGCGTGGCTTCGATTCTTTTACAAATTTAATAAAAATTCTTAGATTACGACCGCGGTAGGGATACGGGCATATAAGGCCGGAACGCGAAGAATCTCTCTCTGCTTTTCTTGGTTTCATCCGATTTACTACTGTCTGCAATTAAAGTGTTAAGCATTATTGTTTCCGCCCCGTCTGGGAATAGTGACCGGTGTTGCTCTCTGCTCTTCTGGATTTCGTTCGACTTAGTACCGTCCACGAAGTTTTTCTTAAGAATTATTGTTTCCGCCCCGTTCCGGGAATAGTAACTAGTGCTATTATTTTGTGTACACTTACGCAACCGCCTTAAGAGAGCCGCGACCGTCAGCAAGAGTTTTGAACCCGCAGAATAATAAGGTAGGTGCGAATAAAATATCGAGTTGAATTTAATTGTGCCCGTTTGTCGAGATTTTATTTATTCCCGTCCCTCACCGAGATTAGCGACGTACCCGATAGATTAGGCTCATTAGGTGCCAGCAACCCTGTCGTAGCGTAGAGAATTATTTGGCCCTTACTAGGAGTGCACTAGGCGGTGTGTGTACCTACGGACGCGTGATACCTGACTTTCCATGCGGTGTATGGCCCGGCGAGTCAGGGGTTAACGCCGAAGTAGTTACGCGGCCATATAGGGATTCACCCCGAGGCGTAGGTGTCTTTCCATGCGGTGTTAAGCCCGGCCGGATGCCGCACCTCAGGAGTGTCTCCGTGCGAAACTGTGTATCTCTACAAAATTATCGTCTTCAGCAACTATTAGCAGGGTTACCCCGCATCACACCTCTCGTTACATTTTTATTCCCGCGCACGGCCGAAATACTCCGCCGTTCGTCGTATTGTTAATTTTTTTGCGAACAAGAACCGTTGCCCGTACATTTTATTTTATTTAACCCGTATTATATTATTTTACCGACCAGTCGACTCGCTCAGATCGACCGCCGAACTTGCAATAAAATTAGTTTAATAAGGGGTACAAATAAAGCTTGTTTTCATTTATCTGTGAGTTTTATTTTGTGTGTGTATTGTTACCAATTACAACCGCCTTCTCGCCCACATCTTCGCTCCGTGAATTGCCCAGCGCTCGTGGCTCCGTGCCTAAAGACCACGTGGCCACGCACGATTTTATTTTATTGATTTTTGCGTCCAACCAACCGACCCCTGGGCTAATTCCGTCTCCAGTGAGCTACCTTAGGGACAAGGGCACCACAACGGTGTCAATTGTGTGAACAAGTTCGACAGGGAATTCAGCGAGAGATTCCCCGAGGGAGTAAACCCTTCCAAAAATCTGGCGCCCGAGACATCCGAAGGTGAGTACCGTCAAACCACGAAACCGGATCCTCAGAACGCGAACAATCGTCACATAATTTTTGGCGCCCGAGCAGGGACCTGATAGACGCTCCGTCACCGAACCGAATTTTTTTTTTGCCGCCTCATTCATCACCGAGCGTAGTCGTCCACCCTCCGTCCGTTTTGTTCAGCCAACATGTCGAAGGTGGAAGGAACCGTTTCCGAAGAAGGATCAGGGGCGTGCGGACCCTCCGGACAGTCGACGGACAAACTCAACATCTTCTTTGATAACTTGGTCCATACGGAGGAAGCGCGTACATCCTGGATATATAGGTTGAAGAAGGATGAGCTGGACGCTGAGTTGAATAAACTGGGGGTACCATGTCCGGGAACCGTAGAGGAGAAACGTAAGGCATTAGCTGGCAAGATAAGATCCCTCTCTAGGTCACCGTCCAACGCGCTGGTCCCGACCAATCAAACCGGGACCCAAGGGCCTTCGATCGGTGGCGAAGACATCGCGACTACGCAGGCCGCACCCTCGGTGCAGAACACGATGAACGCGATGCCCCCAGCGACGCACACATCGAGCGGAGCTGCAGCAAACCCGACGCAGCCCCGCCTGACCGCACCCTCCTTCGCGAACCCACCGGCGTTTTCGACGCCCGGCCCGACATATTATGCGCCCCCTCAATATGTCCTCACAACGGGCCTGCCGACTTACCGACCGACCGAACCGATAGGCCCGCCCAACGTGGCCGCATGGAACCTGCGATACGACGGCCGAACCGACGCCACCGACTTCTTAGAGCGTCTGGAAGAGCTCCGGGAAATATACGGGGTGAGCGAGGAACGAATGCTCCGCACGATGCCATTACTGTTGGAGGGGGAATGCTTGGCGTGGTACCGGAACAACTCCTGTAGTATGACAACGTGGCCGAGTTTCTTGCTATCGTTTCGTAACTACTTCTTCAAGAATGACTACTCCTTCGAGCTGGAAGCCGAGATTAGCCGTCGTGTGCAGGGCCCGAATGAGAATGTGTTACAGTACATCACGGCCATGCAGACCTTGTTCAGGCGTCATGGTCAAATAGCTCCGCACCGCCAGCTGGACTGGATAAATCGCAACCTGCGCCCCGAAATCAAGCAAATGTTGTGGGGCCGGCGATACGAAGACGTAGAAACGCTGATGGAGGATGCGAAATCGGCGCAGGACGTGCTGAGCGAGTTGAGGGGCGCTCACGGACTTTCTCAAGCAGAAACCGGAACACACGCATTTCACACCCCCGCCTACGCCAAAGGCAGTGACACGCGCCGAGACAGATGGCAACCGCGCGCCCCAGTCCGACCGAACCCCCAGCCGCCCATACCGAATGCGGACGGCGATACAGCGCCCCGAAAATCGGTTCGGTTCTCGCCGCCGGAGAGCCCCCGAATCATGTGCTGGAGGTGTGGGGAGACCGGACACTTCCGTAGTCAATGTACAGGTCGACCCAAAATCTTCTGTTCCCGGTGCAATAAAGTCGGCGTTATGTCGCGAGACTGTGACTGCGGCCATTCGGGAAACGAGATGAGGGGCGGGTAAATACGCCGGCCGTACCCGCCCCCACCGAACATTCACCGTCCGCATCAACCCTCGATCTCGATACTCGTCCCTTCCTGCGCGTGACCATCGCAGGGGAAACGTTCCACGCACTGGTGGACACAGGCGCGACACGCACATTCATCGGACCCAAAGCAGCAACTCTCTGTCGTCATGAAGGCGTTCAAGTAGTTCGGTTGCAAGGGACCACGGCTCGTGTAGCGAGCGGAGAGTACGTCCCGGTCCTAGAAACATATTTGGTCAACATCGACGTTGAACAAGACCAGCTGAGGGCCGCCTGCTTAGTTTTACCGTCCTTACCGGTGGATATAGTGTTGGGAATGGACTTTTTGGGTACCGACGATTTTGCGATCGACACGGGAACGCGAAGCATCCGGATTCGAGGTAAAACGTACCACCTGAGTGTCCCGTCCGAACAGAAGGTCGAGGAAAGAGTGATTATCGAGCCAGAGGGGAGGAAGTGCCTCCCGAACCCCGACCGCAGCTGCCGTCCGGAGAATGAACAGGAGTCGGGACGAGAATGTGAATGTGCAACAGTCACGGGGCCGAGTACCGTCCCTTCCTCACCCGAGAGCGAAACGAGCGCCAGCTTACCGGCTGATGAGGCCACCGCCCCCGCGCCTCACGACCACTTAACACCGGAACAGCGCGGGCGGTTGGATGCCTTCTTGAAGCGCGAAGTGCGTATGCAGGGGCGAAGATATCCCCTACGAGACCCGTCCGCAGAAACGGGAGCCGGCGATGATCCCGGCAATCAGTCTTCCGCCCCCAGGAGCAGGTATAGACGTGACCAACCGCGTCCTGCCGAGACAGGCCTGTTCGAGGCCCCGTTTGTCTGCAGACCTCGCCGCCGGAGACACCGACGCGCCCGAGTCCGCCGTGCTCGTCTGGCACGAAACCAGACCGAACCGTCTGTGGCCTGCTCGGCCTCGAACGCGTACGCTCCTGACGCTCACGATGTGGTGGACCCTTCAGTGGATGAACCGAGAATTCGCGGGAAACGGAACCGACTCCGACGTCCGAAAGTCGTAAAAGGACCTGCCGAGGTCCCGAGTCGTCCGCCCCGTAACCTGCGAAACGGAAGTAGACGAGTCCAGCGTCCGTCCGCTGTGACAGGGATTGTCAACGTCCCGAGTCGTCCTTCTAGCGTCCAGTCCGAGAGAGACCGCTGTCGACATCATGGGCGCCAAGCGCACGGAAGTGTCCGCACCGAAGTCGTCGAATTGTTACCCTGTGCCGAAGGGAGCCATCCTTATCGCAGGAGGCGAAAGGAGAAGCAACCACTCCGACGTCCGTCCGTCGTGAGAGGTCCCTTTTACGCCCAAAACCTTCCTGCCAGGCGAAAACAGAGTTGCCACCGTCACCGCAAGTGCCGGGTAGGAGATCAAGTAATGAGGGCGGAACATCATCTGTCCTCGGGAGTGAAGGGTTTGGCCGCGAAGTTGGCGCCAAAGTATTCAGGCCCGTACACCGTGACAAAAGTAATTTCCCCCGTCATGTACGACTTGAAAGGGGAGACGGGTCGGCGTCTCCGACGGATCCACGTAAAAGATTTGAAACCGTATGTCGCTAATCCGCCTTTCCCCGCCGTCCGACCTTGATGCCTTCCCGTTGTCCGTCCACCCGTTCGGCGTTCGTTCAGCACCGCCATATTAACCCGTATGCTGTTAGGATCGCAGCGAAATGTTCGATCCTGCCGAGCGTCGCCGAAGGTGGTGGCAAAGCGACTCGACCGCGGACGAGGAGATACTACGTCCGGGTGCCGTTGAACCCGAAACGACGACATGTTGGAGGAGGTACGCGAGAGTGAGATCCAGCAGGGGTTAATTTCTGTTTTTCTTTTTCGGGGTGAGTTCATTTTTCTTTGTATCCGAATTTGTACTATTTGAGATTCATTAGGTTAAAGGTTTGTTTAATAAAAGTATTGTGGTGAATTAAATTTTTTGTGTGTATATAAATTTATTAGAGGGATTATTTCTTGTACATATTCATTGGATTAAATTTTAAGGTAGGTTTTATTTTATGTTCTTTTTGATTGATATTCTGTTTATTTTTGTAAGGTTTGAGCGAGCTGTCCGTCCCGGTAGTTAAGTTAAGTGAGAAAAAAAAACTTTTGGTTTTTTTTTTATCCGACGAGGGGGGGATGTAACGAAGTCCGGAAATCCGGCCTTCGTTTTTGTCTTAGTGTCAGGGGTTGTGCCAGAGATTCCCAGTTATTTACGTTTTTCATTGTCTTTTGTTATTTTTAAATTAATTAAATCAATCAAATCATGAAGCAAAGTCGAGTCCCGGTCAGTTTCCCAATATTTAAATTTATTATTAATATACCTACCTACTTGGTTTTTTATACATAAGCCGTAAAAATAACATTTTTAAATCGTCGAATTCATACACCGAAGCTGAAGACTCCAGTCGCCGAGGAGATAACGCTACGCGATAACGGCCGCAATCGCAGGTAAATTGATTAATCCAAGAGAAAAATAAGGTTTATCGCTAGCGTGGCTTCGATTCTTTTACAAATTTAATAAAAATTCTTAGATTACGACCGCGGTAGGGATACGGGCATATAAGGCCGGAACGCGAAGAATCTCTCTCTGCTTTTCTTGGTTTCATCCGATTTACTACTGTCTGCAATTAAAGTGTTAAGCATTATTGTTTCCGCCCCGTCTGGGAATAGTGACCGGTGTTGCTCTCTGCTCTTCTGGATTTCGTTCGACTTAGTACCGTCCACGAAGTTTTTCTTAAGAATTATTGTTTCCGCCCCGTTCCGGGAATAGTAACTAGTGCTATTATTTTGTGTACACTTACGCAACCGCCTTAAGAGAGCCGCGACCGTCAGCAAGAGTTTTGAACCCGCAGAATAATAAGGTAGGTGCGAATAAAATATCGAGTTGAATTTAATTGTGCCCGTTTGTCGAGATTTTATTTATTCCCGTCCCTCACCGAGATTAGCGACGTACCCGATAGATTAGGCTCATTAGGTGCCAGCAACCCTGTCGTAGCGTAGAGAATTATTTGGCCCTTACTAGGAGTGCACTAGGCGGTGTGTGTACCTACGGACGCGTGATACCTGACTTTCCATGCGGTGTATGGCCCGGCGAGTCAGGGGTTAACGCCGAAGTAGTTACGCGGCCATATAGGGATTCACCCCGAGGCGTAGGTGTCTTTCCATGCGGTGTTAAGCCCGGCCGGATGCCGCACCTCAGGAGTGTCTCCGTGCGAAACTGTGTATCTCTACAAAATTATCGTCTTCAGCAACTATTAGCAGGGTTACCCCGCATCACACCTCTCGTTACATTTTTATTCCCGCGCACGGCCGAAATACTCCGCCGTTCGTCGTATTGTTAATTTTTTTGCGAACAAGAACCGTTGCCCGTACATTTTATTTTATTTAACCCGTATTATATTATTTTACCGACCAGTCGACTCGCTCAGATCGACCGCCGAACTTGCAATAAAATTAGTTTAATAAGGGGTACAAATAAAGCTTGTTTTCATTTATCTGTGAGTTTTATTTTGTGTGTGTATTGTTACCAATTACAACCGCCTTCTCGCCCACATCTTCGCTCCGTGAATTGCCCAGCGCTCGTGGCTCCGTGCCTAAAGACCACGTGGCCACGCACGATTTTATTTTATTGATTTTTGCGTCCAACCAACCGACCCCTGGGCTAATTCCGTCTCCAGTGAGCTACCTTAGGGACAAGGGCACCACAACGGTGTCAATTGTGTGAACAAGTTCGACAGGGAATTCAGCGAGAGATTCCCCGAGGGAGTAAACCCTTCCAAAAATCTGGCGCCCGAGACATCCGAAGGTGAGTACCGTCAAACCACGAAACCGGATCCTCAGAACGCGAACAATCGTCACAGTATTATACAGGGTGTCCCGTATCGTTATGTTCAAAATTCTTGAGCATATAGTAGGCTTAATTTTGAGCCCAAAAAACCCAAAAGTGACAGGTCTATCTTTATTCGTTACGAAGTTACAGGCCTAAGAAAATTATGTCTAGTAAATAACAAGATTCAACTTTGTACACCACAAAAATTGCCACACATGAGTAAACGTCACCGAAATAAACATTTGTAGAGGTTACCCTGCTCATACGAAATGGAACTATGATTCAAATAGATGCGGCACCAGATATTTCGGAATTGGTGTTTGTAACTAAATACCAGAGAGAAATTATTATTTGATCGTATTCAGCAAGCTGGTTAAGAGATAGGTACGCGAAAAAAAAAGAAAACTGTTACTTTTGCAATAGGCCTCCGAGCACAAGCTTGTATTCAGCAAGGAATAGGACATTTCTAACACATGATAAACTAAAGATTTGGTCAATAAAATAAGCTTTATGTGGTTTTCAAAGTTAAATCTGGTATTTACTAGACATTATTTTCTTAGGCCTGTAACTTCGTAACGAATGCAGATAGACCTGCCACTTTTAGGTTTTTTAGGCTTAGAAATAAGCCTACTATATGCTCACAAAATTTGAACATAACGATACGGGACACCCTGTATATGTGGAACATAATAAAAGTGAAAAAAATATGTAAATGTGGCACCCTGTGAAGCGCCAACATCGCTGGGTGCGACAAAGCGACTTTTTATATTGAAGAAGGGTGTCAGTTTGACGGTTTTTATAATGGTGCCACTTTGTACAAAATTTATATTCACTGTATGTTCCGGGCGCGAGAATTACATTAATTATGCCGGGTGCGACTTTGATAGGAAAATACGTATATATATATATAAAAAAAACAGTGTTTCTTGATTACGGGGATAGTAGTCAAGGAGTCAAAGAATACTCTTGCGTTCAATTGCCGACGTTTCGGAAATTTATTGTTTCCATTCTCAAGCCACTACAATAACATGGAAAATTAATAATCAAGTAAAAAAACAGCAAAAGCTGACAATGATTCAATAACATCTACTTACGAACTATTGAGATTAAGCTCCAAAGATAGAATCTAAATAATCTAGTTGACCTCATGGTGGTCTTCAACAGGAATGCAATTAATTAATAAAATTTACATTAAAACTTGAGTCAAACTGGACTATTACACAAGGACAAAACAAAAATTTAAAAACCACTACATGATGGTATAAAATTCAAGTCTATTACAGAAGGCAGGTGCCCCCATGGCAGAGCAATGTGGTTGTCTCAAGTTAAAAAATCAGAAAATTATCAAAGTTTTTTTAAATAAGAAGATTAGTAAAAATTGTGAATTTGTGAGGTTATGTGCAACTGTTCAATGATTATTCTTTTTTCTCCGGTTGTTTGGTCTAAATGAATTGTTCATTTAGTCAGTGTTACTTTACTTTCGAGTCAGAACCCCATTTCTTTTTTCAATTATGGACAAAAGGGGGTCCTCCCATAGAGAAGAAAAGTTGGACTTATTATTGTGGGAAACTATCACTTGCTGAAGTTGCTGCACTAATTTTTAGTTTACCATCCCTCTCCATTCTAAGCATATTGCTGTAAATTGCACTTAAATTTTCAATATCAGATCTTTTATTAATAGAGTAATTTTCATTATAGATTTCTACCATCTCCAAGAAGGCTCGTTTATTATAGTACCTCTCAGAGTCAAGTATGACAACCTGCCCATAGTCTGGTTCATGATCTTGTTCTTCGCAATGTCTCGCAAGGGCGCACCTAGCAACGTTATGTCTGCAATCACTTCTGTGAGAGATAATACGTGAATGTAATTGTCTGCTCGTCTGTCCTATACAGGGTAAGTCATTGATATGGTAAAGCTCGATTGCACCTACACCATTAAAGATATCGAAATGAACCAAAAAGTGCTGTAAATGGGAGGGTAAAGTGCAGTTTGTAAAATTATTTTCAGATACACAGGATGGCCCAATATCGCTGTACGCCATACAACTTTGTTATTTTAAATAGGACACCCTCTATATTATTACATTTTCATATTGTTTGAGAAAAGTCAAAAAGAATGGTTTGTAAAGTTGAAGTTTGTAATGAGCAATTTATGAGTTATAAACAAATGAAAATCGCGATTTTTCATTTTCAAATCAGCTTATATTGAAAACGGCTCGAGATATGGAAAAACGGTTTACATGTCCCTATCTTAATTTTTAATTTGGTATCCTATCATGTAGCTGAAATTTTTATACCGGGTGATGAAAATAATCAAATTTTTTACCACTCTGTATAAAAATTTCATCCATCCAATAGGATACCGCTTGAAAAGTTAAGATAGGAACATGTAAACCGTTTTTCCATATCTCGAGCCGTTTTCAATATAAGCTGCTTTGAAAATGGAAAATCGCGATTTTCATTTGTTTATAACTCATAAATTGCTCATTACAAACTTCAACTTTACAAATCATTCTTTTTGACTTTTCTCAAACAATATGAAAATGTAATAATATAGAGGGTGTCCTATTTAAAATAACAAAGTTGTATGGCGTACAGCGATATTGGGCCATCCTGTGTATCTGAAAATAATTTTACAAACTGCACTTTACCCTCCCATTTACAGCACTTTTTGGTTCATTTCGATATGTTTAATGGTGTAGGTGCAATCGAGCTTTACCATATCAATGACTTACCCTGTATAGACACCATCGCAATTACTGCAAGGGATCTTATAAACCACGTTTGACTTTTTTAAGGGGGGAGTTGGATCCTTTAGCCTGGTGTATACTGACCTCCCTATAGTTCTCACAGTTCTGTTAGCTATCATGACATCGCTCAATTCTTCCTTTATTATTTTTACTAGTTGTTCTGTAATATTTTTTACATATGATGATAACTCCCTTCTTAATTCTTATACAGTTCTTGATTAATTCTTGGGTATAAGGGCACTTTCAGTTGATTAACTACGGCTAACTTTTGAGTTTAATCATTTATTCTTAGTCAACGTTTCGACATTAATTTTTATGTCTTCTTCAGGACAAAGAATGTTGATTTTTTTGTCTTAGCTGGACTAATACATGAGGGTACAGAAACATTTCACCTCGACATGCATGGCTTCTCTATTTTTACAGGTTGAATTCAAATCAAAAACACACTAAAAAACACATTACAAAACAGGAGAACAGTCTTTACGTCAATAATGGATATTCGCCATAATAAAACAGCATGTCCAAAGGTACCTACTATAAGTAATTAATAAATTGCTTGATTTTATTTCTCAAATAAATAAATATTTATCAAGCAATTTATTAATTACTTATAGTAGGTACCTTTGGACATGCTGTTTTATTATGGCGAATATCCATTATTGACGTAAAGACTGTTCTCCTGTTTTGTAATGTGTTTTTTAGTGTGTTTTTGATTTGAATTCAACCTGTAAAAATAGAGAAGCCATGCATGTCGAGGTGAAATGTTTCTGTACCCTCATGTATTAGTCCAGCTAAGACAAAAAAATCAACATTCTTTGTCCTGAAGAAGACATAAAAATTAATGTCGAAACGTTGACTAAGAATAAATGATTAAACTCAAAAGTTAGCCGTAGTTAATCAACTGAAAGTGCCCTTATACCCAAGAATTAATCAAGAACTGTATAAGAATTAAGAAGGGAGTTATATTGTTAGAAGTTATATATATTTATATATATATTTCTCCAAAATCACGATTTTTCGATTTTAAAAACGCTCCTGTAGCTTTATCTTTCAAGATTAGTGAACGAAATTTTGGATTCTTGTAAAGCTGAGGAATGACTTTAGATTTTCGTTGAAAAAATTTCCAAAAGTCACGTTACTTCTACAGGGTGTCCTTTCAAAGTTCCAAGAATCCGGTCCTTGAGGCACGGTTTCTGGCCGCAGTTTTCAATCTAGGGGGCTGAAATTTTTGTGAGAGTAAGATGTCCACAAGGAGTGGTCTGGTATTGCACTTGAGCAAAATCGGCCGAGCCGTTTCAAAATGGCGACCATTTGAATTTTCGGAAAATTTCCTATTTTTTGAATCCCTGTATGAGCAAGATGGCAAAAAAACTTTCACATCAAGTTAACAGGTTTGGAAGAAAATTAATTGAAATTTGAGTTAATGCAAAAAAATTTGACTTTTTTCCATTAATAAGCCAGTGGCGTGGGTAGGAAAAGAGTGAAAATGGCTTAATTTCTATAACAGTTTTTGAGCACATTTTTGAAGGAATTAAACTAAAAATTTTACAGTAGACAACTATACTAATACTCTTTAATCTTCAAAAATTTCAAGGATCAAATAAAAAAAATGGCGGAGATATTTAAATTTATTTTACATGATGTAAATTTCTCTAAAATTTTAAAAACGCTCTAGTAGCTTCATCTTTCAAGATTAGTGGAAGAAATTTTTTACTCTTGTGAAACTTCGGGATGACGTTAAATTTTCGTTGAAAATTTTTTCAAAAGTCACGTTACTTCTACAGGGTGTCCTTTAAAATTTCGAAACATCCGGTCCTGTGGCACGGTTTTCTGGTAGCAGTTTTCAATCTAGGAGGCTGAAATTTTTATGGGAGGAAGATATTATCCACAAGTAGTGGTCTGGTATTGCATTTTTTGAGCAAAATCGATCGAGCCGTTTCAAAATGGCGGCTTTTTGAATTTTAGGGAAAAAGGCTATTTTTTAGTCCCTGTATAAGCAATATAGAAAGAAAACTTTTCACAACAAAATAATGAGGATGACAATTAAAGGCTTGTTTAATAACTTAACGATTGAATGTAATATTCAGACCCGGGACTGCTTGATTTAAAACCAGCACCAGCACCAGACCAGCGCACCGTTTTCATCGCGCTCGGCTCGGGCGGGACCACCCATGCAGATATGACTGCTCCTGCCAACCCCAATTGCAGAAAATAAAAACTCCTACAAACCTGTATTAACAAGATTGGACTAAAATGATTTGAAATTTGAATTAATGCAATAAAATTTTTATTATTTTCATTAGTAAGCTAGTGGCGTGGGTAAGAAAATGGTAAAAATGGCTAAATTTCTTTAATTGATTATGAGCACATTTTTGAGGGAATTTACCTGAAATTTTCGGAGTAGACAACTACACTAATAGCTTGTAACTCTCCAAAATTTAAAGAAGCAAATAAGAGAAATGGCGGAGTTATTCGAATTTTTTTACATGATGTTTATTTCTCTAAAATTTCAAATGTTCGGTTTTCAGAACTCGACTGTAACTTTTTAAAGTTAGTCAGTGGCGGGTATATAGGACAAGAGACGAAATTGTTAAATTTTGCCAATTTTTTTTTGGTTTATTATGTAAAAATCTATTTTATGGCACGTTTTCAAACGAAATGAAATGAAATTTTCACAGTAAACCACTACGCAAATTCGACCTGACTATTGAAAAACTCAGAAAGCCAATTTAAAAGGCGGCAAAAATTTTCATAGTTGAATCGCATAAAAATACACTGTTTCTGCGATTGATGCGCAAGAAAGTTTATTTTTAATTTTTAGGAAACGGAATGAATAAGGAATAATGTGAGTGGACTCACCCTGCACTACTGCTACCAGACGATCGATCGATGCTGCTTTCCTCTTTCCGCTCCTTCGGCTGTCTGCAAGCTACACCTGTGTTACCACCTTGACTTCTTACTGCTTATGCTTCTGATTTCTTGTTGATTAACTGATTAATTAATTATAAGCCGCCCCGCCCTCATGATCACTGACATGTAGTAGCTCCCTCTGACGCGCTAAACCCGCTTATTTAAAGATTCAAATTTGGCGCTCTAGTACACCTCGTCCATTCCCCACCCTCTCATGTATCTATGGTCGCCATGTCATTGCTCTTTTAGCGCGCGTTAGATTCGCTCACGTTTATCAAAAACCTATAATTTATAGAGAATATAATCGTGCAAAAGCTCTTAATAATGGGTAAACATAATAAAAAACGACGCCGATCATCGTCCACTAGCTCTAATTCATCGTCCTCATCGGATGATGTCAAGAAACAAATAAAAAAGCTCAAGAAAATCCTTGACAAAAGGATCATACGAAAACAAAATCGTAAGGAAACTTTGAATCAGGAAGATCGGATTCCTTCAAATAATCCTCCACAGGAAAATGAGAACTCCTCACATGAGTGGGCAAGAATTCTTCCTTACAGGTGTCTCACATTCAAGTATGAATGATGAAGTGGATGACAACGTACCGGATTTGGATGAAAATACATTAAAAATCTTGGGCTATGATAAGATTGCTTCCAATCAACCAGCAGGAGGTCAAATACACAACCAAATAGCTGAGGTCTGGAATAATATTCTGCAATCTGGATTGTCATCTGAGGACCACCTTCAACTTATATCCAAATACCCAATTTTCTCTAACTGCACCTTACTGGAGGCACCCAAATTAAATATTGAAGTAAAGAGGTCTCTATCAGAGGCGTCCATTGCAAGGGATTTACGAATTTCCTCTGTACAAAACGAAATTGGTGCAGGTATGTCAGCCCTTGGAGACGTCTTACAAATTCTTCTATCAGGAGATAAATTGAACGACACTTCAACGCTAATCATGGAAAAGGTCAGTGACGCTGCCCGAATTTTTGCAGACATTCATTTTGTCCAATCTCAGTCAAGAAGAGCTGTGATGAAAGGTGCCCTTAATAAAAAACTTTCTGATACCCTGTCAGAAGTGTCAGTTGATGGCTGGCTGTTTGGTCAGAACTTGCCGGAACGAATAAAGGCTGCCAAAGCCCTGGATAAGACATCTGAAGAATTGAAAGTGCAGGTTGCATCAAAGCTTCGGGCTGAAAAAACTACCTCGAGTAATAAATTTCATTTAAACTACAGAGGTCTACCTCGTCAAACTCAAAAGCATGCTCGTCAAGGTGGACCCAAACTACAGAAGGCTTATTACCAGAAGCCGAAATCGAGCAGTCAACAACATCAATCCAGATCGAATATCCAAGTACCTCAACCCAAATACAAGCAGGTGGAAACCCACCGACTCCGACCTCATTAAATAAGGCAGGTAGATTGTTATTTTTTATCAAAAAATGGACAACAATTACAACCAATCCTGTAATACTTTCTTGGATTCGGGGCTATGAGCTCCCATTTGTAAGAAAGGTGTCTCAGTTCAACACTCCTATTAGATCTTGGTCAGCCAATGATCTCCAAGTAATTGCTGAAAGCATTCATAAACTAAGAGCTTGTGGGGCAATTACTCCGTGTAATTATTCTAGGGGTCAGTTTCTGTCCCCGATATTCTTAGTACCTAAACGAGACGGCTCTCAGAGATTTATCTTAAATCTTAAAAGTTTAAATAGGTTTCTTCAGCCGGAGCATTTTAAATGAGAAGACCGATCCACAGTCACAAGTTTGATGCAGCCTAATTGCTTTATGGCAACAGTCGACCTCCAGGATGCATATTTTATGATCCCAATTTCGGAGTCATTCAGAAAATATTTACGCTTCACGTTCACTAAAGTCTTATATGAGTTTACCTGTCTGCCCTTTGGGTTATCAACAGCCCCATATGTGTTCACCAAAATCATGAAAGCAGCTGTCGCATCTCTTAGAGCAAAAGGCTTCATTTCGGTGGTTTACCTTGATGATTTTTGCCTAATGGGGAAGTCTTTCGAAGACTGTTTAAAAAATGTTCAAGAAACTGTCAAGCTACTTCGACAGTTGGGATTCATTATTAATGAAGAGAAAAGCAATTTAGTGCCTAGTCAGACTTGTACATTTTTGGGTTTTATTTTCAATTCAAAAACAATGACATTGTCATTACGACTGGATAAGCAAAGACGATTAGAGCTTCTACTGTCTTCATTTATGTCAAAAGAACACTGTAAAATTCGAGACTTTGCCAGATTAATAGGCATATTGTGTTCCATTTGTCCAGCCACACGATATGGCTGGGTATATACCAAAAGACTGGAACGTGCAAAATTTCTTGCACTAAGAGGTCATAGAAACTACAACTCTTGCATGCTCATCTCAAAAGAGGTGATAGAGGATCTAATGTGGTGGAAAAACAACATAAAAGATACATTTAATCCTATTAGGAGGTTTCATTTTAAAAGAATAATTTTTACAGATGCATCCACCACAGGGTGGGGCGCAGTCTGTAACAAACAGCGAGCCAATGGTCACTGGAGTGAGACTGAAAGACAACAACATATAAATAGTTTGGAATTAATGGCTATACTATTCGGGCTAAAATGTTTTGCAGGAACAGATTCTAACTGTGAGATTCTTCTACGAGTCGACAACACATGTGCCATTTCATATGTAAACAAAAAAGGAGGGGTACAGTTTCCCAGGTTAGACAATATTTGTCGTGAAATATGGCAGTTTTGCGAAAATCGCAATATTTTCATTTACGCTTCATATATTAAGTCGTCAGAAAATAAAGAGGCAGATGAAGAATCAAGGAGACCAAGTTCTGAAACAGAATGGTCACTATCTAATGAAGCTTTCCTAAAAATCATTGACTCTTTTGGTCTCCCAGAAGTTGATCTTTTTGCCTCTAGACTTAATAAAAAATGTAACCAATTTATTTCATGGAAACGAGATCCAGAAGCTCTTACGATTGATGCATTCACAATTAACTGGGAAGACATTTTTTTCTATGCTTTTCCCCCGTTTATCATAATTGCAAAAGCATTGCAGAAAATATCTTTAGATAATGCTGAAGGTATCATGGTTGTTCCAATGTGGGACACACAACCATGGTAGCCGGTTTTTATGTCCATGTTAACTCAGCCTCCAATTATTTTGTCACCACATAAAAACTTATTAACGTATTCCAACAGGACTCACCCCCTCTGGCAGAAGATTACCCTGGTGGCAGGGACTTTGTCCGGCAAGCTTTTGTCAACAAAGGAATAACTCCAGATTCATTAGAGATTTTTGTTTCGTCTGTCACAGAATCCACCCTAAATCAGTACAACTCTACATGGAAGAAATGGTGGCAATTCTGTAGAGAGGACAATCTGGATCCGCTTGACCAACCCATACCCATTATCTTACAATTTCTCACAGTTTTATTCAAGGAGGCAGCTTCGTCCAATACCATTAACACCGCCAGATCTGCGTTAGCATTAATAATGCCAACTAACATAGGGAGCGACAGGACAGTAAAAAGGTTCTGCAAAGGAGTTTTCAATCTTAGGCCATCAGCCCCTAAGTATGACACGACTTGGGACCCAACTAGGGTTCTTTCATATCTGTCGAATCTGTTTCCAAATGAAGAAATATCTCTGGAGCAGCTTACGTTAAAGACCATAACACTTTTAGCACTGGTGACTGCCCAACGAATGCAAACGTTCTCACTCATTGAAATTGAAAACATAGACCAAAACAAAGATGGACTTGAAATTAAAATTCCTCTCCGTATTAAGACTACCAAGAGGGGCAACCTACAACCAGTCCTAAACTTACCATTCTTTAACGACAAGCCATCTATCTGTGCAGCGTCGGCCTTACTCTGTTACTTGTCTAGAACGCAGCCAATAAGACAGAGCTCAAAACTCTTCATAAGCTTCCAAAAACCCCATAAAGAAACGTCAACCCAGACGTTAAGCAGATGGGTTAAAACGGTACTAGAAAGAAGTGGGATAGACACCCATACTTTCTCAGCTCACAGTACAAGGCATGCAGCAGTGTCATCTGCTGGTCGTAAGGGGGTACGATTGGATGTTATACGTAGTTCAGCAGGTTGGTCTAAAGAATCACAGGTATTCGCTAAGTTCTATAATAGACCACTGGACCAAAAAGCTGTGTTTGCTAAGGCAATTTTGAGTTGATTTATAATTTGATTAAATTAATAGGTCTGAAGTTTATATAATTTCGTCATATCAGGCTGTTGGAGTGTTACTCCAACATTATGTTGAAAACTTAAGTTACGTTTCCTGTAATGACAATAAATTCACTGATATTCCACAGGTCTCGTTGCAATTCTTTAAACATCTACATGTCAGTGATCATGAGGGCGGGGCGGCTTATAATTACTAGATTAAACGAACTTACCTTAAGTGAAGTTCAATCTTAATTATATGCCGCCCCGCCTGAAATGATCACTCCCACCCTTAATCCCACCCGGATCATTCATTACCATTTGAGGGTTGCAACTCGAATATCTCTAAATATAATGACATGGCGACCATAGATACATGAGAGGGTGGGGAATGGACGAGGTGTACTAGAGCGCCAAATTTGAATCTTTAAATAAGCGGGTTTAGCGCGTCAGAGGGAGCTACTACATGTCAGTGATCATTTCAGGCGGGGCGGCATATAATTAAGATTGAACTTCACTTAAGGTAAGTTCGTTTAATCTAGTAATTATAATTTGTTTGTATCGGAACTCGAAGGACCATTGTATGATATTTGTTATCTGAATTTTGTAGTTCATTAACAACTACGCGACACGATTTTTCATAATAAAACATTTATTATTAAGACGATTTTCAATGTTCGAAAACACCTCATCTCGTGCCGTATACTGCGTGGTGCATTGGCTCGCAGTTTTCTCATGAATGAATGGGTGAATTTTTGCATCTTGCGTTCGTGTTAATCGGACGCCGAGATGTGGGGTTGTCATGTTGTACTCATTTTCCTTACAAAATTAAATTGTGGCTCATTACAAATTATGTCTAACAGCTTCTTTAACCTTTAACATTCTAGTCCACGAATTTGCTTGTTTGTTTACATTCTTTTTTTATACTGAGTTAGTCAATGACATGTTCGCGACAGTTCCAGTCACATGTCATGTGACACATCGACAGACAGACGTTAGTTCTATGGATTTCTGGAGCGGGCTCGCCGAACAATCTGACATTTCCAGAATCCATGAATCGACGGCTGGTGCGCCGGTGCGACGTTCGAGAATGTACCTGCTAGAACGGAGTAGAACGTGACTACTGATGCGTCGGGGGACTATATAAGGACAGCCTGCGGTTGTGTGGAGTAGTAGTAGTATCCTGAACGTGAAACAGTGAAGACTGAAGTATAGACAGAGCAGAAGTGAAGTGTGAAGTAAGGGAGCCAGTAGTGACAGATAGCGGATATAAAGAATAGACAAGTGCAAGTAGTAGTGTAGTCAGCTGTTTGTGTTTTGATTATTTAGAATAATTATTAGAGGTTATAAGTACTTGTGGTGTTAAACAATAAAGGACAATAAATAACAATACAGACTTTGGTGGTGATTTATTTATTGTGAGACCCGTAACAATACGTTTGAAAATTCTAGCCAGGGTAGATATTTTGAAAGGAAGACTTGGGGTCGTATGCTAGAAACTAAATTTCGCATTTGACAGCGCTGTTAACAACGGCACTGTTGTTAAAAATCACTTTGACATGGTCACGTGACCATGTTAAATGCTTTAACATCGCCATGTCAAATTTCATGTTGACAACGCCGTTGAACCTGAAACCACCCAATTTGGTATGCTAGAAAGGAAAATCGAATAGGAACAGTTGAATGTCAATGTTAAATGGCCGTGTTACAATAATCACAGGGTATGGATCGATTAATTATTATTATTAGCTGTCAAATTTTAGGAAGGTTTTTAATAAATTCCGTATTATTCCAGAGTGAAGTGCTATTTCTATGTTTATTTACAGTGTCATTACAACTAAATATCAACAATCTTGTTCCATAAATTAAAAATTAACCAAACAGGTACCTACCTAGTATTTTCATACTATAATTTCAGTTTAAAGTATTTTTTCTACTCCTAACCTTTAAGATGCATATTAAATATGAATCACCAGTGCTTTAATGGGTCTCATTAAGATACAAATTTTCATTAAAGCACTGGTCAAGCTATCCAATGGCAGAGGAGCATTTGCAATCGAATCGGTTCCTTTTCGCTCACAATCGGGTCGGTCCAAACCAACCGAAGTCACAGAGTTGCATACTCACGACAAAAATTGCCTTGTGATAAGTTCTGGTATTTCTGAAAAAAAATCTGAACGTTTATTTAATTTAGAACATAAGTAACATTCAACGAAAATTTATCAAGATTTTATGTTACCTTAATTAATTTTATAGGTAGGTATATCGTCGTAAAAGATAAGAAGATAAAGTATTATATTCATAAAAGAGTGAATTGCAGGTCAATGAGTATAAAGCACATAGAGTGCAATTACTAGCCTGTTAGGTGGGTTCGGAGAATTACTCCATCGCCCATAACAGTTGTCATGCTGGCAGTGCCCGAAACTCCAATCGAGAGGAGCTTCCAATATCCAACAGCAGAGCCTTCCAGAGTACCAAATCAAGCACAGACACGTGTTTCGTTCTACTGGAACTCATCAGTGTGCTGCATCTGGAGTGTCTGGAGGATGCTGTCGGATGAACGGAAGTTGGGCCCTCTTAAGCCTAACAGGCTAGTAATTGCACTCTATGTGCTTTATACTCATTGACCTGCAATTCACTCTTTTATGAATTAATGGCGGCTTTAAACGATGCCAGTAACTGGGGCGAGTTACTAGAACCGAGTACTGGAGTTTAGTAACTCTCCTAGTGTAAACAAATAATTTTATATTCCAGTAACACTCGTTCCAGTAAACCGTTCCAGTCGAGTAAATGAGGCGGCTTTACACGATGCCAGTAACTGGGGCGAGTTACTAGAACCGAGTACTGGAGTTTAGTAACTCCCCTAGTTAAACAAATAATTTTATATTCCAGTAACACTTGTTCCAGTAAACCATTCCAGTCGAGTAAATAGAAAGCCCTTCTATTCACTGGCACAAGTAGCTACCCCCACCGTTCGTCCTACTGGACTGCCATGGGCACTAAGCTTGTATAGATCGCCACTCGCCACGTGTTGTTTAGTTGTGATTTTATCGTGAAGTTCAATTTCTGTATTCAGCTATAATATCTTCCATGCAAGCTCTTTTAAAAGTATGTTATTTGGATGTTCCTTTTTACTTTCTAGTTAGCCATTTTCTGACCTATATTTTTTTTTTGGTTCTTGTTCCTCTTCTAATATATCTAGCAATTCATCGCGCATTGACTTTAAATTAATAAGCATTTTTTGATAATACGTTTTTGATTCAAATTCATTTTAGTAAAATAAGTTCATAACTTATAAATATTGTACTTCAAATTGGCATTTATATTGAATACTCGTACATTAAGTAGGTACTGATTATCAACAACTCATCCTTATATTCTACAAACCGTTCTACCCCCCACAATGATGAAAATTCTACAATATTGTACTTATAAATCATATCCACATCATCCTTCTAATTTAAAATGTAATAATTCATACGAAATATATATATATATAAGTAGGTACTGGAACCGTGTAGACAACCACTGTCTTGAAAAACACTTGCTTCCAGTACTCGGTTCTAGTAACTCGCGAATTTTGATTTCAAGGGCCACAAAAGACTTTTTAAAAATTAATTCATTGAGAACAGACTAATATATTACAATAAATACATTAGGCACGAATGCTAAATCTGATCTAACTAGTACAATAAGTAAATACAGTATTTATACCTTTTGAGGAGGGCGGTGGCTTTGCCATGCGCCTGTTTATTAATAATTCCAAAAGGATGTGTTTTAAGAACATTATCCTAGTTTCAAATACAGAATATTAATATGATTAACAATAATAGTCATTATACATATATCATTTAATATTTAGTTCATAATAACAATAATACAATAGGCCATTTATTTCGAGGCTAAGGGTTATAAAACTAATAAGGATTTACTATACTCGAATTATAATGAGTTACAATGTGTCATTCATGAAGGAATGCATAACTCCTCCCCTCTAAGATTGAAAAATCGACGAAGAAGGTTTTTCAACTAATTCTACAGGGTCCAAAGGTTCAATTTTCATTTTGAATGATTTTCTTCTCTTGACTAATTTGTAAGTTGCAAATGCAGCGAGGATTAGCAGAATTACGATCCATGTGATGATGTGGGTCGTTGTGTTGTTTTGATGCACTTTCAGGAGAATGGGATCTTGCACTTTCTTCGAAATGTGTGAAATATTCATGTGTACTTCAGGAATGTTTTCAATGGGAATGTCGTCATGAAGTTCGATGGATTCTAAGTATACATTTCCTATTATTTTCACTGCTTCTTGATTGACTCTTTTTTTCGTATAGTAGATTTTGTTGCGAATTTTGACTTTGCAATTTGCTGGTATCACGTAGAGGCTTGGTGAGTCAATTGTTTTCGTTATAAGATCTGGGCAATTTTCAGTGATTGTTATTTTGTTTACTGGTACTATAATTAGTAAATTTTCGTCTATTTTTCGAATCATGTCTGCCTTGAGAGTTACTTGGACTTTGGTACAATTTTTCTCTTCTTTGTGGAGTATGATTGGCGTAATACAGGTATCTTGGTTGTTCGAATTTTGATTCAAGTCTGAACAGACGTAAATATCTTCCAAATGAGGACATTCTTGAGTTATCTCGAGCTGATTTTCTTGCGAAATTGCGAGGTAAGGTGTGTTGGGAATTATCATTTGATTGTTGATAGGAATTGGTATTATATGATAAAAGGAATAAATTTCGGAATCAGCTTTAAAAATGAAGCTTTGCAAATTTAACAGTTTGTAGTACGTATGAATGTCATAGAATTTAATTATAGAATTTTTATATTTGTTAGAGCATTCAGTGATGAGATTTAACAATTCATTTACTGGTAATATTTCATTTGTTACAAGATTCAGTTTTGAGAAATATAAAGATGTTTCTATTTTTGTAAGTTCGTCGTTAAATTTCTGAACATTCATTTCAAGTCTGTTTAATAAGTTATCAAGTTCTAAATATGTATAAATTGCCATTTTTGAATGTACGAAATATTTGGTTAACGAAAGGGTCACTTGTGGTCGTTATGTATAGATAAGCGTTCTTATATGCTTCTGATAATTTTTCTGCTTGTACGAGTAGCGGTGTTTGATTTATATAATACACATAGGATATATTCGAAGTTGTGACGTATGCTGGGCCTAGGTGATGTGGGAAGAAACCTGGGTAGTTCGTAAGACTTGTCTGAGAGTTGACTAATTGTAGAAAAAGAATTAAGATTAGCATCTGGAACAAACGATTGAGTATTATTTTTCTGTTGTTTTCCGTAACCGTTTTATTTTAGATTTGTGTCTCTTAGTGTGTTGCATTTTTAAAATAGGACCTTGGTTACTTTTACTTGTAGAGGGTTTGTATAAAGGATTTTGTTTATCTCTAGTGTCTGTCCTGTAATAAACTGGAGAATTTTCGGGAATATCTGGGGCAATTTGTCTTGATTCATTGCTTTTATTTATCCAGCGTTCTTTGTTAGATTGCGAGGTTTCGTGGATCTTTTTAAACAATTGTTTGCTTATTTCTTTATGTCTTGTCACATAATCGGATGTTATAATGTCGTTAGTCAAGTCAAAGGGATCTTTATTGTCAATGTTACAGTGTATAATTTGGAATGGTGTAAGTTGAGTCGTACTATGTATAGAATTATTATAAGCAAGGGTTGCGTATTGAATTATATCTTCGATACTGTATGAAGGGTTTTGTCTTTTTATGCATCTTATGTGCTCTAGCATCGTAGAATGAAATCTTTCAACAGGACTATTTGAGTTGGAATTATGTGGGGTAGGAAAGTGAAGTGTTATATTGTGTAATTTGCAAAAATCTCTTATAATGTTATTATTGAACTCAGTTCCATTATCAGAGGTAATTTGTTGGGGTATTCCATGATGACTTACATAAGAGAGAAGTTTGTTAAATATTTCTATGGCATGAAATTTTTGTAAAGCATAACATTGTCCGTATTTAGAGAAAGTGTCAATTATTGTTAGACATTTTATTGTATCAATATGGAAGGTGTCGATGTGCAAAGATTGGAAAGGTTTAGAAGGTGTGGGGGTTAATTCAAATCGTAAATTATAAGGTTTTCTTTCGTATTTATTTTCTAAACAGATTTTGCAAGTGTTTACGTAATTTGTTATGTCATCGGTGAGATTAGGCTAGTAGTACTTTTGGGATATTTGATCAATTGTTTGTTTTATTCCTCGATGTCCGGTCTTTGTTTCGTGATAGAATTTCATATACATTCTCTGATCATCTATTATCTCGATATCTTTAACTAATTTAGTAGATGTGCATAATGAATAAGCATTGTTCTTGAATGTTCGTGGAAGGACTGTTGATAGGCGTTTTATTCCATCTATAAACTTGTCATCTATGTAGATGCAATATTTATTCTTAGGGTCTACGAAGTATTTAAATGTATCTATTGCGGCTTTTTCGAGATGTTGATATATATTTAATATTGATATACTCGTAGTTTAGAATATTTGTTATTTTCTCGGTTATTTTATTAATTTTATATAGCAACAATGTTTTTTAGTTTTGCATAAATGAAGAATTCTATTTATTTAGTTACGAATATTTGTTATTTTATTAATTTTATATTAGTCAATATTTTTTTGTATGTGGAAGTATGTGGAAGTATGTGGAAGTTTAGTGGAAGTATGTGGAAGTATGTGGAAGTATATGTGGAAGTAAGTGGAAGTTTTGTGGAAGTATGGTGGAAGTTTTTTCAAATGTGGAAGTAGGTGTACAAGATTTTTGCCGGCGGTTTACCCCTCGCATTTATGTGATTGATGTGCAAGAAGGTTACACTGAGGAAAATGGTCCAATTAAACTATTTATTTGAAATTTGTTTAACACTGACAATTAAAACTTTAATAATAGGAGATAAAATTCTATTTACCCCTGCCAGTACACTGTATTGTAGCAAGTAAATCGATCTACTTAAGCACCTTATTCTGCTATAATAACACTACATATCTACCACTTTGAAGCTGATTTATTGTCATCATAAGCTAGAATTCAGTTTATTGATCACAGGCAGTCTTCACTACTTGTAAGTGATGCACAAGAACATTACCATTTTTTTTTACTTGGATTTAATACTCTGATCAATTACCTGTATACAAACGTTATTTGAGGGAACTACCGATGTTATTGTGGTTATGAATTCATTTGTATAATCGACCATTCCTATATTTTCGACACTACATTTTCAGGTGTGCACTATGGCGGACACGTTTCTTCATCAGCGTCGGTCGTTTTGTCAGTGTGGAAAAGAACATGTGTTTTTATCAACTATAATAGTGCACATATGCAGGAATTTGTCATACGTATTGCACATTCAGTTTGCACAATATACAGTGCTTCCCAAAAGTAACGGATAAATTCGATAAAACGGAGAGGGCTGTTTTTTTGAAAAAATAAAAAAACAGGTCGATTTTGTTTTTGAGTTGTTCAACTTTTGACATAATATTGGGGTATACAGGGTGATGCGCGAAAAAGTGGTGACGTCATCTGTATTTTTTTTAAATGGCAACACTTATTTTTTATTCCATTTTTTGATACTTCATTCAATTGCCAATACGGTAATGTAATCATTTTGTAACCTTAAACGACGAAATTTCTGTGAAAATAACTTAATTTGGAGACATTCAATTCAATAGACAGATTTAATAGATTTAATTTAATTTAATTTAACAGATTTAATTTAATAGACTTAATTTAATAGACAGATCTTATAAAATTACCATGGAAACAGTCATTTTTATTTGATATTTTTTTATTTTTATCGCTAATGTTCCGATTTTCACATCAGTAAAAAGTGCACATTTCGACTCACAAGCTGTTTTCTCAGAAAATTCCTTATTTAAGGTTACAAATTGATTACATTACCATACTGGCAATTAAATGAAGTATCAAAAAATGGAATAAAAAATAAGGGTTGCCATTTAAAAAAAATGCCGATGACGTCACCACTTTTTCGCGCATCACCCTGTATACCCCAATATTATGTCAAAAGTTGAACAACTCAAAAGCAAAATCGACCTGTTTTTTTATTGTTTCAAAAAAAACAGCCCTCTCCGTTTTATCGAATTTATCCGTTACTTTTGGGAAGCACTGTATATAAAATATGAAATTTGTCCATGGGTGATGTTATAATATTAAAAATAAGTTTTTCTTATATTTGCAGTTTTTCAAAGGAATGCTTGATGCTTGATTACACAGGTAAATGAAGTTTAAATATTAAAAGCTTTCAAAAGCTATATAGTTTATTGCGAACATAGCTTTTGCAAAATAAGCTCTTAATAATTAAGCTTTGTATTTATTTCCATGTTTAGCATTTACTTGGAAAAGTGTAAGTATAAGTAAAAACGGCATTTTTATTAATGCATCCAATATATTAATGTCTATTACCTTGAGTAATTACCACTGCAAAACAAGGTCCTAGCTCCAAATATGCTTTTACTGCAATAAAATATTTTTCATTACTCGCTATTAGCCAGATCAATTCTTCTAAATAACCTCATCAATAATGGTAATTCTCCGGTGTATTAAGCAATGAGAACTGTACTAACCCGAAATAATCTGAAGAATTGGGAGAAGTAGGAAATAATTATTCATAAATGCTAAGCTTTACAAAATTAAATGAATAGTACAGTTGTCACTATTGAGTTCTCTTCAGATAATTTGATTAATTGTGACAAATAGCCTGTTTCAGATAAACGCTTTTATTTACTGTTATTGAGCAGGTTAACTGGCGCCTATTCCATTGAAGTTTTTAATAAGGAATATCAAATTTTTAATTGCAGCTAACAACTTTTTTTCTCAGTGTATAATAAAAGTTATTAAAAAAGTTTCACATATTCGGTGGTTTCATGGCAAAAGGTGCTATGTGATCGATTTTATGAAAATACGTTTTTTACACCAATGTTGACATGATAAAACGTTCTATCTACCTTTAAAGTATTATAGTTCTATTGGCCATACTTTTGGTGTAATAGTGAAATGTCAATATGTAACCTATTCAGAATCATCATATTGGTTATGTGGTAAAAAGTTCTTGCGCGTTATATCGCCTTTGCACATATAATATTCTCAGAATTAATGTAAAACTCTATTCATGGCAAAAGGCTCCATCAGTACAGATAACCCCTTGTTCCATAAAGCAAGGAAATATTTTTATTGTGTTAACCTTGATGTCAAAACGTACCATGTTCCTGATACCACATTTTGCCAAAATATTAAACAGGTTTTGTGAACAGATTATAATTACATGGCCAATAGTTCTTTGCTTAAGATAGTACATTTTGCCATACACTACTTGAAAGAAAATTCGGGATTTTAATCGTGTAATGGTTCCCTAAGAGCCAGGTTTCTCGTTTTGCCATAACATGCGCGTTTGCTACATGTGACCCAACCTCACTTTATAGGGAGTTTCTGCTTCTGTTGTGATACGGTAGTTTATAGTAATGTGTGATACCTACTACTGTGAATGTTAAGTGTATGGTAGTGTAGAAATTTAACATTTTTTCCTTTATATCAAACACTAGGATAATAAGTAGGTTCTCATTATGGCTTATTCTAATGCTAGAGCCCGGAAGATTGTACAGTTGGCTCTAGCAAAACCACAAGAAGTCCTTGTGAATACAGTAGCATCTGAAGATTACTGCTTTGATTCTACATTAAATGAAGAATTGAGGCGATATGATGCTAACTTAGTACCTGAAGGTAGGTACCTATATCTACTATATTCTAATTAATTATTATTGTTAGCGTAATCTTAGTCTGCCAGTGTTTAAAAGGTTATTTACACCAAATAAAAATGCTAAGAATAAAATAAAATAAGTGTTAGAATTTCGAAGTATAGTCTCTAATCAACCTTGTTCTCATTAACAACTTAACCATGCCTAAAAAATGTATTCCTACCTACAAAAATATATTTTAAAAATCTTTGAATAATCGAGTAAAATAGTAATAAAGATTGCTTTTTCAGCGAGTGATTCAAGTGCCCTTAATTCAAGCTGTGTACTGGATGATAACGAATCAAATTATAATGATTATTGTGACAGCAACAAAACCGTAGATAATGATGTCTTAGAAGACTGTAGCAATGTTAGCGAATACTCTGATAAGGATTCTCAAGGTATGATTACCATTTTATTAGAGTGACTAGAGGTTTTTTAGTATTTCAATAATTTTTAGGGAGTATATCTTCTGATGATTCTGAGACTGATTTGAATCCTCCCAAAAAGCGTCGTACGACCACAAAGACAAACAATATAATAGACAATGATCCCTGCAATGAAGCAATAATAATAGTACAATACATTTTAGACACATTGTTACAAAGTGTTTTTGATAAAATTTTTAGAAGAGCCAGCACTGTAAAATTAAGGCTGGAAAATAAAAAGAAAAAGGACATGGGAGAAGAATACATTAACAGAAAGGGGCAAGTCAGGCCAGCTCGGCAAATGAGACCAAAGTGCAGTGGTTGTCGATTTGAATGTAATACTTTGAAAGATTTAGACAGAGAAAAACTGTTTGAGGAATTCTGGGAAATTGGAAATCACAATATGCAGAGTCAGTACATCATCTCTTTAATAAAAAGTAAGCCAGTCGAATTAGGTACTAAAAAGCGCAAAAAAACCAGAACAAATTCATTTTCTTTAAAGATAGATAGTGAAAAATGCTACAGAGTTTGCAAAGAAACATTCTTGGCTACATTTGATATAGGTAAACGTTACGTAGATACGCTGGCAAATACAGGTCATTCCGGCGTTATTGTATCTGACAAACGGGGCAAAAAAGAGCCAAAAAACAAGAGTAATGATCTTGACATTAAAAAAATTCATGACCATATAGCAAAGTTCCCTAGATTTGAAAGTCACTACAGTCGCAGGGACTCTAAAAAAAAATATTTGCATCCAGATTTGAATATCAAAAAAATGCACGACCTTTATACAGGAGAGTGTAATGCAGAAAATATAAAGCCTCTCAGTTATAGTACATACTATAATATTTTTAAAACAAAAAATTTATCTTTTAAGAAACCTTATAATGACACATGTCGCGTGTGTGATGAATTAAATATAAAGCTCAAAAATAAAAGTTTGAATGAAGAAAACAGAAAAAAGTTGGAAATGGAAAAAGATGAGCACTTATGGAAAGTGGACGCAGCTTATAAAGCTAAAGCTGATGACAAAGCTAAAGCAAAAGCCAGTGAAGGGAAAATTGTGGTAAAAGCTTTTGATTTACAAAAAGTTTTAGAAACACCACTTCTGACTACAGGAGCCTCATTTTATAAAAGGCAACTCAGCACGTATAATTTGACAACGCATGATCTGATAAATAGGATGATATATATGACAAATATATTATATCTACCTATAATAATAATTATAAGTAGTTCCAGCTAAACAGTTAGGATTGAGAATGATAAACTTTCTTATTTCAGGAAATTTGTCATCGGGACGTCGACATTGGACCCAGAGTGAAAAGAAACTTGTCAAGGAGAGATTTAAAGAGCACATAAAGAAAAAAATTGTCCCAAGGAAGGAGGAATGTGAAGTATTTCGTCTTGAGCACTCAGATGTACTGAAAGACAAGGACTGGGTTAGGATAAAAACATTTGTGTACAATACATTCAAGAAGAGTACCTGGAAATGAGTCATATTACTGTATTCGAAAAAATCTCAATTACATTATTTGTTTTGTTATATTTAACCCGCGATCGCTGACCACGTGAGATTAAATCTCACATTTTTACATTCTTGAACACCCTGTTATTTTAGTAAATCGTGCAGCATGGTGGGCGTAGCTATGCCTACCTGCACATCTACCTGACTCGGCGTTTCTCAATTGGGCGAAACTACCTGAGTGACCCTTCGGCACGACGGGAGGGCCTATAATCCTACAGCTCAATTGGGCGAAGTAATTTTTAAATACCGTTGACTTGTTTGCATGCTTTAATGTGGCTACGTTGCCAGATTTTACAGAAATTCCGATTTTCTACATTAAATAAAATTGAGAAAAAAAATCATAGTTATTTATTATACAAGAGAAAAAAGTGATAGATTTTAGCTCGAGATGTGATTTCGTCCCCGACGCGTATCCGGTGGAAAAATACTAGTGAGACATATGTATTTTTGCTAATGTAACATTATTTTCACTTTACTTTGTTACTACCCTACATTACTTTTTTAGTTAAATTAACTAATTTCAAAAAAAGAAAAGACGTATTTTCACTGTTATATATTCCACAAATATAATCGACAATGTCGGAACCCATGCAAAACAAAATATAAAAATGAATGCTAATGAGAATTTTTAGTAATTAATAATTTTTGTGATCGCTATTGAAGCGTGTTACATTAAAAAAAAACTTGCATGGGTCCTAAATTGTGCAATATCTTGGAAACAGTGCGTCCTACAACAAAAATATAAGATGACTTTTCTCTTCTAAACAAAACGGGGTATGTACCAAACATATCAAATTTTCATTAAAGTCCGTGGCATAGAAATTTTTAAATAAAAAAAGTAACAAAGCACCCAGATCTCCGCCACTGAATTGAAGAATTTTTTATTGGGAGCATCAAATCGTGTACTTCAATTAGTACAACTGAAAAAAATTCCGAATTATTCTGATACGCCAAGCCAATTATTAGATATTCAAAAAATATTTAATTTTTAGAACTTCACCCTGTATCTCGAAAACTAAAGCTCCGACGACCCATGTCCCATATCTGTAGGAAATTTTATACTACCTATTTTTTGCATTTCCTACGTGCCTTTCAAGTGTCTCACACGTGTTCATTAACACCCTATACGTATTGAAAATTGTAAATATGATTATTATTGTTGCGATTTAGTTTTGAAAATAAATGTGTATTATTGAAGAGAAGTTTAATTTTTAAATTTTATTGATTAGAAGTAGTAAATTCCAGAGATATTTGGCATTGGAATTGCTTAGATTTAAAAACATGGTGAGTTTTCAGTAGAAAATATGGAAAACACGAAAGGTCATGATTTTGTTACTAAACAATAGAAAATCATAATTCGTTAATCATAATTCGTTAATACTATTCAACAATTCCTTGAATATAGTAAATGATAAAAAACTTCTCTCATTGGCCAGCCTTTAGTGTCGAACAAGTAGCAGTTGCAGTTATTGAAAATAAATCTGGCAACAGTGCTATGTATATGAGCAAGGCCACACATGTATTTCTTGTCTGTCCGCTTATCTCTTTTAATCCCCTAGTTTCTCGTTTCTCGCCCAATTGACCCCTGGGATTAGTAGATAACAAAATTCTTCGCCCAATTCGGTATCGCCCACCTGACTAACCACCAATCTTAGTTCACCGCCGTAGAATCGTCTGTTAGTAAGGAAGGCATACTGATTTATGCAGGCATGTCCGTTTATGAGACAAAATCTCACACGTCAGTGATCATGTCGCGTCGATCTTGAAAGGTGCGTTGTTTGTTTTAATTTGAATAAATAGAAGAATCAATTAAAAGTGCTTAGAATATAAAAACGAATGTGTTTCCAGTTTTAATTTATACATTTTTTTGCTGCTATTCAGTCGTGAACAATTATTTTGCGCTGATTTTGGCACTTTGTGTTTTATAATCTGCGACTGCTAAAATGTCTTACGAACAAGAACAACAACGCCTGCAGGCTTTATGGGAAGAAGTATTTATCGAGGGAGAGCAAATCGAAGAAAAGCCTCAAGGAGCCGCCGTCGTCGATCAACCAAGTACCGAAGAAAAGCCTCAAGGAGGAGCCGCCGTCATCGATCAACCAAGTACATCACAATTGTTAGAAGGTTATCCTGTTTCTGATCAAGAGGACGCTCCGTCCGAACACAGCTCTCACAATACGGACACAGAACAATCAGGTTCAGATGAAGATTATGTTCAAAGCTTACAGCCTAGACAACCCGGAGCAGTACCTTATTATCCTGTTCCTATGTATAGTGGAAAAGATGGAACAAAGTGGCTGATACATAAAGACTTCAAACAAATAGGTAAAACTGCACGCAAAAATATTGTTACACAGTTGCCTGGTGTAAAAGGTGCCGCAAAAAATGTAACAAATGTAATTAACTCATGGAAACTATTTTTTCTTGACGAAATAGTTCAGCATATCACAAACTGTACTAATAGACAATTAGAAAAAATGAGACCATTTTATAAAAATGAAAAACACTGCATGGCGACTGATTTTATAGAATTAAGTGCATTTTTAGGACTGCTGTATTTGGCAGAAGTAAAAAGAGCACAGCACTTGAACACTGAAGAACTATGGAGCACAGATGGGACGTCTCCAGAATATTTTGCAGCCACAATGCCAAAGTATCGTTTTCATTTACTGATGAGAGCCATTAGATTTGATGATATAGAAACTCGCACAGAAAGAGCAAAAATAGACAATTTAGCCCCAGTACGATATGTCTTAGATTCATTTACAAACAAATGTGTGGAACATTATAATGTCGGGGCGTATATTACTATCGACGAGATGTTGGATGCTTTTAGGGGTAGATGCAAGTTTCGGCAGTACATTGCCAATAAACCTGCCAGGTATGGCATCAGGATTTATGCGGCTGTCGATTCTAGAGTTTTTTACACCCACAATATTGAAATATATGCAGGCAAGCAGCCAGATGGCCCCTATAAAGTCAACAATGATGCGTAAAGTCTTGTACTACGCCTCATAAGACATATCAGTGGTACAGGCAGAAATGTGACGACAGACAATTATTTCACATCGATACCATTGGCCAACACATTACTCCGTAATCATCGATTGACACTTGTTGGCACTCTCCGAAAAAATAAAAGGGAAATACCTCCCTTTTATATATTTGTATGGGTATATTTGCATGGGGGATAGACTCAAATAAGTCCATGATAACTTCATATACTCCAAAAAAAAACAAGAATGTTTTATTGCTCTCAACATTTCATGATAGTGACGAAATAGACGGGGAAAGTGGAGATATGAAAAAACTATCAGTCATAACCTTCTATAATTTAACAAAAGGAGGTGTCGATGTTGTGGACCGGATGAAATCGGAATATTCTGTCACAAGAGTGAGCAACAGGTGGCCGTTTACAGTGTTTTGCAGGTTGCTAAACATTGCAGGAGTTAACTCTCAAATAATTTACTATAGTAACACAGACAACAAGCTTTCTAGAAGAAATTACCTGACATACTTAGCAAAGGCCCTCACGGAACCTCATCTTATTAGAAGGTCAAGTATTCCAAATTTATCAGTTCCACTTCGCCAGAAAATAGCCAACTGTTTAGGCCCCAAAGCGTCCGCAGCTGCACCTACACCCCAGGTAACATTTCGTGACGAAAACGCGACTGAAAATGTGACCTTTTTAGCTGTCGTGAGTTAGACGAGATCCCGAATTCGTGAAAAAAATTACGACTAATACGTTATAAAACCGCTCTAATTTTAACTTCCGAATTGGTCACGCCACCCACACTTTTGAATGTTGGGCAGCCGTTACGAAACATTGACGATATCGTTAAAAAAAATTCACTTTACCGATTAACAAAATCGTAAGAAACTCGTGGAGAAATAGCAGTAACAGAGCCGTGAAGAAATCGCGACAGTGTCGTGAAAAAATCGTGACAAAGTCGTGAAAAATCGTGAAAAAATCGTGACAAAAACGTGAAAAATACTGTGACCACAGCCTACGAAAATCGCACGTAAATCAACTAATTGAGGTTATAAAAACGTGAATACTTATGATCACAACACGTGACTTGTTAGTCACGATATTCTCACATACAGGATGTTACTTATAGGCCGTAATTTCAAGGTTCCTGAACCAAACTTAAGTAGAAAAGTTAATTTATAAACATAATGTGTCCTGAAGTGTCTTTAAAATATTAACTTTAAAATTATAAACTTTAAAATATTATTTGTAACGAGTTTGCGTACGGCAACGCTGTGGGCGATGCGAGTGGAAAAAGTGGACTATGGGCATGTGAGGGGTGTTTTGGAAGACTAAACAACAGGATTACCTTAAAAAATTTACTAAAATATGTAATAAAACAGGATTATAGGTATACAAGACAATTATTTATAACAATATGCAAAAACTTACTGTATATAGGTAGTCTCTTATTGAGGTAACCAAAAAAACTTCTTTAAACTATTGGAGACACGAGGTAACTTCTAAAAATATCACTATTAACTTGATGTCGTCGTCCACCTGGGAATTGCAGAATAATAATAAAGATCACGTTTTTTAGGGTAGTAACAATATGCAAAAACTTGCAGTATATAGGTAGTAGGTAGTCTCTTGCTGAGGTAACCAAAAAACTTCTTTAACTATTGGAGACACGAGGTACTTCCTCTTCCTAATTTACAAATGTATGTCTCCTATCCCGTTTCCACTGAATTCTGCCATGTTGTTTACAAAGAGAAAACTGACAGTGACATTTGACGTATCACTTGTTTTCTGACGAAGTTTTAGTTAAAAGCTTCAAAGATTCTTTTGAAATAATTAACAAGCTGAAAAGTTGACGATTTATTTGCGATGTTTTCGTTACGTTTTGACTTCACTTGTTTTCTGACGAAGTTTTATTTAAAAACTTCAAAGATTCTTTTAAAATAATTAACAAACTGAAAAGTTGACGATTTATTCGCGACATTTTCGTTACGTTTTGACTTCACTTGTTTTCTGACGAAGTTTTATTTAAAAACTTCAAAGATTCTTTTAAAATAATTAACAAACTGAAAAGTTGACGATTTATTCGCGACGTTTTCGTTACGTTTTGACTTCACTTGTTTTCTGACGAAGTTTTATTTAAAATTTAAATCGTATTCCGATAGCACTTTTTTTGACGATGTATTTCCACCGTTTTTTTAAAGATTGTAAATAAAAATATCGTTATATCGACCGTTCGTCACGATTTCGTGAAGTCTAAAATTTTGTCGTCACGTATTGTTACCTGGGACCAGAACCAGCTGAGCAAAGAAAACCGAAGTGCTTCTTTTGTCCAAAGAGAAAAAGCAGATATACTCAACATAGGTGTGATAGGTGTTCCAAACCAATATGTAAAGAGCACACACCAAAAACTACGCAGTTGTGTACGGAATGTTTTACAGAAGATGAATAATTTCTATTTTTCTCTCGCTCAATTTTGGCTTTTTTATTGTTTTTATTTTATGTCATCAAATGATAATAAATAGCATTTTTGAAAAATACAATTTGTTTTACCTTATCAATTAAGCAATAAAATTCGAAATTAACGACATCATAGCAATATGAGATATAATCTCACAGGTCAGCGATCACAGAATTTGAAGGGAGGTCAGCGATCGCGGGTTAAAAAAAAATCTGCTTTATTTCTTTCCCGAACTTTAAAACTTTGTAACGCCTCTCCTTTTTTGGAGAGGACGTCTTAATTATTTGGTTAATTTATTACTTAACCAATGCCTTCAGACGGGATATTTGGGTGGATTTACACAAATGATACACGACATTAAAAAATAAACGTAAATTTATTATTTCCTTAAAATGTGATAAACGTAAAATAATCATTAGATTTGTTCAGCATGCTTGGTGAACGCCCGGTATATATCTTCCCGGCTCAGTATCCGACTTTCGAAAAGCAGGACCGAAATTTGGTTTTTAAAAAGAAACTTTTATTTATAAAACACTTATTCGAACCTTTATTACTTTTCAGACTGAGTGAAAATACATTTAGTTCCGGAGTTACAAAAATTGTTAAGTATTAAGTATTTAATTAATTTAAAGAGAATAATTATTACGAGCGTCTATTCCGGACGAGTATACAAATCAAACAGTGCCCGTCTACTCAGTTCAGCCGGTGCATGATGAGAATTATCCTTATTACAACAATAGCGTAATAAGCGTTATTGTATACTCTTTTATATTTACTCAGCTTATTTAGCCTACGTAATTTCCGGTAAGAAACGGTGTCCCGGCTGCCGCTCGACGATCAGACTATGCCAGCAGGTCGAGGATGACAAGTTTTTATGCGGAGTTCGGTCAACTGGAAAATAAAATGTTAGTGGAGTCATAGGCGCCGGATGCATGGGTGCTCTGGGTGCGCAAGCACCCATTCAAAATTTGCTGTTATTAGTGTTATTTTTTAAAAATTATTTAGTTTATAATAAAATGTTTTTATTTTAAACAAAATGTAATATAGCATCCTGATACACATACTTCCAATTCCAATTTATAAATATATGCACATATCAGAGGTCCCAGCAACTTTGCTCATTTACGTATACCTATTATTTTTGTGAGTTGTGACCCTGATTATAGGCCCTAAATATGTATAGATATAGCCAATAAACAGTCTTCTTAGAAATAAAGCCAGAGACCAGAGACAGACATCGGGTCGGGACGGGATGCAGTAACATATTAATTTCAAGAACTGAAACTGAATATAATTCAGTGAAGTGACAAGTGGCCAAAAGAGAATCCCTTTGTGTTTACATTTTATGAGAAACATCTGTTTAGTTTAGGTTGCCAGAATGCAAACTCTTAAATGTTCAACATGGGCTGGAGAATTCCATTTAAGTATGCAAGATTATGTCATTCATCGGTCGATATTCCATGAAGACACTGATATTTTACCAGCTCCTATTTTTATTTTCTTTCAATCGTTTTCATTTATTATATTATTTTCATTTAATAGAATTAGTTTTCACAGTTTACTCTTATCTTCGTACTAGATATTTAAATAACACCTGTAGACTGTGGACCCTGTATATGTGATGTGATGGTAATGTGTGAGGGTGCTTGACTGTGCTGTGCTGTAAGCTGTCTTTAGAGACTTTCAAACATCAATTTTTCAAAAATTTCGTATTAATTATGGATAAATTTGTCCTTCGTCTTCCAAGGGGAAGTAAAAAGGATTCAGAGTCCGCACCATTTGAGTCAATTGTGCCTGTGCCGATAAATTTGCAGTCATCTTCGTCTCTAGCCGATGATTCCGAAAATACACCATTGGACGGGGAGAAACACAAACAATATTTTTCAAAAATCTGCGAAGTTAATATGGAGTCAGAAAATGATACCGAAGAGTTTGCTTCTACTTCTAAAATACAAGATAAGCAAAATCCTCCGCCATTAAAAGAGAGTAAAAGATCAGGACGTTGCTTCCAACCAAACTGGAAAAATACATTCAAGTGGCTACATTATAAGGAAGATGTTTCCAAAGTCTTTTGTGAGCTGTGTCAAAATGCATACCTAAAACGTAAAATTCCAATGAGTTCCACATATACAAACATTTTACACCAATCGTTTGTTGTAAAAGGATTTAATAAATGGAATAAAGCTCTTGAAAGGTTTCGGTATCACGAAAAATCTGAAATGCATAGACACGCTATAGAGGCAATGTCTGCAATTGACAAAGGAGTAAACCTAGTAGCAGCAATGTCGAAGAGCAAGGTTTTGGAAATGAAAACTGCAAGAACTGCACTACTTAAAATTATCGGGTCGATCAAGTATTTAGCAGCATAAGGGCTTGCATTTAGAGGCCATACGGAAGATGATTCAAACTTCACTCAGCTTTTAAATCTTCGAACTGAAGATTCTGCAGAACTTAAGTCATGGATGAACCGAACCAACCACAAATGGATATCGCACGATATTATCAATGAAATATTGACTCTACTAGCTGATACCGTCTGCAATAAAATACTTGCCAAAATTAAGCAAAACATATTTGCAATTATCGCGGATGAAACAACAGATCTTTCAAAAAAAGAACAGCTTTCAGTTTGTTTTAGAAGTAACAATAGTAAAGGAAAAGTCTTATTCTCGTTAAATTTGAGACTTTATTTTCTTTCTACTTGGTTACATGTTTCGGTACTTCGGCCATCATCAGACCATAAAAATAAAACTGTAAGTAAAAAGTTATATGAGTATAAAACTCAGTCAAAACTTGTAACGGTCCAAATTGTATTTTACTTAATTCCGGGTTTTATTATTAAAATATTATATTTCTCATAAATTCAGTCAGTCATATCGACGGGATTCAACGTTAGTCGATAAGGTTTTTTTTATCAGCGCTCGAACGGTCGGAACGGCGAGGCGAGGCCGGCAGATTGGGTAGAAGAGAATAAGTCGAGAAAAGAGGCGTTCGATTGCAATTTTCCAATAGTCCAGTTTACGATAACTTCCGGATTGTGTGTGATTTAACCGGGATAATTGTTGGAAAATTATTGTGTTGAAGTCGTTTATTTGATGGTTGGATGTCATCGGCGACTAAAACATCACCGCTAGAAGTGGGATTCTTTTCGGCGTCTCCAAGAGACTACTATTTTCTATTTACTGCCTATTACCATCATTATTCTACTGGGTGCCCCTAAACTGTCTTACTTAGGGTAAGTCTCCAAACTTATTATTGTCATCATATTATGATCATTCCTCCAATTTCATAATGAAGTAATTCGAATGTTTTTCTGGTTCTCCAGTTATTGTTTTTTTGTGGTGGTTTATCAGCTCGTATTATCAATTAGGTACATACTTTGGAATCAATTCTTTTTTTTTGACTTAGGGTTTGTTCGGAGGGCGAAAAAGTGCAGGAAGGCAATAGAAGTGCTGCAGGAAGCGATTGGGCTCCATTGGTCTAGGACTAGGGAACGTGAGCGTCCGTGTGACTTCCTGTGATAGAGCGAGCTTCGCCTACTGGTCGAAAGGGCTGGTCCGAGGTTCTTCTTCAAGTGGATGTTCCTGCTCCAGGATAGTGATGAGTACCTTCCCTAATTTACTATTTCGATAGTCTGCATAAGACCATTTTCACGTCCAGAGAGATATCGCGGAACAAACGTTATCTGAACTATCTAGGTATTATCTCTTTGCCGCCTTTCGGTTATCATTGTTTTTTTTTTTGTTATTTATTATTATTATATTATATTTTGGTGTCAAATTTAGTGTCAGAAGCGGTCAAGGAAATTGTAGGAGCTGACCTAGTCAGGGAATAAATAATAAAGACCATCCTAATACAACTCTCTTGAATGAATTAATGAATAATCATCCGCATAGATATAATAGATGTACTTTTGTTTTATGAATGTATTTTACCATTGTGCAGGTTGCGCGAAGTGCACTTAGCGAATCTATCGTATCAGTAAAAAATTGAATTAAAATAAATTGAATAACAAAGAGTACATACAAAAAAAAATAATAGATAAATAAAAGTCGATAGATAATAAGTAAATGAAATGACCAGCACAGATATAACTTTATATTGCTTGAGCTAGGCCAGGTATTGTCTATTTTATGGCTGCTTCCTGATTTCTTATCATTATCTCTCTCTTTTTTTTTTTGTTATTATCACCTTATGTTATTTTTGTATTATTAAATGTAATTATACCGTTCTACTAGGAGTATTATTGGTGTTGTGTCTATGTCTGGTTTGGTTTTGTGTTGTGTAGTCTGTGTGTTGCTGACATCCGACCCCATGATCCAGAGGGAGCTGGTTGGAGATCTTGATTTATTATAGGTTATTTCATTGGTATTTCATTGTTTGACCAAAACCACGAACCAAAAACATTTATATTAGTTGCTGTGTGATGTAAAACAATGTGGCGCCTCAATCGGATTCATTTGTAAACTTTTGGGTTTGGTAAACCACCCACACCCTTCTCCACTAAGTTGGTGGGCCATCATACGGTAAACTCTGAGGTCTCTAGGAAGGTATAGGTGCGTCGGGTGTAACACATATGAGTACCTAATTTGTAATTGCAAAGAAGGCGTCGCAAACTAACTGGATTGGAAATTAAGGATGTTATATTAATTAGTTGAGGTGTACAACTTACAGTCGTCTCTACGTCATAACAGACAATTTCGGCTCATCAAGTCCGCTGAAGCAAATCATCACATATCCTAGTACAGGTATTAGAACAAAAAGCAACCGAAACAAGGGGTGTTTCGATATAGAGTCATCCTGAATTCGTCTCGGAAGTCGAAGATCAGACACAGAAATATAAAATTTTGATTAAAACAACAAGGGAAAACGGAAACGCATCGAATTCCCTGTTGGAAATTAAAAATTCTTGAAAACACATGTGCTCTAGTCTCCTACAGGAGAACCCACAAAATGGAAGCTACATATCAGTATTAGCACAGATATGACTTCTTTTTTACATTTTTTATAAAATCTAGAAATTTGAGAGGAGAGGAAACCATCTCGTTCTTTTTAGGTTAACTAATTCGAAGAGTTTTTTTTTTAATTTTCTTGAATGATGTCTGTATTAAACATTGACAGGTGACAACTGACAAAAAGGCGAAAAGAAGGGCAGAAAGAGTATGACGTCTGATTAACTGACAGATGGCAAATTGTTGACAAGTGATACAAAAATTGGGTTGACATAAAGAAGAAGAAAGATGAGAAGTGGGGAATTTCATAAACTGGCGGGAAATTTGAAATTAGATGTGGTCAAGGAAGTATGCTGTGAGAGCTGACAAATCAAGGTAATAGCGTGTAATCAGGAGATGGGTTATTTTAATTGTATATTTATTAAGGTAGAGGGGAAGTGTTGTTGCTGTTGATTATAGGGCGATGCTGTCTCAATATTTCGAAAGTAGGTGGGAAAGAATTAGTCATCATGGAATTAAGAGAGTTTAAGTTGTCGTCGTTGATATGTTTGAAAATTTCAAGTTCTTCAAGAATTGCTTGTTTATGGCCTGAAGGGCATTGATGAAGTAAGTCGACGTCTCTGTCTATGTCAAAATGGTGGTTATGTAATCTGAGATGTTTCCCAAAAATGGACTTGTCGTTATCTGGTATTCTATAGCTGCGTAAGTGTTCATCAACTCTGGTTTTCAAGTTTCTACCACTTCTTCCAATGTAAACAGTGTTGCAATCTGGATCTCCACAACGAAGTCTATATACTCCACATTTATTTAATCTTGGGATCTGGTCTTTATTTTTGACAAGGTGTTGAAGCAAGGTGTTGTTAGGTTTAAATGCTGTTTTATAATCGGTATAGGATTCGAAGACTCTAGCAATTTGTTGTGAAACTTCACCAAAGAATGTGAGAGGTACGAACCTTCTGTTGGGATCTCTATCAACTGCGTAGGCCTCAGATCTGAGTATTTGACTTCTTTTTCTATTGATCAATTTATCTATTGTAGTTGGATTGAAGCCATTAGTCTGTGCTAAAAATTTGATGGTGTTTACTTCATTGTTGAAACAGCCTGAACTTAAGGGTATTTTTAGGAGGCGATCTATGTAGCATCTGAAGGCAGCCATTTTGTGTTGATATGGATGACATGAGGTATCTGGGATGCAGTGGCTCGTTGAAGTTGGTTTCCTATAGATGTCGAAGTTGATTTCGTGGTTCGATATCGAGAGTTGGAGGTCAAGAAAGTTTATTTTTCCATCTTTTTCTATTTCCATGGTGAAATTGATATTAGAGTGGGTTTTGTTGATCCAGTCTAGAAGTAAATTTGGGGGGTCTATGGAGTTGTTCCAGCAGATAATTATGTCATCAACGTAACGGTACCAGAAAAGAATATTACTTCGGTGCGGATTGGAAGAGTGAAAAACTATGTTGTCTTCGAAGAATGACTTAAATACTTCGGCCATGAAGGGAGATAGACAGTTGCCCATACTTAGACCGTCTGGTTGTAAGTAAACGGTATTGTTAAATGAGAAGAAATTCTGTCTCAAGCAAAGAGAAGTTAGTTGTAAGATACTCTCAGCCATGTCATTGTCTATTTGTGAGTGATGTATGATGTTCTTGAGGATTTGTAAAGTTTGTGGAACTGGTACTGTGGTAAAGAGGTTAGAGACGTCGAGTGAGATAAGGGTATGTGAGTCCGGGATATGTAAGCTTTTTACCTTGTTTACTAGGTCTAGGCTATTTTTTAAACTGTATTTTGGATAGAAGTCTAAAATAGAAGGAAGAAGTTTGTTGAGTTTTTCGGAAAGATGGTAAGCTATGCTACCTGTAAAGGCAACAACTGGTCTTATGGGGACATTTTGTTTATGTATTTTGGGGAGGCCATATAGTCTAGGGATATTATGGTTCATGGGTATTAACTGTTTTATGTTATCAAAAATTACTGGACCATATTTGCTAAGTGTAGTCTTGAATGAAATGCAATACTTTTTATAGCAATCAACATCAGCTGGGATGAAACCATTGTCTGTGAGGAAAGTGTTAACTTTATTTATGTATTCGTTCCTAGGAAGAACAACCATACAATTGCCCTTATCAGCCTTTGAAATAAAAAGATCATTGTTTTTGACTTTGACTCTCACTTTTTTTAAACAAGAAAGAAATTTATGAATGGAAGGTGAAGTTTTGATTTTTAATCTTTTGAAAGCAAGGAGAATGTCAGATGTTTTGCTTCTTATAGTATTGATAACGTTAATGTTATCAAATTTATGAGATCTTATAAATGACTCAACTTCAGCCACCAATGTTTCAATGATTCTATGCTTATTGAGTTCGGGTAATGAAAATTTAAGTCCTTGGTCAAGTAAAAGCTTTTCATCATTATCAAATTGAACATCACAGAGGTTTATGACTCTCTGGTGGAAGTTATTGTTAGGTAAAATTGGCTCGAGGGAGGTTGCAGGCTGAACTTGAATGGAACGTAAGTATGAAATTTTTTTTTCGAATGAATTCTATTTTTATAATTGACAAAGTTGTCCACCTTTCTATAAATTCTATCAATGAACTGATCAAAAGCCAATCCAGAAAGTCTGACCTGCAAAATGTCTCTCGCAATCTTCTTCCTGTGTGAGTGGTAGTTGGCTGTTCTGTGCCATTTTCGTATGTCGTGCCTGAGTAGACGTCTCTGCAGATATGCGATGTTCCTGGACCATGTGGGGTTGTTGCTTCTGGGGGTCTTGATTCTGACAAATCTACAATCAAAGCTACATATCAGTATTAGCACAGATATGATTGTAGAAAAGAAAAAAAAAAAAGAAGTCATATCTGTGCTAATACTGATATGTAGCTTCCATTTTGTGGGTTCTCCTGTAGGAGACTAGAGCACATGTGTTTTCAAGAATTTTTAATTTCCAACAGGGAATTCGATGCGTTTCTGTTTTCCCTTGTTGTTTTAATCAAAATTTTATATTTCTGTGTCTGATCTTCGACTTCCGAGACGAATTCAGGATGACTCTACATATATCGAAACACCCCTTGTTTCGGTTGCTTTTTGTTCTAATACCTGTACTAGGATATGTGATGATTTGCTTCAGCGGACTTGATGAGCCGAAATTGTCTGTTATGACGTAGAGACGACTGTAAGTTGTACACCTCAACTAATTAATATAACATCCTTAATTTCCAATCCAGTTAGTTTTGACTGAGTTTTATACTCATATAACTTTTTACTTACAGTTTTATTTTTATGGTCTGATGATGGCCGAAGTGCCGAAACATGTAACCAAGTAGAAAGAAAATAAAGTCTCAAATTTAGCGAGAATAAGACTTTTCCTTTACTATTGTTCATTGGTCCTCGCAATGGGTCTACGTGAATTTTTGTTTTAGAAGTGTTGACGACAATCTGGAAATAGCAGAATATTTTTTCGGACTTTATGAAACGCCTTTTACTGATGCACAAACATTATATAATGTTGTAAAATACATTTTAATAAGAAACAGCTTAGACATAACGTTACTGCGAGGTCAATGCTACGACGGGGCTGCAAATGTAAGTGGTGTTTTATCAGGGCTACAAAAAAGAATAGCTAATGATGAACCACGAGCTGTATATGTTCACTGCATAGCGCACTCTCTTAACTTATTAGTTCAAGATTCATTCAACGGCATACCTAAGGTAAGAGATTTTTTAGTATATGCAAAAGACATTTTAAATTATATTCGAGATTCAGCAAAAAGGTTAAATATTTTTAAATGTATCAAAACTAACACTGAAGATGCTGGTTCATCGTCCTTAAGGCCTTTTTGTCCTACAAGTGGTGTCTTCGTGTAGCATCGTTAAAATCTCTCTTTGAAAATTACAAAGAAATATGTGAATTTATGACAAACCAAAGCAACGAAAAAAGCGAAGCAGGGGCAAAGGCAAATGGTTTTCTTGAAAAACTATATTCATTTGAATTTTTTTTTTACTGAAGATATTAATAAATGTTTTTGAAAATATAGAGGTTTTGAATACAAATATGCAAATAGTTGATATTAACATTGCAGATGCAATGAAAAAAGTTCATTGTCTAGCTGACACGCTTCAGACTCAACGAAATAATTTTAAAATTTTATGGGATCAAATAGTTACTGAGAAGACTAATTTTAATATTGAAGAACCAATTTTGCCAAGAAGAAAAAAGCTCCCTCTTAAATTGGGTGGCTCAACAAATCATCATTTTTCTAATTCGCCTGAAGAGTTATACAGATGTTTGTATTGCGAAATCATAGATACTAGTGTTCAGAGCATTAACCACCGTTTTAATTTGTGACGAGATCCGAAGGTCTCGTCTATTAATTAATTATTATTTTATTACTAATCAAGAGGCAGGGTTTTTTTAGAGACATGATAACCGTCTTATCACGGTCCGGCCGGCTATAAATACAGAGCTCATCGAGGGAACGGACAGTGTCCATCAGGTACTGACTGAGAGACACTCACACTGGCTGCCTAGCGTACTGAGCTACGGCAGCAACAGGGGGGCCCTCCGTTGCCGTATTGAGGTAGATGGAGCGCCCCAACATTTCTCCGCCCGTACTGAGGGTGCGGAGAAATCACTGGAGCCCCTCCGACTGCAGTGAGGTCAGGAGGAGCTCAACCACAGTTCAACCCTCGGGTCCCCGTCTTCCGTAGTGAGGTGTGACGGGCCACCCACGCATCGGTTAATTATTAACCACGCACCTGCGTTGAGGGTAAAGATGGCACGATCCGCCGTATTGAGGCGGGATCGTTCTGTTGGCCGGCGCTGAAGATCAGGGGAAGCTCAACCCTGGGTCCCGTCCTCCGTATTGAGGTGCGACGGGACGCCCACGCATCTGTTGGCCGGCGCTGAAGATCAAGGAGGCTAGAGGAGCCGCACAAGAAGGCAATACCGTCTGTATATAGTGTTATTGTTAGTTTTAGGTTTTAAGTATTGTATATATTTAACATTTCTGTGTAAATAAATCTTTTGTCACGCAAGTTTACCCTAACCGGAAAGAACCCATCACAAATTCAAATGGAATAAAACGAGCAAAAGATATTGAAGTTTTTTTATTGACAAACCAAAACACTGAAGTCATTCAAGAAAACTACAGTTGCGATTTCGACATAGAAAGACTATGTTTACATAAAAACATGTTTTTTGATAGTACTAGGGGGAAAAATTTTCACTCTATATCAGAGGTAGCTTTATATTTTAACGAAAATGAACATTTAAAAGACATGTTTTCCGAGTATTTTAAAGCTCTAAAATTTTTTTTTACTATTCCTGTAACATCATGTTCTTCTGAGAAGTTTTTCAAATTTGCGAAGACTAAAAACATTTTTAAGAGCAACTATGACGCAGACTAGATTAAATGACTGTATTATCCTCAATTCATATAAAGATGTTGTAAGGGAAATAGATAACAATGAAATTGCAAATATATTTATACAACGTAATACAAAGAGGCGAAATATGTTTTCATTACAGTAGGTGGTATGTTTATATTTTATCAAGTACAATAATTTGAATCCTAATAAGTGTGTATCAATAGGGAAGGAGCAGACTGTTATCGATCTACAACTGCGATATTGGTTATTTTTTAATTACCTATAGGGAATTTTGCATTTGTTTGTTTTTTGGCTTTCTTTGTAATAATGTTCTGTTTTTATTATCTAAGTTATTTTCATTAGAAATAATTCTTAATTTAAGATAAGTATTTGAGCTTGTTTATCGTTAATTTTTTATTTTTAGGGAGTTATGTATTTGTTATTTGAGTTTTATTGTAATATTTTGTTTTTATTGTCTGAATTTTCATAATCTTGATTTACGTTATTTGAATATTTATATGTTACAGTTAAAACCCGTTTTCCGTTAGAACTAGTTTTTCCTAGTTAAAACTAGTTTTTACTAAATGACTTTGTTAAAACTAGTAATACCTAGTCAAAACTAGAATTTACCACTGATATATTTAATTTTCAGATAAAACTAGTTGTTACTCCGAGCTTTAGTTAAAACTAACACTAGAGAAACTAAGGGGATTAAAAACAAGATATAGTTTTAAAAATATTTATTAAAAAGTTCTAGGACACAGAGATGTACCTAGTAAAAATAATAATCTTACTCTAAAGGAACATTTTAGGGAACATCGACATAAAGTAGTTGCCAATATGACAATATTAAATAAAAGTAAATAAAACAATCAAACAATTCAACCGAACATAACCATAAAATTTAAAAAAAGAACATTGTAAGGAACATTGGTTAACATACAATAAAAAATAATGAAACAACCTTAAATTTAAAAAAGGATGACGATCTACTTGTTATTGCAAAACAAACTATCGTGGCATTTTGAGTTACAAAGGTAACTATTTTTCTTGCAGAGACACCTTTTTAATATACATCCTTTCTTGCATACGCAGCGGATAAATCCTTGACCTGTTCCTATGGCTGCTTCCTTAGCAACAGTTCTCAAAGGTAAATTAGTATTAGGAACATCTTCTTCAAGCAAAAATTTTTCTTTGCACTTGTCAAATTCTGACCTGAAAAGTACATTTATTAATTAGATAGCTTTTACCTAATAGTGATATAATTATATGATAAAACAATTATTAAGCAATACATAGGTAGGTACATACCTGCAATATAATTTGTCGAGCATTCCATATTTCGTTCCAATCTTGTGAAAACCGTGATCATCCTTTTGAAGAATCACTCCGACTATATTACGTAGGTCTGCTTTTGCTCTGTCGACATCAGGGATTTGTATAATTTTATTATCACCGATTTCTACAGGAACGTGTATTGCATCTGAAGTCAATATCATTCTCTTGGCCTGTTTCTTTAAGTTTTGATGTGCTGTTTCTCTGGATGCCACTATTTGTCGACTAACATTTGTTACAAGTACGAGGTCTTTGTCGTCTGGTGGTATTATAAGAGGCTCTACTACAGTCGTAGATGCTTCACCTTCAATGTCATAATCACTGGCTTCTGCTGCGATTGGCGATTCTCCACTTGTTTTGGATGAACTTTCTGCGTCTTTTTGTTTCGCTCCGGTTTTAATCTGATGCCGTCCACTGCAACTAGCTCCAGGCTCAGTTTCTGCATTATCTGTATTATCCTCCATATTTATTTTATTTAACGCATTTTCGAGATCATCTTCATCTCGTATATCCTCAATAACATCTCGAGGCAAAGTCGAAGTCATAAGCCCTACTCGCGGTTCTATACCAAACATTGCTTTGTATGGTGACTGTTTAATGCCGGAATGAAGTGCCCGATTTTTCATAAACTGTACAAACCGCATACCATTTGACCAATTTGTAGTACCATTATCTTGCATCCATGAAGCCAACATTTTCTCTATGTCTTGGTTAGCCCTTTCAACAGATCCTTGACTTTGGCTATGTCTTGGCTTTCCATGGACCAGTTTACACTCGGGCCAAAATGAAATGAGCTCATTTATGACAGAATTTACAAATTCTCTGCCGTTATCGGATGCAAGGAGCACCAAATGTCAAAAATATATCAGTCAACTGATAAGCCACCTCCACGGCTCTCTTGCTTTTCAATGCACGCAACAAAACAAATTTTGTCAGATGATCCTGATACACCATTATAAATTTAAATCCCCGATCTTCTTGACTTTGCATGTCGATTAGATCGACTTGGCAACGGCTGTTCATTTCAGAATGTAGTATGGGTTTTGAAACAAGTCCTTTTTTCTTCATACTCTTTTTACGCTGACAAGTTTCGCACATTGAGAGGAAAATGTTAATCATTTCTAAAGTTACGTTCGGATATTTTCGTGAAGTTTCATTTTTAAGTCTATCCCGACCACCATGACCAACGGCTACATGAGCTGCTTCAATTATATCAAAAATTTCATCTACATACAAGTAGTATTTCATGGGCTCCTGTCTAGTCACTAATTTTCGTATTCCACAAATATTAATTACCTTAAATCGCTTCAGTCTCCTGTACTGCTTCTGAGATTTCTGAACAGCTAATTGTGCTTCTTCAATTTCGTCCACTAAATTGTCATAGGTATCTTTTGTCATAATATAAAAATAGTCCTCTTTTTTGTCGTGATCGCGAATCGCTAATAACCTGTTTAAAAACTCCTCTTTCCATCGGGTTCCCTCATTTAAGTTTGCCATGACAATTCTGCCGTGTTAATTGAAAAAGACGTATCTACACTTTCGGTCATTTTTGAGTTACTAGCACCAGCAAAAGTAGGACGGCATTATGCTACTATCTGTGAGACAAGAAAGTCGTATATGCATTCCAAGTGAACAAAATTTATATAGAAAGAAAAGTCGTAACTACAAAAAGCTACAAATTGTTAATTAAAAAAAACGTAACTAGCAATGTTAGTGTTTATTAACGTATCTTGCAATTTAACTTGTAGATACGTCATTTACAACTAACATCACTACTGTTTCATCAGGTTGACGGTAGAGTATCCAGCGAGCATAACCTCACTTTCATAGTAATTGAACCCTATGCTGCAACAACGTTGTAAGTGCCAAAAGTAAATTTTGGGGGAAGTCGAAATAAACATTTTTTTGTGAACCAATATAATATATCAGCTTACAAACATTAATATATTCATTAATTATATTCATTAATTAACATTAATGTATTAATGTTTGTAAGCTGATATATTATATTGGTTCACAAAAAAATGTTTATTTCGACTTCCCGCAAAATTTACTTTTGGCACTTACAACGTTGTTGCAGCATAGGGTTCAATTATTGCCTTATTTACGGATTGTTTGTACGTGTGATCACAGCGTGCAGCTATTATTATTAATAATAATTGTTGGAAAACAGTTGATATATTATGTTTTAATATATGTTTCAAGTAATATTTGAGAGGCAGTAATTAGTTTCTAAACAGCAGATTCAGAAGTAGTGTACTAGGTACTATTATTATTATTACAATAACAGAAATAATAGTGTGAAGTGAAGTGAAGTGAAAGAATTGATAAGAATTGTGTTTTAAAACTTTCCAACAGTTTTGAATAAACATGACCAGCAGTAGTAATTATTTTACGAATAATAGATCAAAACACTTAGTTATGATGGCTTTAAATAAGCAGCTCAGAAACAAATTTCAAGAACCTAAAAAAAAATCCGCAAAGAAAAATAAAATGATAGAACTTGAAGAGGAAGAGTATTTACCATCAGATGGGAACTACTCTACTGATAGTGAGTTTAGCAATAATAATGAAGATAATATTTGTGTCACTGAGTTTATGGATACAAATAACTTTGAAAATGAAGTAATTAAAGGTGAACCCATGTCGGAGTCGGTCGATGAAATTAATGTAAGTAAAATTAACATACTGCAAGACATTGTATTAAAGCAAGGGAACCCTGTATTACTAACAAGTTTTAACACAAATTCTAACGCAGAATCTACCGCAGATTTAAACATTGCTGAAATTATTGCAAAAGACACTTTAGAAGCAATCATCGATACTTGCTTATCGATAATTGATGGATTAAGATTTACAAAAACAGGTAACTTGAGAAAAAGAAAAAAGTATATTTCTAGTGCTTCAGAACGAAAACAATTAAAACAACTGACAAAAAAGCAAAAGAGTTCGTTAAAACCACCTTGTAAAACATGCATTCAAAAATGCACTACAAAACGTGGAGAAAGATATCGGCGAAGCTTGAATGAAGAATTTTGTCTTATGCCTGAACCAGAAAGGAAAAATTTTATCTTAAGTTGCGTAAAACGAAAACCAGTTCAAAGAAAAACTACTGATCAAACTTCTAGACGGAAGAAGAGTTTGTGTTACTATTTTAAAGATAAAAATGGCTCACCTAAACAAGTATGTAAAACTTTTTTTCTTTCTACATTGGGTTTTAAACCAACAAATGACCGAATAATAAGAAGTTCACTTTTTGACATGACCGATAATGAACGAATTAAAGCAAAAACTGATGGGCGAAAAAGAAACAAAAGAACCGATGTAGTTGACAAAACATTGATACAACAGCATATCCAATCTTTTGGTCCCCAAAAGTCTCACTACCGAAGGGAGCATGCACCAAATCGTCTCTATCTTCCTGATGACATTTCAATTACACTCATGTATAAAAATTTTATGGAACATCATCCCGATAAACATTTTTCCTACTATTTATATCGAGATGTAGTTGCTAAGATGAATATCTCTTTCACTAAATTGGGTCACGAAGAATGTTTCACATGTGAACAATTCAATTTACATGGAAAAGTAACTGGCCACAAAAAAGATGCCACATTTGATGACTGTGAACCGTGTAAGGCTTGGAGCATTCACCACTTAAAATATGTTGCTGCCAGACAAAAATACCAAGAAGATGCAGAAAGTCAAAATCCCAAAAAAATTACTGTAACAGCAGACCTTCAAAAAGTAATAATTGATTTCATTGTTAATGTTTTATGTGTCCTACATTTTTATTTTTGCAGATTATTATGCTTCCAAGATGTGATACATTTAAGGAAATAATTTTTACTCCCCGATTGGTGGCTTTCAACGAAAGTTTTGTCATAGCTGGAGACAAAGCTAGAAAGTCACAGAACACAAAAAATACAGCGGTAATTTGGCACGAGGCTATAAGAGGGCGGGCGAAAGAAGATCTAATCAGTACCTTTTATGCATACTTTTTATCAGTGAGAGATGTGGAACACATCATTTTATGGCTTGATAATTGTTCCTCGCAGAACAAAAATTGGTGTTTGTACTGTTTTTTTGTGTACCTCATTAATTCTGGTGAAACAAATTTGCAACTTTTGGAAATAAAGTACTTTGAACCCGGCCATACTTTTATGGCCGCGGATTCTTTCCATCACTGCGTGGAACAGTCTCTCAGAAAAAAGGGAAAAATATATGACTTCAGCGATTATAAAGACGCAGTAAAGAAAGCTAGTGCTCATACTGATGTTATCGACATGAATATAGATATGTTTTATGAATGGAAAGATCACACATCGCAATATAAGTTAAAGAAAATAGTACCTAGGCCATATTTGCATGAAATGGTTCAGGTTACTTTTGAACGAGGAAAGAACACTATGACTTACAAAACAGACTTTGATGGCAATTTTATTTCCCTGAATTTTTTATCTGCAGCATGTCACAAAAATGGTAAGAATTTTATCAGGCATATGTACGAATGTTTGTCTGATTTAGATTTTTTAAGGTGTTTCAAAACCGGAAGTATTAAAAGAATGCAGAGGAATAACAACGTTGAGAAAAACTACAATCATCAATAAACTTGGGCCAATCATACCAAAAAATAGGATTCAGTTTTGGCAAACATTACCTGTCAATGATATGGTAGACGACAAACTTGACTAGATCTATTTTTTGTCATTTTAAATGTTATTGTACAATAATATTTAATATAGAATTTTCATCACTAGTTCATTTATTAATAGCGTTAATAATAAGTAATCAGTTATATTAGTTGAGTTAAAAATAAAATTCTGAACATACGTCTTTTTTTATTAACACAGTACATCTAAGTGACCACAACAATTTGTTAACTGAAAATGTCGTATCTAACAAAAGTCATGTTTCCAGAGACATTGGAAAGTTTTCAAATTAAAAATTAAAAACATCATGTAAAATCACGTTTCCATGCAGAAACGTTAGATTATTGAACATTGCTAAGCACTTGGCAGGAACAAAATTCTTTCATCGCCATTTTCTCAAAACCATGTTTTATGTAGATACGTCTTTTTCAATTAACACGGCAGAATTGCGCTAGACTCAATCTATACGTGTTTATCACAACAAAAACAAAGCGAGACTGAAAACACTGAAAACAGCGAGCGTACAGCGCCCAGACGGAACTAGACTAGGAATCAGGTGACGTCTCGCGACCAATCAGAATACCTTCCGATCAACTTTAACCTCGCACGGAACAGTTTTAACTAATTCGCTTCGGAAAAACCCGTTTTGTCTAGTTAGAACTAGTTTTAACTGATATTAAATTTTAGGCACTAGTAAATTCTAGTTTTAACAAAGGCATTTAGTAAAAACTAGTTCTAACTAGGGATAACGCGTTCTATCTAAAAACGGGTTTTAACTGTAACATATATAAATAAATGAATAAATAAATTAAGCTGCAAGATATTTTATCAGATTATTATAATAAATAATATTTTCAGAAAGTTTTCTGTGATTCAACTTGATGAAAATCACATTAAAATTACGAATACCGTAACTATTTCACAATATTTTTCTAAAAAAAAATATATATATTTCGGGGGAGGACCCCCGAACCCCCTCCGCCTGGGGGATACTTCGTACCCCCCAGACCCCCCGGGAGGCTGCCCATTTAAGTTAATTATATAAATATATATATATATATATTTATACAAATTTGAAAGTTTTATTAGAGCCGTGATTATAAATCATGAAAATATAATTTTCGGGCATTTTTTACATATATATTTATATATATGTATATTTATTTTTGTCGAATACTACTTACATTCTAAGCCAGAGCACCCATTCATATTTTCAAAATCCGGCGCTTATGAGTGGAGCAATATGAGACGAGAACGGAATGATTTTACTATTATTTTTATCGCGTCGATAAAAGAATGAGAAATGAACTGAATAAAACTCTCGATTAATATTATTTACATGAAATCTATTATGGTCTCAATTAGTAAAGACTTCCCTTTTATTTAAATGAATAATTTAATCAATAAATTAGCTCGGGGGAAAATTCTAGTTACATGAAATGACCACGGGTTTTATTACTTTAGGTAGCTTTAGGGGGTGACGAAAGAGTATCAATACTACTCTCTCGCGTAATCCCAACTTGACTCCTGGTCAGTACCCAGGCTTCGCATTGGGGAAGGTTAAGGCGTGAGCTTGGAAGAGTCAATTCTTCTTCTTCGCTCTAGGAGAAGTCCCGATCAGTACTCGGGGCCTCTGGGCAAAGGGGTGAGCTATAGATGCCGGACCGGCTATCCTAGATCAGTTCTCTAGGAAGGCCAGCTGCGATCTGCTACCGTTCCTTCAATTTTCATCCCCTTATAGAGGTATCGGACGTAAACAACAACAACTTCTTATCTTGTTTTCCTCTCGGCTTCGCATTTATTTGCTCGAATTTAATATTTTAATATTTCTCGCTGAATTGTGTGTTGTTTTCCGATCATTCCTAGAGGCACTTTCTGTAACCAACAACTGATACGAACATAAAAAACCTCCCTTATTTTGTTGTCGCCGGTTTACCTGCTTGGATTTTAATATTTTACTACTTGAATAATTCCTACATGATTTTCTCCCGCCTTTCGTGGGAATAATATTTTATTTAAATTATGGCGTCGCTTTCCAGCGTCGCGACGTTACTGTAACGTCACAACTTTCAATAAAATTAATAGTATAGGTATTATTATATGAGCGATTATAAAGCCAAATTCACAATATTGTTACGAGTCTCACAATAAATAAATCACCACCAAAGTCTGCAAATTCCTTTATTGTTTAACACCACAAGTACTTATAACCTCTAATAATTATTCTACATAATCAAAACACAAACAGCTGACTATTACTTGTACTACATCAACACCAACTACTACTACTACTACTCCACCAGCACCGGCGGTCTTTATATAGTCCCCCGACGCGTCAGTGGTCACGTTCTAGTAGGTTGCAGATTTGTATCGACGCGCCGGCCGTGGATTCTGGAAATGTTTGTTCGACGAGACCACTCCAGAAATCCATAGAACTAACGTCTGTCTGTCAATGTGTCACATGACATGTGACGGGAATTGTCGCGAACATGTCATTGCCTTATAACCATCATAAAAAAAAGATTGTAAACAAATGAAATGGTGGGCTAGGAGTTCTTCACGAAACGAATAGAATTTTTCCAGAGCGGTCTCGTTATAATATGATGATAATGCCACCAGCTTTAGCAAGTGGCGTTGTCATCTTCAAGTGAATAATGGCTATAATCGCGAATGCAATACTATGCTTTTACTTTTCTTTTATACAGGGTGCCCAAATATAAATTAATGGGACATAGCTCAGCTACAGCTTTGCGACCTCAAGAAAAAGCGATTAAACGAAACAATATCTTAAATGTATCGTTTTCAAGGAAAGCGTTTCCAAGCATTTTCAAGAATTATGATATTTTATTCAATTACACTTCAAACAGCAATCATTAAGCATGTCGTTACTTTTTTCACTTTGTCATCTGTCAGTTAAAACTGATGGAGTAGTTTATTTTTATTTTGACAAATGTCTGTAAAATTATTCTCAAATTTTTCAAAGATAAAGGTGTTGTTACATTTAGTGTTAGTCTTAGTCGATATCTATCTCTTAATTCGTTTTAATTTTTCATGAATCTAGGCAAACGTTGTCAGAAATGCAATGAAGCCAATGGTGGCCATTTTGAAAATCTTTTGTAAATAAAACAAATTTTTGATAAAAAAAAATATTGAAAAAAAATCCTTTATTTTTGAAAAATTCTGCCGTTTGAAGTGTAACTGAATAATATCATAGTTCTTGAAAATGCTTAGAAACGCTTAGATGCGTTTTCCTTGAAAACGACACATTTTCTCGACATGAAATTAGTATAACTTTTCTATGTAAAAATAACGTACGCTCCATAAAGTTTACCAATAGTAACGAAAATTGAGAATAAAAATAGTATATTATGCAACGAGCTTATAATGAAGGCTATTAATACGCGAGTATGATGGTTAAGATACGAGCCGTAGGCGAGTGTCTTAACCATCATAAGAGCGTATTAATAGCCATTATCTGCGAGTTCCATACACTATTTTTTCTACGACCCTTTTTTATTTCATAGAAAATATTAAAAAATTATATATTTTAACAATGACCCGTGTACAATTGCGGATCATTGAGGTTGAGATAGGTTGCTATTTGTTTACGCATTTAACAAATTTTCTCTTTGTCGCTAAGGTTATTCTGCTGAGACATGTTTTAGTACCAAGTTTAAAGGGCACTACTCACTACTGCGTAATTTTTATTATGCGAAGTTCGAATTCCGAATTTTACGCTTCGATTTTGAGATTAATTAATAATTTTAATAACATCGACAGCCATTAATTACGATATTGTTTCCCTGCGCAACGCGGGTCGCAGCGTTGCCGCTTTGAATACTATCACGGAGCACTACGAATAATATAATACTTTATCTTCCTATCTTTTACACGATATACCTACTTATCAAATTAATTAAGGTAACATAAAATCTTGATAAATTTTCTTTGAATGTTACTTATGTTCTAAATTAAATAAACGTTCAGAATTTTTTTTCAGAAATACAGAACTTATATCACAAGGCAATTTTTGTCGTGAGTATGACAACTCTGTGACTTCGGTTGGCTTGCCGACCCGATTGTAAGCGAAAAGGAACCGATTCGATTGCAAATGCTCCTCTGCCATTGGATAGCTTGACCAGTGCTTTAATGAAAATTTGTATCTTAATGAGACCCATTAAAGCACTGGTGATTCATATTTAATATATATATTAAAGGTTGGGAGTAGAAAAAATATGATAAAAGACACACGGAAAAATTCTACCGACAGCGCCCTCTGCATTATGCTACAAGACTTTGACGCTAATATCATTTGACTGCCTCTGAAAGTGACTTATACCAATTCAGCTTGATCGCTACTTTGGTTACCGAAATATACACAATTTTGAATTTCAAATTTTCTTCTTCGTGGTGGTGTTTTGAGGAAGCACTTTTGTACTAAGATATGTTTCGTTTAATCGCTTTTCCTTGAGGTCGCAAAGCTGTAGCTGAGCTATGTCCCATTAATTTACGAACACCCTGTATAAAAGAAAACAAATTTTAATCAAAACATTTTTTTCTGCTCTTATTGAATTATATTCCAATTATTAGAGTTTTTTGGATGAATGATGAAAATGATTATTCGTAGGTATTGAATTATAGTTCATAATACCCGGCTCTTGTCCAATCACAGCTTCTATACTTCATTTTTAAACTAGTAGGAGTAAATTTAAATGAACCGCCAAAAAAATTCAGGGCAGCCGGTCCAATCAAAAGATTGGAATTCAGTAAGCTCAATAGATGATTTAGATCATGCTATAAACAAGTTAATAGAGATAATAAATTCATGTATTAATAAAGCTAAATATGAAAGATCAAGGGTCGTATGCTAGAAAATCTCATTTGGCGTTGTTAACGTAACAACGATGTCAATCTGACGTTGTTAAAATCAATTCGGTATGCTAAAAGGAAATACTCATGATTTGACACTGCTGTTAGGTAACATCATCATGTTAAAAATGTAACATGAACAATAGCGGCAACGTTGTATATTCGCTGATTACAGGCTAAGAACAATTCACGAGCTAGATCGAAGCTGAACCGAAGTTCAATTTCGTAATTAATCGGCGATCCAAGATGGTCGTGGCCGATTTTGGTTTCGCGTTGTTAGATGTTGGTTAGTGCCTACTGAACGCATGCGCATGATCTAGATAAACACGAAACTCAACGTCATTGCCATCCGATCAGCAATAACAAACGTAAACGTTTCAAAGTAGTAAACATCAAGAAGGAAAAACAATTTAATTAAATAACATTTCCACCAACCCAGTTTGGTCTACCCATGATTATTGGCATTTGGATCGACCAGAAACAAGCCATTATGAAAATTCAAAGTGTTCAAAGGCTTGCATGCTTAGGCATCACGGGAGCCATGAACACTACATCAACGACAGCACTGGAGGCCATACTTGACCTGCCTCCTCTTGACATTCATATTAAAAGAAGCGAGGCACGTTTGGGCGCCTACAGGCTGAAACAAAACCAAAACTGGGATAAACCTGGGAAAACCGGGCATTCCAGAATAACTGATATCATCGCAGATCCTATCCTGGAAATGCAATCCGATGGTATGAGTACTACGATATCATTTGTAAAACCATTCAAGGTTCTTCTTCTTCAAGTGCCATACCCGCATATCGGGCATAGGCTACCTCTCGCATATGTCTGTGGTGCGCGAGCTATCAGTTTACACAGACATATGGGACCTCCCTTTTTATTGCCGGAGTCCGAACGGCACTGTTTGAAAGGTTTTACTAGGCAAGGGTACTTGTGGTGGTTTGCCATTGCCTTCCACAAGGTGAATCCCGATCTTGGCTCGAGAAACACAACAAATAGTTCAAGGTTCTAATGGACTGGAAATAATGGCAACAAATGGAACACCTGTGCCTGAAAAAAGGGCTGGTCTGGTACACTGACGGTTCAAAGACAGGGACAGGTACCGGAGCTGGAGTGCATGGGGTGGTCCCCGGATGCAATATTTACGTGCCACTGGGGACTCATGCCAGCATCTTCCAGGCCGAAATAAATGCAATTAGGCTATGCGTTGGAGAGAATACCAGAAGGAACTATCGAGGTAGGGAAATCTACATCCTCTCCGACAGTCAGGCTAGCCTGAAAGCCCTTGCAGCTTATGAAATCAGATCAAAACTGGTCTGGGAATGCCTGCAAGACCTCATTGACTTAGCCAGGTGTAACGTGGTGACACTAGTTTGGGTTCCGGGTCACCGTGGGACGCCTGGTAATGAGGCTGCAGATCAACTAGCCAAGAAAGGCGCTGGGATAAACTACACTGGGCCCGAACCAGTGTTTGGCATCCCAAAGAACACTGTACGCGAGGCGGTGGCTCAGTGGATAAGAACACAACATAGAGCACACTGGAACCGTATAACAGGAAACAAACATGGTAAGGTGATGATCAAGGAGCCCTCTCGAAACTTTGCCAGACAGATACTGCAACTAAATAGAATGCAGATCAGAACGGTGGTGGGTCTTCTCACAGGACACTGCCACCTAAGGGTACACCTACATAAACTGGGGATATACAGAGAAAACCCAATTTGTAGACTCTGCAATAAAGAAGACGAGACAGCTTCTCATGTGATATTCGAGTGTCCAGCACTCGCACGAACGCGCTATGCGGTCCTGGGACCAATCAGTCCCGGGAGCCATCTGGCGGAAAAAACCTTGGTTAGCGGGCTGCTAAACCTTGTCAAAGGAACGGAGCTCTTCTAACCAAGGAAAATCTAAATGTGAGAAATACAATAAGCCCGCTGGCTTCAGTGTTTGGGACCTAATAAACCATCTCTCACATTTAGTGCCAATACCAATGCCCATGATTAAATGTTTATTTATTTATTTATCTATTTAATTTAATTTTATTCTGAATCTAAATGAAAAATACATATCAAGCAGGAAAAATAATAAATATTTCCCTATTTACTCCGCCCATGGTACAGTGTTTCTACAGTTACTACTTTCTGGAAGAAAAATTTTGGAAATTCAAGATCTGATGCCCACCATTGTCAGGTACCTATTCAATTTTGAAATTAAGATCTTGTATAATAGAAGGGGTTATAATTAGTATATTATGCAACGAGCTTATAATGAAGGCTGTTATACCAAATTATACCAAATCCTAATTGACAACTCATATCCCAGTGCACTCCTGCGTAAATTGTTATACAGCAACCCCTCAGTCTCCACAGACAATAGAGGTAATTTGGACAATCACCCCAGTACTCCACCAACTGAGCCCGTGAGTTATGTGTCGATCCCCTGGATCAGGGGACTAACCCCTAAACTCAGAGATATCCTCAGTAATTGTTTCACGACATTAAGATTGCGGGTAGGAATGTCAGCTTGCTCAATCGCCTGTTTTCAAAAACCAAAGACAAAGTACCTACTATGAAGACAAGAAACGTCGTTTATAGTATACCTTGTCAAGATTGTGATTCTGTGTACATTGGTGAAACCAAAAGGCAGCTCGGGAATAGGATCACCTCCCATAAAAGTGATTGTAGGAATGATCAGTTACATTGTGCTTTAGCCCAACATGCAGTCTCCAATAAACACACGCCTAATTATGAGGCTGCTTTCATTTTGGTCAATGAATCTAATTACAAGAAGCGCTTGATACATGAGATGATAGAGATCAGTAAGCAACCTAAAGCCCTAAACAAATGTTCCGATGTCAGGGGGCTCAGCTCTATTTACTCCTACCTCATTTCAAGATTTTGTACTAGCAGTAATACGTCACAGTTATAAAGTTGGTTGCAGCGCTCTTTTAGTAAGTTTGGTTGCCTATTCTAATATCACAATTCAGTTGTTTTTAAATTTGTGTTTTCCTTTATTTATGTGACCTGCACCATTGTTGCATACAGCCACGTCTTTAAATTTGAACAAGCAATTATTGCAGTTGACAACATTGACATAAATATCTTGCTCAAAGCAATTAATTTCTTAATCCGTCATTGTCAATGATCTGCCAGTTCTGTCTGTCCTTTTTGTATTTTCTCACATCACTTGTCTTGTCATACTTCCCCGGGAAGTTTGTTTTCGAATCTGTCAACCTATCAATCACATGACATAGGGAAACTTATCAAAGGATTTGATTATTTTTATTATATCAATTTTTTGGAAAAAAAATTGTAGACAGCCATTTTGTTCTTTTAAGATATCATGGTAGGCCCCCATGAACTGGCTTCATCTGCCAGATTTTTAATGTTTAATTTTTACCTTTTAATTAACTGGCACCACGTATTAATAATTGTTTTATAATAATGTAGACTACAGTTTTAACCTGTTTGTGTCGATCATGTGTGAGTTTTCTTGTGTTGTTTGTACAATTTCAAATGTGACTAGGACCTTCAGTCCAATTTAATCACCCACGTTTTTACTTTACGTGGGAAGAAATGAACCCTGTGTTAACTTTAGCTGCTTTACTTTTAAACCTCGCTTGCAGAGTAAGTTTTTGTCACAATTCAATGATGATTTGTTCTATTTCAATGTTTTGTGGTATTTTCCAGCCCTGATGAAGAAAATAAATATTTTCGAAAGCTCGGTGTAGCAAAAAGAGTATTCTTATTTAAAGCCCCAAGTCAACGACAGAATCCCCAGTTCTACCATTCCATTATATATATATATATATATATATATATATAATTTCTCCTTAATAACTACCGAAATAGTTATTAGTTGGGATACAATAAGGGTTTTCGGTCACGTTCAAGGTCTGGGCTAATTAAAACAGTATGATCATGTGTACTGACTTATATTTCGGAGATTTTTGTCTCCTTCTTCAGAGTCTGAAAAAATCTCAATGAACATATTGAACAATCATTATAACAGTGAGAAACCTACCGTACTAATCTAAATTACAACTATATTACGTATACGTATCCCAACTCTATATATATATATATATATATATACAGGTTGGGCCACGGTATACGAAACGGAAGATTATGGCCGTGTCTCTGGATTTTAGGATCTTTTTATTTTTGGAGTGGATAGAGACCCGGCAGAGGTACGTTTTAAAATTATATTCATAATGTACAGGGTGTCCCAAAAGCATAAAACATATCAAAGTTATGTTTTTTTAAATGGAATTCTCCTATGTTATTGCATTTTTAGATTGTCTGAAAAGAGAAAATAAGATTGGCTTTTACAGTTGGTGTTTAAATTAAGAAGTTTTTGAGTTATAAACAAGTGAAAATCGTCATTTTTCAAGTTCAAGGCCCTGTACAACGTAAACGGCTGAAGATAGAGAAAAACGGCTTACATGTCCCTATTTTAACTTTTCATGTACTATCCTACGATGTAGATGAAATGTTTATACAGGGTGATAAAAAATTTGAAAAATTCTGAGATTTCTCCACGCGTCGCCAAATAAAAGAATCAAAGAAAGCACAAATTTTTCTATACCATAGGATAGTACATAAAAAGTTAAAATAGGGACATGTAAGCCGTTTTTCTCTATCTTCAGCCGTTTTCGTTGTACAGGACCTTGAACTTGAAAAATGACGATTTTCACTTGTTTATAACTCAAAAACTTCTGAATTTAAACACCAACTGTAAAAGCCAATCTTATTTTCTCTTTTCAGACAATCTAAAAATGCAATAACATAGGAGCATTTCATTTAAAAAAACATAACTTTGATATGTTTTATGCTTTTGGGACATCCTGTACATTATAAATATAATTTTAAAACGTACCTCTGCCGGGTCTCTATCCACTCCAAAAATAAAAAGATCCTAAAATCCAGAGACACGGCCATAATCTTCCGTTTCGTATACCGTGGCCCACCCTGTATATATACAGACTGGTACAGAAAACCTACATACTCAGGTAGATACATACACTTTAAATCATATCACCCAATAAAGATGAAGATCAACCTGATAAGGAACCTCAAAACAAGAGTAGTCAAGATCAGCCATCCAACACTAGTTCAAGAAAACCTGAGGAAACTTAGACAAATATTAACGAAGAATGAGTACCCAATCAGACTCCTTAATAAAATTATTTTCAACACACAAGTAAGAGAAATACCAAACAACCAGGACAACGTAGAAGGAACAGAACAACTCCCAGAAAACGAACGACGATACATAACTCTACCACACATAGAAGAACTCACCAGGAAGCTCACAAAGGTAATCAAGGGACCTAACATAAAGATTGGCGTAAAAAACGTGAAAACAACAAACCAGATCTTCAGCAAGCTTAAAGACAAGACACCAACAATAAAAAAGTCGGGAGTAGTCTACTCAATTCCATGTAAGGATTGTGAGTCATGCTACATAGGAGAGACGTCCAGATTATTAAAGGATAGATTAACCAACCACAGAAGTGACATTAACAGAAATAAGAACTCTTGCAAGTTAGCTGAACACACACTAAAAATGGGACACAACATGGATTACGAAAACACAGGAATACTAGACGAAGTAAAAAACACCACAAAGAGAAAATTCATCGAAATGGTGAGAATTTTCCAGAACACCTCAACAATCAACAACAAGAAAGACATTGAGAGTCTCAGCAACATCTATGCCAACCTGTTAGACCTAGACCACAACAAATTTAGAAACCTAACAGAAGACGATGACATTTAAAAGGAAAAAAAGAAGAAACATCACTATTTACAATGCTTAGTTCCTCTAGTCATAGTTTCTGTTCCATGTAGTTTAGTTATAGTATACTATAATATGTAATTTTGGGTTTTCGGACACTAGAAAAATAATTTTTACACATTTCTGTTTAAATATTAGAATTTAAAACTACCGCCAATAAATTTCAAAATATGTATTAGTAATCAACCAATAGCAATACGACAGCAGGGACGTTATCAATTCAGAGCTCGATAAGGGCAGACATTTGCTTTTTGATTTCATTTTTAATTTGTAATTGTGCTTGTATATTTTTAAATAACACTAGACATGTAAAACAAAACTATTAACATAAAATAGAACTCCCAGCTGCTGTGTTGGTATCCTAAGTAGATCTAGTCATAGAGATGAGTCCATAGAAGTAACAACAAATGATTTTTAATGTAAATTTTAACAACTTTTTGAAGATAATCTCACGCTAAGGTAGGCATGTATTGTTTCTAGCCTTTCTCTAGCTTTAGATTTTAATACGATGCTGTTTGTTTTGTTTTAGACCTGAAGATGAAAATAAAAATTTTCGATAGCTAGTCTATTTAGCAAAGAGTGCTCTTTTTCTATATATGCCACGTAACCCGAAAATCCAAAAGACTGAAGTCTAACTAGTTTTTGGCAAAAAAACTACTCATTATATATAAATATATATATATATGTTACCCCCGGTTGCTCATCAACAAACTTCTCAATAACAATCAAAATAATAACAACCCCAGCATCAGACAAACTGATAATGTTGATGCAGAAGCCAACAACAACAGTACAAGAATAGAACAAATTGAAAAAATCTATGTATCATTACCACTTATCAATGACCTAACAGACAATCTAATTAAAGTTTTGAAGAGTGAGGGTATGTTGTTTACAAAAAAGAACTCATTTAACATTGGCAGACTTTTTTCTAACACCAAAGATTCGATCACTAAAGATAAGAGGTGGAATGTTGTCTATTCGGTTCCCTGTTCTAATTGTGAATTATATTATATAGGTCAAACCTCTCAACAACTTAAGCAACGTATCACTCAACATAAAAGTGACACAAAAAAGACTAATAAATCTTGTGCATTAGCAGCAAATTGTCGTGATAAAAAACACTCAATGAATTATGATGAAGCTAAAATATTGGAATATGAGGACCGATTGGACAAGCGTTCCTTCCTAGAAATGTGTCACATACAAAAGAATAAAAATAGAACTATGAATTCTAACACAGACACTAAAAATTTAAGTACCATTTATTCTTTTTTGATTGAACAAAATTCAAATTCAAATTTGCCGCCAAATGTTAGAGCATTGCAGCCGCCAGACTGAAGTTTGAGGTTCGATAATTCGATCTGTCTAATTAAGACATTAACATTCCACATCGACCTGTCAGGATTCAACAAGACAGTGACAATTTTGACGGCTCTGTCACTGAAAATTTAAAAAATTTTTAAAAACAAGAACAAATTGCATCCGCCATCTCATCTTCATAAAAGATAGGAACAACATGTGTGAATTCGTTGTTTTTTAATCTAAGTTTTAAATAATTTTAATTGTTTTATCCGATGTAATCTTCAACTATCCTGATCATCCAAGGATAGATCATCGCGCTAATGATGTAGTCACCGAATTATCAGTAGATTGTTTTTCTCTCCTGAGTAATTATGCAGTTTTATATAAATGTTAACCTCACCATTCTTGTAAGTACCTATCTTGTAATTAATTGGTATTTTGTATTTTATATTTTGATTTTATGATACTATTACTCCTCTGTATTGTTTTTAGACCTTGATAATGGAGGAAATTAACTCCGAAACGTTGGTTCAAGAATAAAAGAGTCCACTAAAAATTGTCGCTGTTTTAATGAGCCGTAACTGCCCTTAAATTTCACCAAATTTCGTGTTTCAACGAGTAACGGCGTTACTTCTTGTGTTTTTATATTATATTTATATATATATATATATATATATATATTTAAGGGCAGTTACGGCTCATTAAAACAGCGACAATTTGTGGACTCTTTTATTCTTGAACCAACGTTTCGGAGTTAATTTCCTCCATTATCAAGATCTACAACAATACAGAGGAACAATAGTATCATAAAATCAAAAATATAAAATACAAAATACCAATTAATTACGACATAGGTACTTACAAGAATGGTGAGGTTAAAATTTATATAAAACTGCATAATTATTCAGGAGAGAAAAACAATCTACTGACAATTCGGTGACTACATCATTTGAGAGATGATTCATACATTCCTACTGTTGTGAATGAAAATGAGATGGCGGATGCAATTTGTTCTTATTTTTAATATTGTTACACGGCTGTGTAACGGGGGGTTAATAACTAACTTGGCTGCGAGTTTACATAATTGTTTATTATTGATTATTACTGACGTTACAAATACTATTCTCAATTTTAGGATACTTTATATAAATTTACTTTCTGATCGTCCATCTAATGTTCGATCTCAACCCGAACTTCTACCAGACTCGGCTTAGACCTGACTACCTTCCATCAGAGCTTCGCCCCGCCATCCGCGTCAGTTTTCCTTGACTCAGCAGTGATGACACCATTGCTTAGCGCAATCCATGCCGTGGACATGACTATACAGGGTGATCTCGTAACACACCCCCATGTTGAAAAAAAACATCGCCCTCGATGTTGGCTGCATCACTGTCGTCTGACGGTATAGAGAAGCGAAGACTTCAGGAATCACATTTTGGTTTTATCTGTAACATAAAATAAGAACGAGAGCAGAAAAAATTCAATACACTAACAGATCTTAAACAGTTATTACAAGGTGGTTATTGCTTGCACATGTAACTTACAATTATCTCCTTAATTTTAGTGTTCTTAAACATTAATTCTACTGTCTTAAACCTAGGCCGCGGCACTCATCTCATTCATCCCTTCTTAATCTCTAATCATTATTATCTATTTGGCTACCTAAATCTCTTATTTTACGTTTCTGTTACATCTACTTATCGGTTATTGATAACTTATAGATACTTATTTTCTATTATTCTTAACTTCTAGACAACTAGTTGTTTTACATTTCTACCAATACCTAACATCTATTTTCCAATTTACAATCGCTTATGGTTCCTACTGCCTAGCTAGGGCTTTTCTCTTAATTTTTACTTGTTTGTTTACCTTTTAGTCTAACTTCAGAGACTGTTACAATTTCGTCTTTGGGAGTACAGGGTATGTCCCTCACTTCCAGAAGTATGTCATTAAATCTTTTATGTTTTCTATTTTTTATGCAGTGATAGATATACCAACATAAAAATAAAGCCACCAAAATTAAAACAGCAATACCACTTATATCATTTAAGATGACATTCCAATTAGAATCTCCCCTATAATAATTGTTGTTTTTATAACAATACTTGGAAGGCAATTTTTTATTTTATCCATTGTTTTACTAGGTAGGTACTTGGGAAGAAAATGGATACGTAACGTGATAAATGTGAATGGACAGTAATGAAATGTAATCCTTGTTTAATGTCAATGTTTTCTTATTTGAAATTGTTTGTGGTTTACTTAACTCGGCAAAGTTGATGACTAAATATTCGAGCGAACTTTGAAAACATAATTTACTCCTTTACGTGATTACATGATTAAGTTTTGTCACAATGTTTTAATAATTCTTACAACAGTCTGCATCGTCGTCAACTTTCTTGTTTATGCAATTGCCTTATTATTTGCGCTGGTAGAATTTCTTAATCCTGTCGACATGTACAGTGTCGTCCAGAAAATTCTTTCCTTTCTTCATTCGAATTTTATAATTGACGTCATTTACCTTCTCAACAACTTGATAGGGCCCAAAATATCTATGCAACAATTTTTCCGACCTGCCGACCTTTCGGAATGGCGTATACACTAAAACTTGTTCACCTACTTTATACTCAACGCTTCTATGCCGTTGGTCATACCTTAATTTTTGCTTCTGCTGTTCTCTTTGTATGCGTTCTTTAGCTAAATTTCGAGTGTCTTTTATACGATTTAGTATGTCTTCGACTGATTCGTCTACTTCATTATTACTTCCGTCTCTTTGCCCGAGTGCTACCTCTACTGGCAGTCTTGCTTCTCTACCATAAACCAATAGAAATGGAGACATTTTCGTAGTCTCCTGTGGAGAAGTGTTATAGCTAAAAGCCACCAATGGTACATATGTGTCCCAATCTTTTTGATTTGTGGACACGTACATTGAAAGCATCGTGGCTAACGTGCCATTAAAATGTTCTACTAACCCGTTTGTTTTAGGGTGATAAGCTGTTGTCGTAGTAGGATGACTACCAATACCCTTTAAGAGATCAGTTACTAATTTCGAGGTAAAACATTTTCCTCTGTCCGTGATTATTTCTCTGGACACCCATGCTTACACACGACTTCCTCCAATAAGAAATCCGCAACGTGTTTCGCAGTACCGGCTGGAACGGCCTTAGCCATTGCCCACTTAGTGCTATAGCACATTGCCGTAATTATACATTTATTTCCTAAGTGCGTTGTTGGGAATGGTCCAAGAATGTCAATTCCGATTTTTTCAAAAGGATTACCGACTTTTATGGGTTGTAATAGACCGGATGGTAAATTTGGAACATGTTTCTTGTGTTGGCAATGAACGCAAGACTTCACATAATTTTCTGTATCTTTGTACATGTTTGTCCAGTAAAAACGATTTTTAATTTTTCCAAAAGTTTTAGCAAATCCCAGATGTGCTCCCGAAAGTGGGTCGTCATGGAAACATAGCAGTATGTCGTTTTTTACGCAGTCTGGAACGACTAGTAATTTTGAAGAAGCGTTTGGGCTAAAATGTTTTTTATACAGTATGCCTTTTTCTAAAATAAAACTACGTGTTTTCTTTCGTAATTTGGAATCCGCTGAATCTGGATTTCTGATAGCGTCAACAAGCTGTGAAATTTCGTTATCTGAACTTTGCAACTTTGCAATGTCCTCGACCTGTAACATTAGCACTGGAATGTTAGTAGCTTCCATGTCATTTTCGCTTGGGTCAAACACCGGATTTCTCGACAAACAATCTGGTAAGGTGTGTTGTTTACCACTAGTGTGGGAAATCTCAAAATTGTAATCTTGAAGCCTAATCGCCCACCGTGCTACCCGACCTGATAAGTCTTTGTTTTTGTTCAGAGAACATAAGGCATGATGATCTACTACAATTTTAAATTTTGACCCCACAAGTAGTGTCTGAAATACGATACGCCGTACACTACTGCCAACAATTCCTTTTCTGTCGTATGATACTTTACTTCCGCACTAGATAATTTTCGCGAAGCGTATGCTATTGGGTGGGCACCAGTGGCGTCTCTTTGAATTATTGCCGCACCTAACCCATAGTCACTGGCGTCCGTATGGAGTTCAATGGGTAACTCATTTCGGAAATGATAAAGTACAGGATAATTAATTAGTTTATTTTTTAAACTTTCAAATGCTATTTGGTGTTCTGTTTGCCAATGAAATTTTGCTGTTTTATGAGTTAATAGGGTCAATGGCCTAGCTATCTCCGAAAAGTTTTTTATAAACTTTCTATAGTAAGAACATAGCCCTATAAAACTTTGGACATCTTTTACCTTTTTTGGAACCGGAAATTTCGATACGGCTTCCAATTTATCAGGATCAGGATTTAATCCTGAAGTGCTAGCCACGTATCCCAAAATTTTGATTTTTTGAAAACCGAATGCACATTTGGTGGGTTTTAATTTTAATTTCGCTTGTCTAAACCTTTCGAACACCGAACGCAGTTTTAATAAGTGATCGTCGAAATTGTCACCTTTGACGATAACGTCGTCTAAATAAACTAAACATGTGTTGTATTTCAATCCTGCCAATACCTGGTCCATGCATCTTTGGAAACATGCCGGACTTGATGACAAACCAAACGGCAAAACATTAAACTCGTACAATCCCTCTGGCACTATGAACGCTGTTTTAGGTCTATCCTTTTCATTGATATTTATTTGCCAATAACCAGAAAATAAATCCAACGTACTGAAAAATTTTGAGCCTTCTAGGGTGGAAAGAAGGTCATCGATAATTGGCAGAGGGTAGGAGTCATTTTTTATGACTTTATTTAATTTTCTGTAATCTACGCAAAAACGCCAATCATTATCTTTTTTTCTAACTAGTACCACAGGCGACGCCCATGGACTATATGATTTTCTTATGATGTTAGCACCAAGCATCATTTCTATTTGATTGTTTATTATCTCACGTTCCTTGGGTGACATCCGATATGGAGTCTGATGAATGGGAACTGCGTTACCCACATCTATAGTCTGTTCACAAACATTAGTTGTGCCTAAATCATAATTACTTTCAGCAAAAATGTCTGAAAATTCATTCAATAAATCTAAAATTGCTATTCTTTCCGAGCTCTTTAATTCTTCATTTAATTTTATCCCTATTTTCGAGACGTCTCTATAAAAGACCTCTGTGTCGCATAAGAGAACAGTAGATTCATTATTGTCTTCCTGTAAAAACGCAGGGAAAGCATTAACGTCTAATTTCTTTGCTACATTTTCCATAGAATCATTGTTATTCGAGTACTCTAGAATTGTTTCGCAAATGTAACCTACACAATCATCAGTATAGAGAATAATCTCGATACCGGTATTATTCGTTATGTAAACAACTTTTTTATCTAGATCAGCTTTTCTAAAAGAAATACTTTTACTTGCAAAAAAATTACTTTCCGGTTTAAAACAAACTTTTCCAATCATACTCGTATTAAATTTCACTGCAATTATCGAGGTTGCCATGGGCTGTAAAACATACTCTTTCTCACATCTAACTTTATCATCATCTTTAGTGACCTTAATTATTTCGGACTGATCTTTATTTTTGAAATTAAAATGATGAGTTACATTGTCCAAACCTCTAATTTTTATACTATGCGTGAGAAAATTTATGTCTGTTTTATAAATTTCATGAAAATCGTTCCCTAGTAAAATTTGGTTCTGAAATTTCTTTACTACAATAAATGAATGAATCAACGAAACGTTATTAATTTCGAAATTTACTGAGGCTTTCCCTAGTATCCAAAGAAAATTTCCACTAGCGGATTTTATTCTCATGTATGCTACCTTTTGTAGCTTATTGGGGTCGATGTAGCTGACATCTATTAAACTCACCCCACTTCCTGTGTCTACAATAAACGATACACATTTCTTATTACATTTTCCTCTAACACTTATTGGGTCTAGACTTAAATTTACATTATAAACTTTACCATTTTTTATTAAACGTTTCTTGATTCTACATGATCTAACCCTGTGACCCCCAATTTTGCAATGAAAACAAACAACGTCGCTCATTGGCGACGATTTGCGCCGTTTTTTGAAGAGAAACAATTTTTGGCGTAGTGGCCTAATTTGCCACAATTGAAACAAACTACTTGTCCTTCGGACGAGCGCTCTTTTTTAACAAACGGTTTGTTTTCATAGCGTTTATTATTGGGCTTATAATAATTAGTGTGAGAAACGGACCTTATTGGTTTTTGTTCAAGCTGTTCAATGCGCCTCCGCATGGCCTCTATCTCTCCCTCTGCTGCTGCCCTCCTTGGTCCTCCAGCCGTTGTCGATGGTCCAGCTCCATCCACCATCACCTCCGTGACCTCAATTTTCTGCAAGTTTTTTCTTAACTTCTCCAGTGTAGCGTTGTCCATCAGGTTCACTTTTTCTAACAACCTTGGTTTCAATCCTCGTATCACGAGATAAATTTTCTGCTCCTCTTCCATGTTCTTGTTGACTTCTTGACACAATTTCAAAACTTCATGGTAATACTGCCAAACATCTTCAAACGCCTTCTGTCTTCTATTGAGTAGCCGCAAATAACACTCTTCTTTTCTACTAGCATTTTCAAACGCTCCCCGTAGTTTTCTTTCCGCTGTGGCGAAATCAATGCATTCATCTTCTACTGTTTCGTAGAAGTCAAGGGCCGCACCGCTTAGGTAACAGGGTAATTGAAACAATTTCGTCTCCTCCGACCATCTGTTCGCCTTCGCCGCTCTCTTGAAATTTTTTATGAAGTCCTCAAAATTTTCTCCCGTTTTTGCCGAAAACACCCTAGGGTTAATTGATGAAAATACTTCTTGTACTTCCGCCATCACTTTTTGATTATCTATATCCTCGTACTCCGATTCAGAATTACTACTCGATTTCTTATCTTCTTCTCCCTCTTCTGGTTCTGTTGGTTCTGTCTGCTCTCCTTTGGACACACTTTGAACATCTTCGGGTTTCTTTTTCTGACGTTTAGCTTTCACCCTGGTTAACACCATTTGATCCACATTGCCGTTTTGATCCACGTTTTTTATTATTAGTTGGTACACACACGAAACTAGGCGCCTCCACCATTTGTTACACGGCTGTGTAACGGGGGGTTAATAACTAACTTGGCTGCGAGTTTACATAATTGTTTATTATTGATTATTACTGACGTTACAAATACTATTCTCAATTTTAGGATACTTTATATAAATTTACTTTCTGATCGTCCATCTAATGTTCGATCTCAACCCGAACTTCTACCAGACTCGGCTTAGACCTGACTACCTTCCATCAGAGCTTCGCCCCGCCATCCGCGTCAGTTTTCCTTGACTCAGCAGTGATGACACCATTGCTTAGCGCAATCCATGCCGTGGACATGACTATACAGGGTGATCTCGTAACAATATTTCAGTGACAGAGCCGTCAAAATTGTCACTGTCTTGTTGAATCCTGACAGGTCGATGTGGAATGTTGTAATGAAGTCGTGTAATTTCGCCTTCATTTTACAACAATTAACAAATAGAAATAGATTCAATTTTATAAAAGTCCAATAATAATTATTTCCGATCCATTCACTAAAATCAAAGACACATTAAATTTCATAGATAAGCCCGGTTGTTGTTAAAATTCACGAAGTTTTGAGATTTTTTATGCATTCGCAAATTTTAGTGGTACCTAATTCGGTGCATTTTAGAGTCAATTCATGACAGTAATCAACCCAGCGTCAACGTAAAAAAGCCGATTACCATTTTTTCTCCGCGATAGCCACCGAAAAATAAGATAGGGAGAGTATAAATACGGGCGCATTTTGAACGCTCAGCCTCTCTTTTTCTCCGACGACGTTCCCGCTAGTTGCCGAACCGTTGAAGCCAGAATAGAGTCCCGCCACGAACCAAGTGATTTTCGAAGTGTTAAGAAAGCCCTAGTACATCTCATAACCGTCAGTCAACCGAAACCGAGGTAGGTGCCCGATTTAATTCTATTAATTCGCCGTAGATATCCTAATCCTGTTCATACCCGCTCTCCGTTTATTCCCGACGCCCATCGCCACCCTCGAAGGTCATAGAAAGGTCCGCTGGTACCTCTAGACGTAAGATAGGCAGTAAAAGCGGTTCCCCCTGTGACTGGGAAGCTGAGACCGGCGATTAACCCCGCACCTAAGAGATTTCCATCATAACCAACTCTCCCAGATCTCTCACCGCACCCCCACACCATAATCCGTGTAGGTAGGTAACCGTATCCCGAATAGAGGCATCTAGTTCTACGAAATCAATTCATACTTTTGTCAAACCAGTCGTTGATCTCATTCGGTCTCACATAACTGTTCATCCCTGATAAAGTTTGATTTTTTTTACCGCAGCCCTTCAGAGCATTAAGTCACCCTCCATAATTATTTGGGTTAGGGAAGTGTACATGCTAATTTCATTGTTCATTTTGCATTTAATTACCGTTATTTTATTATTCGAAGGGATATTACCCTACTGAAAATGATCTCATTCAAACTAAAAAAAAAGCAGGAAGTGGTTCAATAAGGTTCGACTTTTTTAGGATCAATGAGAACTGAGGTCGGTTAGTGAAACAGAACTAATAAGGAATTTTAAATAATATAAGGAAACAGAATGAATAAGCAGTTACATTTTTGATAGGAACGAGGCTGATTATGATGTTTCAATGTTGAGAATGAAAGAGACTGAATAAGCGGTTACAATCAAAGTAACGAATCAGATTCAATAAGTTGTTTCCACATTGACAATGAAAGAGATTGAATACGTGTTTAAAATCAAGGTAAGGAATCAGGTTGAATAAGCTGTTTGGATACTAAGAATTAAAGAGACTGAATAAGTGGTTAACGAATCAGGCTGAAAAAGACATTTCGATGTTGAGAATGAAAGAGACCTAATAAGCTTATAGGTTATGATCATTAATTCCCTGAATTATAACTTTGTTAGCTAAACTGCCGCGGGGGTAGAGGAAAGCATGTAGGTCAAGTCACTATAACTCTCGACGCTAGCTAACACACATGATAACATCAACATTGCCAATGTTAATTCAGGAAATTCATTAGGAATTAATGATAATAACGAATGAAGGTCAACATAGGAATTATGCCGACAAGCTGGAAAGATGGCTAGTGTACCTACCTTTTTTCCTTTGGTAAACGTAATCATGCAGTATAGATCTGAAACAGATACCCCACCTTTTTTCACAAATTTTAAAAATAAGTACAACAACCACTTTATATGATAATATAAAAATTTATTTTATTGTGGCATATACCAAAAACATAAATTCTTGAAAAAACATAAACAAACAATAAAAATTAAAAAAAAATGCCATCTCTTCTGCTGCTACCGGCACTCACTTGCCACTTTCTCAAAATTATTTTCCAGGAAATCGGCAAAGTGGGACAGAATATATGCTAAAATTCAGGAGTGAAGTAATACAAAATAGCACAATACACTAACATGAAGGTAACATACCTTTTATTGATTTTATAATATTCAAATTGCAGACCATCATTCGTTGTAAGTTATCTTTCGCATCCCTTCCACCGATTAGATTGTTGTTTTTCAATTTAATTTGTTTTTATGCGTTTTTATGCTTACGTATTGATTTTGTACCAATTCATCGTCACAAAGTAAGTTTTCAAAATGGCTTAGCTCTTCTGGGGTATTGATTGGTAGCAACTTTTGTATTTTGTTGTTTTCAATATCCGCGGAATTTTGTTTCCCTTCCAACACTTGAAGACGATTGTCAATACTTCTGACATATGCATTTACTGAAGTAACTGTTTGAATGAAGAATATTATCTGAAAATGCATTTAGAAACTTATTTTTACATATTTCTTGCACAAATGGGTCTATTTGTTAACTCCCAAGCGACTCTAACCAACACAACAGGTTGTACTTGCCGTCGTCCAAGTGCAGTAAATGCAATCTGATGAGATAAGTAAAAAATACTGGAATAAACAAACCACGTAGCGTAATAAATTATTATTCTATGTACCCACCTGGTTTAGCGGAATCTATGCCAACACAGCTTCCCGATGAAACGGACGATGTGGTGATGGAGCTACGTTCACAATCATTTCTTCCCATTATTGATTCTCCATGTTTCGGAAAGGCCACCAATATAGGTTCGGCTAAATTTGAAAAGATCCTTCTAGTGTCAAACCCACCTAGGGGCTAAGCTATTGTTTATGCTCACCTAGGTTGATTTAATTGTCAAGAGGGCCGAGCGGTTTGCCAATGACAAGAAAATCAACAAGAAAAATTAAAACTCATAGTTATGGCACCTGGATTCGGGAGCTGCGTGAATTGAGCTCTCTTAAATATTAAGTTTTGTCTCACTGCAGGGGGAAGCTGGAATGAAACCCGACAACTTACAATAAACAGATATATTAACATACGTGAATATACAAAATTTGAAAATGATAAAAAAAAAATTAATCTTACAAAAACTAACTTTGTCAATAAAACTAATAGTTATGGGAGAGTTTTGAGGGTGATAGTATTGTGGCCGAGTTCCACTGAGTAAATTAATAAAATTTAAAAAAATCTCACTTTAAGCTAGCCCTGAGCCAGTTTATCTTTGTTAATTTCAAGAAACCCGTTTGAGCTATAGCGCCCGTGAAGAACATTGAAGGTACGTTTATAATGAGAAGAAAATAAATTAAATTTCTTCGACTTTGATTCAGGACTCTCGAACGAAGAAAAGAAAAAAAAAGTTCAAATTTTAAAATTAGTTCTTGACTTACTACTTCGGAAATTACTTCCCTTTTTCTATATCTCTCTTTGGCTGGCTGCGCCTTTCGCTTTGCACTTTCACCACTTTAGATTATTCGCGAATCTCTTTTTACTTGCTTCCCTTATTTCGACTCACGAACCCCGTGACTCTTAGATCGCGACCCGCCTAGATGTCGATTCGACTTACTCCCGGACTCGCCGCCCGACTAACTAACTATTTTTTTCTCCCAAGTTTCACTCGAAGCCAATTTTTTCATACTCCACAAAATTTTTGGTTTCCCAGCTTAAAAATCTTCGAGGTTGTCACGTAGTTCGGCCCCCAATATCTCATTAATGTAATTTCCTCTGTCGCTCATGAGAAGCGGCAACATTGATATCTACCAGTCTTCCCGACGGCAATTTTATTGTCGAACACACAAAAGCTACGCAATTTCCGCCATGCGTGGAGTAGCTAGACGCTTACGGAGCGAATTACTTTATTCTACGATCCTTTATCGATTATGAAAGAGAATTTTGCAAATTGATTCCGGAAACTAATGAGGGCTTTGACATGTGAACTGACTTGAACCTTACTAGTTACTACTTAAACAGATTATTAAATAAATAATTTATTACTCGATGCAAAGTATTATTATAATTTTCAAATATTTGGAGCCCCTGCTACAATACTCTCCCCTTTGAAAAAATGAGCTCCATGAGGTCATTTTTCCTTACTACCGCTGACTTATCAATTTATCTTACAAACAATGCGCCTATTCGTACGCAGGATAACAGGATAAGTGTACAGCAAGTGAACATCCTATATGTCTTTTACTACACTGTCCAAGCTAAATTCTCACAATTCGAATACAAACTGGAATCTAAAGTACATGATTATAATCTTCGCCATACTTGGCCTAATACATAATTATTACATAATTTCAAAAAAAAAAATAATTAGTAGAAATAACCACAAAAAATACAAAAATTTCTACTGTATAACATAATAGTACATATACCTAAAATGGGTCAATAAGGAGAACTGACCAGCAGAACATAGTTATAAACATTTTTTTTTTTTTTTTTTTACAGAAAGCAAATTACTTAGATTTCCTCGACGCATCACTGGCGTCTAGTTCTCGCTTGCACCTTGTGATTGAAATATGATCTTCCTCCAAGTCGTACGGTATCTTATTTCAAAACATTACAATATAATTAAGAAATACATTTTCTGATTTATCCCTGTCTTACTAGCATCTAGGAGCTTTTCCTAGTACAATAATTTGCATATTAACTGCCCTAAAATTTAATCATCCATTTATTGACTTGTCCTTTATTTTGGGCGGACTGTACACGACGCCGATAGTTTAAGTCAACAGGCATCCCTTTTAGGAATACCACTCGTTTCACTTCACCACCTATCGCACTTAGACATTGGGATTGGCTGAACTGCCCTCTTGGGTCCAATGAGGTTCATTTGCACTTGACACTAAGGGAATAATATTCACTACCGATGCTGCTGATGCTGGTGCTGCTGAGGCACTTGAAGGCGAGGACGAGTTGTTGATGACAGCCTCTGTTGCTTGACCATCTGTTGATAACGTACGGGGTTTCTGCATTTGATGTCGATGTAATAGCCACACGGTAAGAGTATTCCATAAGCTTGCAAGAATCGTTATACCACAACCTAGGGTTTCATAGAGGTGAAGCCCATTCAATACAACTCCCAAGCAATACTTGAGGGCTCTGAAAATGACATAAAATCCAATAAGTCCACTCATGAAGATGCCCATATCGGAAAACCAGCCATATAGTCTTTTGATGGTCGACTCTGCTAGTTGCTTAATCTCCTGACTATCAAATAAATTTAAACTGGAATAACCTTGGCTGTTCGTTTGCAATCCAGCGACTTTTCGGGCTATAATATTCTCCACGGCTCTCCTCTCATTTCCAAAAGTAAGGACTCTCTGAACGTTGTTTATCTCTTCCTGTGTATATATCCCATACTGACCAACTGGTTTAATCGGGTCGAACAGTAACGTTGCAGGATCTTCTACCTTTAACTCTCGCGGTGGCGATTTAATGGTTGGACGTGGAGTTAGGCCAACCCATTCACCATCAATAAAATACAGTGGTGGTGTCAACCCATTACATTCTACTTGCTCGGCTTGATTTACGATTAGATGTGTCAATGGAGTTAGAAATGCAGATCGATTTTCCACGGCTATAGGAAGCTCATGATAACAGTGCTCGACCCGTCTTATCGTAACCGATTTTGGTACACATTTCAAAATATATAAAACTTCACCCAGTACCCGTCCTATATAACCTGGTTCATTTTGGAATATCTGGCTGACTGCATTTGGCGAAAATGGGGCCATTAGAAGTCTATTTCTTAGCAACTCTCTATGTAATAAACATCGTCTGTGGATGGTATCGATAGACAACTTTTCGACGTCAAGTTTATACGCTTGTTCGATATAAAGCAGTTTACTGTTCACATAGCTGAGCAGATTGGTATTCTGAGGAATGACTTTCATGGTTGGTGATAGTAACGAATGGATACTGGCGTTGACTACGATGATCCTCGAATGCTCGGTTTGATACAGATCTTCACCGCAGATGAGAACCCTTTTTACTAACGTCAAAGCAAATATCTTCTCGCTATCTTCCACTACTAAATAGCGTTCATTTGTCGTTTTATCTGTTACTAAACTTGCATTCCCTTTGTAGAGGAGACTAAAGTCTTCACCGCAGTGGCCTGATCTCTCGTACGTCCACACTGATTCGCCCAAGGAGGTATCGAAACAAAAACCCTTCGTATACGGACATACAACTCCTCCAATTAAGCTAAGTTCGTTGTCATCCACCTTCACGTTTGCCAAGTAGTCTCTTGTATGAATCTTCACGCTAGCCAGGATGATCACATCTCGCCAAGTGCGACCCGCTTCATGATAAATTTCCCCGGTACATGAACCTGCTGTGTCGATTTCTCCCAGAATGGTTAGAGATGTTGTGGTGGTCCCATTCATAGTAACTGACCCGATAACTTGATTGAATAATTGGAGAGATTTGTACCGGTGCACATTCAGGCATTCTTCCGCTCCTATTCTGTGAATATAAGTTGATATTCCACCCTCTACGATGGAGTTATGACTATGCATACCACAGTGATGAATTACCCTGGTTACTTCAACTAGACATGTGAACACCTTTTGAGTTTTTATCTCATTTCTTTGAATAACCTGGACGTTGAGGGATTCGCTGTCGTAGTTTTTCTCCGGTGTTGGGCAGCGCGCTATGTCTCGAATTGATACCGATGATACACTCACTTGTTTGTCCTCACAATCATACGCGATTAGTCCACAACTCGTTGTCGCGACACACAGAATTAGCAACACCTTGGCGAACATTTTTAGTTCACTGTTTCCAATTTAGTCTACCGAAACAATGGGGAAATTAGTCACCACAATGATTATTAGCTAACAGTTCTTTACACCGTCTACAGGTTTCCACTATTTAGTTCATTAAAGCTCGGTTCACTTTCACTGACTTTGCGTTCGGACTAAAATAAAAATATACAACATAAATTTTTGTTTTCAACATAATGTGTCTACAACATTTATGACTTATATTATGAAAGTACAGTCTATTATGTAATGAAGCCTTATCCATAAAAATTACTACATCTTGTCAAGAATTAACGTACTTCTACTCATTAGAAATTTTTAGATTTTTCAACCGTGAAGAGACTGAATAACGCTTCATTATTTTATTTTTTTTTGCCAAACTTTACATCTAGTTATTAAACTTAGGGGGTACGACTTGCAGGAATCTTTCTTGGTTCGTCCTTTACTCCATTCACTCAATTTGAACTTGAACAAAGGGAGTAACTCAGGGTTTTACTAAAACCGCATCATCAACGCAGAGATTTTGAATTTCAAAACCAAATAATTACTTAAAATACTATACTTAGCCTGATTTCGATACTGTCCTTGTTCGTCGGTCGTTCTGCTACCTGAATTTATGTAGAAGGAACGCTGTCAATCATAAGTTCTGAATGCATTCAAAAAAAGGTCATAGAATTACAGACTAGACTCAATGGTTTATAACGAAGGGAGGCGATGGTGGTTATTGGGAGCCCCATAAAAGGGGTAGGTGTTGAAAAAAAAAAAAAAGCCTTACTATTATCATTATACTTTTATATATTTACATTATTCTACAATAGTGCTTAACTGGTTTATTACACCTGATTCAGTCGAAATCTGGTTGAGATATAAGTCGTCGTTGTTTGACTTGTTGCTGTCTTCGAGGGGTACGAGAAGACGCGAATTCCTCTGAATTATATCGCTGCGGGGGTTGTCTCTTCCGGACTGACCTGCGAAGCTCTACTTCGGGAGGGTCAATTGGCTCTCGTCGTTGAGATGCCTCACTGTGACTGCTACTAGCATCCGAATCTGAACGAGGATCCTGAAAGTCATCTTCATTCTCACTGCTCGAAGATTCACTCGAGTCCACTTGAACAGAAGGAAGTTTTATTCCCAACAAAGGAGGCATAAGTAAACGACGCGGCGTTCCTTCGTCATCATCGCTGTTGTTCTCAGAACTTGGGGAGGTACCTTCTTCTTTTGAGTCTGCGGGTTGGTATCTTGCCGGACTTTTCTGCTTAAGGGGCAAATTTAATAGATCCATAACATCTTCTTGATCGGAAATCGCAACCGTCTGCTTTGCCTTTCGTACTCTCTTTATTTTCGTTGCCTCTAACGACTCTGATTCCTCCTTCGGTTTGTAACCCTTCATCCGATCTACTTGTACGTCGTACAACTCTTTTCCTTTCACTTTCTTTACTCTGTAGGTCTTTTTACCTAATATCTTGATTATTTCGAATGGGCCATCATACTTGCTACCCAGTTTCTTTGATAATCCTGCTTTGGAAGCCATAATTTTCACGTATACCAAGTCTCCTAGGCCAAACTTACGGTTTTTTCTGGTTTTATTTGCTTGCTCCGTCCTCGCAGCCGCGGCTTTACTCAAATTCTGGTGAGCTCGTTCATATACAATCTGCAATCTGGCTTGTAACTCGGAAGCGTAATTTTCTGAGTAGTCGTATCTTAGTCGGCTGGACTTGATGAAGTTATCATAAGGCAATTCCTGTTCTCGGCCATATAACATATAGAACGGTGTATATCCTGTGCTACTGTGTACGCGTCCTCTATATGCCATCGTTACTAGGGGCAAATAGGAATCCCAGTCACGTTGATTATCCGCTATGTAGAATGATAACATCACTTTCAAATCTCTATGAAATCGTTCTAAACTCCCATTTTCATGCGGGCAGTAACTAGCGGTATGAATTAGTCTTATGGATAATAAGCTGCAAACTTCCTTAAACAATGCGGATGTAAAGTTACTTCCCCTATCTGTCAGTAATTTTTCCGGAGCCCCATGTCGAGAGATCACGTTATCGACGAAGGCTCTGGCCACAGTGTCCGCCTTATGGTTCGGTAATGCAATGACTTCCACGTACTTGGTGAAATAATCCTGGAAGGTAAGTATGTATTTGTTTCCTTCGAAAGTGGTGGTGAGAGGTCCCACAATATCCATTGCGCAGAGTTGCCATGGCCTTAACGGTATACAAAATTTCTCTAGTTTCGATTTCCCTACATTGGTTGCCTTTCGTTTAGTGCACAAGTCACACTCCTTGCAATATTTGATTATATCGCTTCTCATGTTAGCCCAATGGAATCTTTGCTTGATGCTTAGTAGTGTTTTGTCTCTACCCGGATGACCCGCTAACGGCGAATCATGGAAATCTGTTAAGACTTTTCTTTTTAGAGCTGCGGGAATAATTAGTTTGTCACAATTATTCTCCTCGTCACGTAAGTACAAAACTCCATCCTCATCTACATAGTATTGGTCCTTGATTTTCTCATTCTGTTTATCTAATTGTCCTAAAATTTCTCTGCAATCAGGGTCTTTATTCTGTAACTCAGAAATCGTTGTTTTGTCCCACTGGGGCACGGCTAACATACCGTTTTCAACTGTCTCAATCAACTGTATTTTTTCGCTGAGTTTTGGTAAAGTTAATGTCGAAATACTAGTATTTGAATTGAAGAAAAGAAAATTTATCATGTCCCATATCACTTCTTGCTGTAACTTACAACCTTCTAGATCGGAGATCGCCAACGATTCGTCTTTGTTTTCGTCGCAAAGCTGACGACAGCTCTTTAGGGCGTCCCAAACACTTTGATAGGATGGTTGCGGGTAAGCTGGCCCATTGACGATTAGATAATAAATATTTCTATCTGGAAGATTTAGCTGAGCAGTCTCCCCAGTGTCGATTTTTGATTTTTCAATTCATCTATAGATCCGAATGTCTCTCGGACAAATTTTCCCGCATTCGTCTTCAGTGTGAAGTCTTTGTCAGTGAATACTGCTAATGAAGTATTTTCTTTCACCCAGGGTGAACTTTTCGTTTCCCGAGAAACATTATTTGACTTTGGTATTGTATGTACCTTTCTGTACTCTTCGAATTGCCGATAAGTGACATCCACATAATACGAATCGGCATCATACATTCGACTAAGGGCATCCGCATTTCCATGTTTCTTTCCTGCTCGGTGTACAATTTTAAAATCGTACTCGCTTAGCTTAAGAGCCCATCGAGTGAGTCTCGAGCTTGGATCCTTTAGTGTCATCAACCAAACCAAGGGTCGATGGTCCGTTATTATGGTAAAGGGTCTTCCCCATAGGTAGCACTTGTACTGTTTGATACCGAAGACTACGGCGGCCAGTTCTTTCTCCGTAGCGTAATAATTGAGCTCCGCTTTTCTGAATTTTCTGCTACTGAACGCTACTGGTTTTTCATAACCATCCCTTACTTGACTGAGCACTGCCCCTATGCCCAATCCACTCGCGTCTGTGGCTAAAATGAAGGGTTGTGTTAGGTCTGGAAAAATAAGTATGGATTCTGAGGTAAGAGACGTTTTTAGAGCGTGAATCGCCTCCAGCACTTCATCTGAAATCTTGAATTCCACATCCTTTCTTGTGAGATTTGTCAGCGGCGCAGCGATAGTTGCGATATCTTTAATGAACACTCTATACCAATTCACGAGCCCTAAAAAGGATCTTACTCCCTTGACATTTTTCGGAATCGGAAAGGATCTAATTGATTCTAATTTTTCGGGGTCTGGTCGAACGCCATCTTTTGAAATTATATGTCCCAGATATTTCACCTTTGTTTTCAAAAAGTTACATTTTTGAGGCTTTAGCCTTATATTCGCTTCTGATAATCTTTCGAAAATCAATAAAATATCAATATTGCCGATATGCTCCTCGTGTCCCCTAGAATTCCAAATAATTATATCGTCAAGATAAACCTGACAGCACTGGTTAGTTAAACCAGCCAGTATCATGTTAATAAATCTTTGAAAGGTGGCTGGAGCATTGCTCAGGCCAAAAGGCATACGAAGATACTCGTAGTGGCCATCATGAGTACTGAACCCTGTTAGTGGGATATCTCTTTCGTCCATGGGAATCCTATGATATGCCTCACTAGCGTCTAGTGTAGTAAATAGAAGACCTTTTCCGGGAAGATAATTTTGAGTTAAATCTGATATGTTTGGAAGGGGATAGAATTCCTTCTTTGTCACCGCATTAAGACCTCTGTAGTCAATGCACATTCTGACCTTCTCAGTTCCATCCGATAATTGCTTAATGATGAGGACTACAGGTGCGCTCCAAGGGCTGGAACTCTGTCGAATTACTTTCGATTCCAATAGTCTCTCTATTTCGCCCCGCAAGATCTCTCTATGTATGAAAGGAATCCTGTATGGTGCTTTGCATACTGGCCTAGCCCCGGGCTCTAACGTAATGGTGTGTTTGACTTTTGTAGTACCTACGAACTCAGTATCCTCTGTGCCGAAAAGACGTTCATTTTTAAGGAGAACCTCTGCTAAGTTAGTTCGAATTTCAGAAGTTAAATGAGATAAATCAAAGTTTTGGTTTATCCAATCATAATCTAAGTGATCATTCTCGTTAGGCGCATCTACTTTATTTATGTTATAAATATTTCTCTCTGCAGGCTTTTCATCATATTGAACAATATTAGCCGATCCTAAAACAGACCCTGATTGTAAAATTTTTGGTTGGTGCGACAAATTCAATAGCGAGACGGGTATTTCCTCGTTATTATCAACAGTACTTCGGGCGAGACAGATATTTGAATCATCTTGGGAGAGACTGGTTGGCTCAAATACTAAAAATTCTCCAACCAATTGATCTACCAGCTTGGCTTTACAAGTTAGATTACATCGAGGGGGTACAGTGATTGTTTCAACAAGAATTACACTACTATAATTAATTACCGCCTCTTTTTCTTTTTCTGTTATATTTATTCCCTCTACGTTTTGACTGTCTTCCTTGGGTAGGTTGACACTGTCACCTTGGTTCGACAGAGTGGGACTTTCAACTTTAATGTCTCGTGCAAACTTTCTAGATTTGATAATTTTCCCCCCTTCATCACTGTCAGTATCGCTCTGACTTCCAAAATTTTGTATGATTGTTTGAACTTCTATCGGATGATTATTTGCCTGGACATCGGGCCTGGTCATAAACTTGTTTACTTTTTTCAACCACTCCGACCAATCGGGAGACACTACAGTCCTTTTTGATGGGTTTTGATTAATTCTACCTCTCGTACCCTTCGATGATTCAAACGTTCTGCTCAATTTACACCCTGAGTTTCCGATACCCTTTTGAAAGCATTCCTGACTTTTGTTAGAGACCTGATTTAATGGAGCTCTTGAACTTGAGTACCTACGTTGATAGCGTTCCTTAATTGAATTTACCTTTCGTGTCTTGAAATTTTTTGTGCCTTGTTTGGCTTGATACCTACCTTTTCTGTTTAGTGTAGAAAATTGTTCTCGCCTCTCGTTGTTTTCCGGACTAACCAGTGAAATTACTTGATTCCATAAGGTGAGCAGCGGCCCTTCATCGTAATTATATTTTAAGCTGCAGGCATAAGTGTGCAGAAAATCTCTGCCCAGTAATACTTCGCATTCTCTAAATAGTGATTTACCTCCTACAATCATGCGAAATTTAGCAAATCTGGTACTATCCGCTGTTAGCGAGATCTTGACCTCGCTCGTGCCATACGTGTGTAGCTGGTGTCCTGTTACACCTACGAGTTTTACTTCTTGCGTGAACCACGGCTCTATTTCCTGGTTGGAAACTAGATCTTTGTTTATTAAGCTCAGTGAGGCGCCACTATCAACAAGACAGTGAACTTTTCTATTATTTATATATAAAACTGCTAAACAAGGAATTTCCGAGGTCGACGAAGTGGTAATGGTTGGAAAATACGAATACCTATTATTAAAATATTTCTTACTATATTTATTCTCTCTACTATATTTACGTGAGCTGTTTGAATTGGTATGGAATATGCTATTACTACCCTTATTTTCTACAAAGCCCTTAACTACTGAACTATATGTTTTCCCCCTGGTTATAAAACTTGAGTGGCCTCCTGATGGGGAAGTTGCATTTGGCCCTAACAGTTTAACTGGCTACCATTAGTCGCGACGTTTGACGACGTCTGCTGGTTCGATGGTTGTGGATCCTGACCCCTGGATCCTAGATTATAATCACGACGCTGTTGAGGTCCCTCTCTGCTTTGATGCGACTGGCTATTGTTTCCATACCTCAAACTGGAATACTGACGGGAATTATTATTACCCTGACCTCTAAAATTGGGAGACGGTCTTAGGTTCGTCTCTGCGAGGAAGCGACAATCTCTCTTCCAGTGTCCCACTTTGCCACACTTGAAACAGCCCTTAGGGTTTGATACATTTTGTATATTGGACCTGGCCCTACACATTCTAGCGACGTGCCCTCTTTTTCCGCAGTTGTAACAAGCCCTAACCTCCTCATAGGCGTTCAACGACTTATTTTGAAGCTTAGTTTGGAAAAGACGCATTGTCATTTCCTGAAGTTTAACTATCTCCTCGGCTCTATCGAGATCTAAATTCCTTTCTTGGAACAAAGCTAACCCGGTTTCTTTCAACAAATCCTTACGAAGACCTAGTTTAAATTGATTTATCACCGACTCCGAGATGTGCTTCTGGATCCCTGGTATTTCCTCTTGGCGTGCTCCGTTTTTTGAATCTGACAAAGCTCTGTTTCCTAGGTTTTTCAATCTGGTACAAAAAGAAGAGACGTCCTCGTCTGGCCCCTGAAAACAACGACTAAGCTCTAGCAAGCCTTGACCGGGTAATCTCATTGGTGCGAATTTTCCCAAAAACCTTTCCTTAAATTGATGGTAGGTTAAACTATCGAGAGAAGGTTCGGACATATAGAAGTTGTAGGCTTCGCCTGTTAGTTTATACTTTACTAATTTCAACGTTGTACCCTCATCGAATCCTTCTAGCCTTGATCGTAACTCTACTTTTTCGAAAAACCTTTTGACATCCCTGCCTGAAAAACTTTCTACACTCTGAGCGATTGCTCCTAGTGTGTAACCAATGGGGACGATGTTAGCAATTTGACCCTGGCTTAATGCACCCGAAATTAATGGAATGCTTGACTTTGTAGGGTCGCTCGGGCCTGCTGTTCCCGGCGACATTATTGGTGCTTGAGCTGTTACAACCGATGTTGTAACTGCCGTCGATTGAGTCGTAGTCACCATTTTGTCCGATTGAAATAAAACCGAAAACCCTTATAAAGTATTACTAGACAGTTCGGAATATTTTACCTAGCCTAGCGGAGTATTGTAATAACAATTTAAGAACCTACTCAGCATATCTCCATTAACTTAAATCTGTAGTTACCCTATTATATCATCATTCACAATTCAAAATAAAATGTATTCGTTCGAGGAGTCCTTATCGTTGCGGGTTTCTTGTTTTCGACCTTGGCTCACTATATTACTATCAACTGTAGTCTTTTTTTCTATTTTAATATATACTTTTTGTTCTTGTTTATTGTAATTCACGTATGAAAAACAAATTTTCTTCTCAAATTTTAATTAATAAACAACCCCTTAATTAATAATCTGTCTAGTAACCCCTTAATTAATAATCTGTCTAGTAACCCCTTAATTAATAACCCCGCACCTGACAACAGTTGTCAAACCCACCTAGGGGCTAAGCTATTGTTTATGCTCACCTAGGTTGATTTAATTGTCAAGAGGGCCGAGCGGTTTGCCAATGACAAGAAAATCAACAAGAAAAATTAAAACTCATAGTTATGGCACCTGGGTTCGGGAGCTGCGTGAATTGAGCTCTCTTAAATATTAAGTTTTGTCTCACTTCAGGGGGAAGCTGGAATGAAACCCGACAACTTACAATAAACAGATATATTAACATACGTGAATATACAAAATTTGAAAATGATAAAAAAAAAATTAATCTTACAAAAACTAACTTTGTCAATAAAACTAATAGTTATGGGAGAGTTTTGAGGGTGATAGTATTGTGGCCGAGTTCCACTGAGTAAATTAATAAAATTTAAAAAAATCTCACTTTAAGCTAGCCCTGAGCCAGTTTATCTTTGTTAATTTCAAGAAACCCGTTTGAGCTATAGCGCCCGTGAAGAACATTGAAGGTACGTTTATAATGAGAAGAAAATAAATTAAATTTCTTCGACTTTGATTCAGGACTCTCGAACGAAGAAAAGAAAAAAAAAGTTCAAACTTTAAAATTAGTTCTTGACTTACTACTTCGGAAATTACTTCCCTTTTTCTATATCTCTCTTTGGCTGGCTGCGCCTTTCGCTTTGCACTTTCACCACTTTAGATTATTCGCGAATCTCTTTTTACTTGCTTCCCTTATTTCGACTCACGAACCCCGTGACTCTTAGATCGCGACCCGCCTAGATGTCGATTCGACTTACTCCCGGACTCGCCGCCCGACTAACTAACTATTTTTTTCTCCCAAGTTTCACTCGAAGCCAATTTTTTCATACTCCACAAAATTTTTGGTTTCCCAGCTTAAAAATCTTCGAGGTTGTCACGTAGTTCGGCCCCCAATATCTCATTAATGTAATTTCCTCTGTCGCTCATGAGAAGCGGCAACATTGATATCTACCAGTCTTCCCGACGGCAATTTTATTGTCGAACACACAAAAGCTACGCAATTTCCGCCATGCGTGGAGTAGCTAGACGCTTACGGAGCGAATTACTTTATTCTACGATCCTTTATCGATTATGAAAGAGAATTTTGCAAATTGATTCCGGAAACTAATGAGGGCTTTGACATGTGAACTGACTTGAACCTTACTAGTTACTACTTAAACAGATTATTAAATAAATAATTTATTACTCGAAGCAAAGTATTATTATAATTTTCAAATATTTGGAGCCCCTGCTACACTAGCAACTGGCTTCTTGTTAAATGATTTACCATCATTACTTATTACTGTTTCATTATGTTTCGGAGAGTTCACACTAAATCTAAAAATTAAAACATACACATAGTAAAATCAACAAAATTCGGATTATTTGACATAACCTAACCTATTATTGATGCAGGATCTATTATAGAATTATTATTATTAAACCTAATTATAATTTGATATACCTTATAATTATATGAATTCCCAATAATTTGGAATATTATTTTATTATTTACACCTATAAGCACAGGAAAGACAAAACGATCAGCGAGAAAAATTAAAACATCCAGGATATGAAACTGTTTCCAAGACAACAGGTACCTACTCGTAAAAAATAATATAAAAGTATCTGTAACAACAAAATACACTTACCTTGCCATTATTAGGTTAACATAACCATCACATCAATAATAATAATTATTATTAGTACCAAACAACAATACAACACAATAATCAGCAGGTAACATTACAATACAAATGGCAAATGGCTACCGGCAACGGCAGTCGGCAGTGTCGGCGTCGGCTCGGCTCGGCACCCGTACCGGAACCGGATGAGTAATACGACCGACGACCGCGAATCAGAGAGTAGCCCCGGTGGCGCTATATTTGAATTTCAAAATACGAAGATTTTGATGTTAAGTAGTAAAATTAATTATTATAATATTAATGTAATAACATTGAATCGTACGCTGACATACTTGGTGAATTCGCGACACAATAGTGGACTATTTATCGTCTATTCCTTGAGCAGAATCACAGTATTAGCAAAAACCACATTTTGAAAGAAATTATAAATCAAATAATTCCAATGGTGGTTTTCCAATCTTTCTATCTTAAAAGCGCCGTCCTTAACATACAGTGATTCAATGAACTAGCATGAAATAAAATGTAGATATTTACTATTAACACACATAAATTGACATTCCAATGATATTTCGAAAATTTGGAATATTACAATGAAAAATACTGGTTATAGTAGGATTAACTTTAAAAAGTCAGATGTGACGTGACACTAACCGTCCGAATTAATATTTTTAATTTCACCAGAAAATGTCAAAAAGTTGTGAACGAGCGTAATTTTTTGAAGGAATCATTCAAACAATGAATTGAAGCGCTTACGTCAGTTTGAGAGCCACTGACAACTACAGAAAATTTATCCACGTAATGACACTCTATCCTCTGTGTTGTGCATTTAATTCTCATTCAAAACCAATGTTGACGTATACTTATTTATGCGGGATGGAGTGTTTAGACAAACTGGACGGTTACTATAAAAACCACGTATATGAAACAAAATAAATCGAACTATCAAAAGGATGTGTATTCTTAATCGATACGTATGACTTTTTAGACTTTATTGGACTATAGTTGTATGTACGTGTATTGTTTGATACAGTTAACATAACTTTGCAATGTTACAATGTATTGGTATGTTCCTAAGAAGATAGGTAACAAAACATAATTATGTAATATACATGTCACCATGATACACAACTTTTACATGGCGAAAAAAGCACAGAGTAATATTATGCAAATAGATTTCTGTATCCTTTAATATTACTCTGCAATTTTTTCGCCATGTAAAAGTTATGTAGCATGTGACATGTATTGTGACAGAAAATTATTTAAAATATAGGTACCTAATATTTATCAAATCCTCTACCCAATAATCTACAAAAGTGTTTTTGTTCGATGGGGGCAAACGCGTTTGATCGCAAAGACCGTCCCGCACCCCTTATTGCGAGGGAGTGGGGTGAAATTTTGAACTTTGAGATTTTAAATAACAACCCCTATTTTTTATTGCGAATTCTAATTCGGTGACAACAAATTTTTTGTTCACTTTTTTGCTGAATACGAAGACATAAAAATAGTGGTTATTGTTATATTTAAAGCTTCCACGTTTACCCCTACTCCCTAACAAGGGACGAGGGTTGAGTGCAAGGGGTGAGGGGGATGCAAGGCGGTTCTTGTGTTCAACCGGTGTCTCCCATCGAACAAAACCACTTTTGTACAGAAGATTTTTCCGCAGACTGCTTACTTTTCGAGATATTCGAATGTTTTAGGTTATACAGGGTGTCCCAGCTTATTCGAAGCGGTCTCTGTAGGCCAAACGATGGACTTTTTCAAAAAACTTTTTGAAAATTCAAGTACAGGATCACAATGGCCATAATTTAAAATTATTTTGGAGTATACAGAGTGTCCCATATGACAGTGGCATATCAAAGTTATGTTTTTTTAAATGGAATGCTCCTATGCTATTGCATTTTTAGATTGTCTGAGAAGAGAAAATAAGATTGACTTTTACAGTTGGTGTTTAAATTCAGAAGTTTTTGAGTTATAAACAAGTGAAAATCGTCAATTTTCAAGTTCAAAGCCCTGTACAACGAAAACGGCTGAAGATAGAGAAAACCGGCTTACATGTCCCTATTTTACTTTTTCATGTACTATCCTATCATGTAGATTAAATGTTTATACAGGGTGATAAAAAATTTGAAAAATTCTGAGATTTCTCCACGCGTCGCCAAATTAAAAAATCAAAGAAAGTAAAAATTTTTCTATGCAGGATAGTACATAAAAAGTTAAAATAGAGACATGTAAGCCGTTTTTCTCTATCTTGAACCGTTTTCATTGTACAGGGCCTTGAACTTGAAAAATGACGATTTTCACTTGTTTATAACTCAAAAACTTCTGAATTTAAACACCAACTGTAAAAGCCAATCCTATTTCCTCTTCTCAGACAATCTAAAAATGCAATAACATAGGAGCATTCCATTTAAAAAAACATAACTTTGATATGCCACTGTCATATGGGACACTCTGTATACTCCAAAATCATTTTAAATTATGGCCATTGTGATCCTGTACTTGAATTTGCAAAAATTTTTTGGAAAAAATCAATCGTTTGCCCTACAGAGACCGCTTCGAATAAGCTGGGACAGCCTGTATATAAGAATCACCTAGTTATTCAATCTTTTTCGATTAAAACCTCATTCATTACTATTCAAAAATTTCCAAATTTATCAGTTCGTACAGTGTTCTGATTCATCCCTATTAAACTTTTCAAATTGCGTACATATTCAACGTTATTCAATGTTTAGCGCATTCCTTCTATTTGAAAAACCATAACAAACATATTATATCCCATTTAAGCTGATTGATAGATTATGCTAATTCGTTCCTCCTCTTCTAATACCTTTTTTGGTCGTATTCAAATTATATATTGTATTGAATGAGTTGGGTGGAACCATTTTCACCCGGAAAAAAACTGAAACCTGTTTTCAATCAGGGTAATTGACCCTTATTGAAAACTTTTTCAGACGTACTAAATTTTAACATTGTTTTGAATAAGTTTGGTGAAACCTTTTTCATCCGGCTAAAAATAAACACATGTTACCAATCAGGACAAGTAAACCTTATTGAAAATCATTCAAATCTTCACAATTCCAATGCGGTTCAATAGGAGAGGAATGAGAAAGTACAATTCATTTTCAGTAGGGTAATTTCTTTTTCTTGAATTGCATTACCATTAATTTATTATTCGAACTGATTTTATTTTATGTAAATAAAGCCTTGTTATTAATTATACCTGAACGAGTTCATCATTATTTCACACCGATCCTCATAATTATATTTTATTTAATAAACCTGCCAGATCCCGAGATCCCCGCACCACCGCATTCTCATAAATAAGCCTCGCTCATCTGTGCCTACCGTCGGCCCCAGCACCAACACCAGTACCGTGTATCCGACGCTCCAAGCGCCCGTCGAGCCGAGTGCAACGGCACAGACCGCCGGCAGGAATACGTAGGTAGGTATCTCGACTGACTGCCACCAGCACCAGCACCGATCCCGCATCAACTCGCTTACAGCTACGCTCGTATAATGGGAAGCCCGGCGTTCCTTCGAGGAGGCGCCTAAAGACCGCTCTCCCGAACACCATTGCAACGGCGATAACTTCAAACGGCCCCTGGCTTTCCTCTCTTCTTCACTGAGCTACCCTAAGGACCAAGATACGCCAAACGTATCGTTTTTGTGACCTCAGGTAATTGGGAATACAAATTAGCGAGAAGAATTCCCCGGGGGAGCACACCTCCAGAAAAAAAAGCTGGCGCCCGAGCAACCCGTGGTAACACCGACGACCGACGTGACCGTAACCGTGAAGATTCCCAGAAGCCGGAGTTCGTCACAATGTTAATGTCTTAATTAGACAGATCGAATTATCGAACCTCAAACTTCAGTCTGGCGGTTGCAATGCTCTAACATTTGGCGGCAAATTTGAATTTGAATTTTGTTCAATCAAAAATGAATAAATGGTACTTAAATTTTTAGTGTCTGTGTTAGAATTCATAGTTCTATTTTTATTCTTTTGTATGTGACACATTTCTAGGAAAGAACGCTTGTCCAATCGGTCCTCATATTCCAATATTCTAGTTTCATCATAATTCATTGAGTGTTTTTTATCACGACAATTTGCTGCTAATGCACAAGATTTATTAGTCTTTTTTGTATCACTTTTATGTTGAGTGATACGTTGCTTTAGTTGTTGAGAGGTTTGACCTATATAATATAATTCACAATTAGAACAGGGAACCGAATAGACAACATTCCACCTCTTATCTTTAATGATCGAATCTTTGGTGTTAGAAAAAAGTCTGCCAATGTTAAATGAGTTCTTTTTTGTAAACAACATACCCTCACTCTTCAAAACTTTAATTAGATTGTCTGTTAGGTCATTGATAAGTGGTAATGACACATAGATTTTTTCAATTTGTTCTATTCTTGTACTGTTGTTGTTGGCTTCTGCATCAACATTATTAGTTTCTCTGATGCTGGGGTTGTTATTATTTTGATTGTTGCTGAGAAGTTTGTTGATGAGCAACCGGGGGTAACCATTAAGTTTTAGGATGGACTCAAGCCTGACCAAACCAGCCCTTGTGAGGCTAGGATGACAAATTTTTTTAACTCTATTTTTAAGGCCATTGATTAAGTTTATTTTTTGTTTCATTGGGTGGTTGGATAGGAAATGTATGTATCTGCCAGAATGGGTAGGTTTCTGGTACCAATCTATAATAATTTCGTTGTTTTCATTTCTAATCAGTTTCGTGTCTAAGAAGGGCACACTGTTTTGTGTTTCCTCTTCCATTGTGAACTGAATATGGTGATTATAGTTGTTGAAGATGTTAAGAGTTTCTTCTGCTTTGTCATTAGGTATGGCAGTTATAATGTCGTCAACATACTTTTTTATGAATGGAGGATGGAAAGGTAACAAGGGGAGGATCTGGTCAAGCACGTAATCCATTACCAGACGTGCGATAGATGGACTCAAAATGGAACCCATTGGACAACCCAAAATTTGGCTGTAAATAGTGCTGTCAAAGACAAAGTAGCTACAGTTGAAGATGGTCTCTATTAGTTTGATAAATGTGTCACACGGAATTGAAGTGTTCAGGGAGATGTCTTCCCATTTATTTCTTATGGCCAGTGTGACAAGATCAAGGGGGATGTTACTATAAAGTGACACTACATCAAGACTGACTATTCTGTAACCTTCGGGTAATTTTAATTCGTTTGCGAAATTTGAAAATTCAAAGGAGTCCTTCACGAAATACTGGTCCTCCTGGTTGTTGAAGGAGGCTGTGAGGATGTCTGCTAAAAATTTAGACAGGGAAGATGTAGGTGTGTTGATTGATGAAACTATAGGGCGAAGGCATTTAAAAAAAAGCGATGCAAATAACACTCCTTTGACAGGTTTATTTAATAAAACCAAAAGATTCCTTAAAGACCACCCAGAACTTTTAATAACTAAGGCTGACAAGGGTAATGTGACAGTGGTACTTTCTAAAGAAATGTATTTTTGGATCGACCAAGTTTTGATTTGCTCGAACACACTTTGTTTGGCGTTGCTATTAATTTTGTTTTAAAAAACAACAACTGATTAATTTTTATTTAGTGGACTGTATGATTATATTATTGTACTAAATTTTGACGGAGTTAGTAAATGCGTAATTGAAATGAGAAACTAGATTTTAGACATTTATTGAAATTAATATCGCTGGTTACAATAAGACGTAACACCTGTTATTTTCAAAACTGAGAGGAGACTACTGACTCCTGCGTCGCGTTCACCCCGTTCACCCCGAACATCCGTAGGCACACGGCAGGGCAAACCAGAAGGATAAATGCACCTGCGCATGAAGAATTATTTTAAAGTTTCAAATTATTGTTTTCTTAAAATAACACCCCGCCTTGAAAACACACGTTTTCAAAAAGAAAAACATTATTTTGTAATTATTACATTTTTAAAATGATATATAAAGATATCAAACATTTTTAGAACTTCAGAGTTCTGATATTTTAACATTCAATGCAAAGAATAGCTAAATCAATTAAAATTTCAAATTCAATATATTCTGGCATAAATGCAAGCAAAATTGGAAATACCTTCACAACACCACAGTCGAGAAAACACTTATTATTGTTCACTTGATGTTGAAGATTCTTCAAGTGGTAAGGGACAAATTTTTGAGAATGCCCTTTGGATGTTTCCCGTGGCTGTTTTAATGGTAGCCACCCGACTTACACCATCCTTGCCAGTGTGAAGTTGAATTATTCTTCCAAGCTTCCATAACATAGGAGGAAGATTATCCTCCTTTATAATCACCAGTGCACCCTGTCGAAGACTTCCACTGTTGTTCTGCCATTTCGTGCGTTTTTGAAGTTCTGCTATATACTCTTTGCTCCATCTTGTCCAATAGTGCTGCTGCAGTTGTTGGACTTTTTGAAAGTAAGATAACCTTGACTCGGTAATCTTCAAAAGAGATGGATCTGGTAGCGATGACAGTGGTCTTCCAACTAAAAAGTGAGCTAGGGTTAAAGGATTCAAGTCGCTAGGATCGGTAGAAAGGGGCGACAAGGGTCTAGAGTTTAGGATAGCTTCAATTTGTGCTAATAAACTATATAACTCTTCAAATGTTAGAAAAGCATTACCTGCAACCCTTTTTAAATGAAATTTGCATGAACGTATTCCTGCTTCCCACAATCCTCCAAAGTGAGGAGCCCGAGGGGGAATAAAATGCCAATTGATTCCTTCGCTCGTCATACTTTTTGTAATAGAATTTTCATTTGCCTTAAGAAAGGTTTGTAGCTCTTTTAATTCATTTTTGGTGCCCTTAAAATTACTCCCATTGTCAGAGTACATATGGGAAGGCTTACCTCTACGTGCTACAAATCTTCTCAGCGTTAAAACGAACGATTCTGTTGACAAACTAGTCACCAGTTCGAGGTGTACAGCCTTTGTCACCATGCAAACAAATAGACAAATATAACATTTTGAAGTTTTACTTCCACGACCCTTTCTATCTTTTATGGTCAACGGACCAGCAAAATCAACTCCAGTATTTTCAAAAGGGTAAGAAGGCTGTACTCTATAATTTGGTAAATTCCCCATTATGGGTGTCATTGTTTTTGGCGATGCTCGAAAGCATTTTACACATTGATTTACAATTTGTTTTGCAATATTTTTTCCTGAAATTGCCCAAAACTTCTCTCTTATAGAAGCAAGTAATTGCTGAGGGCCAACATGCAGTAAACGTTGATGTTCACGAAGGAATAATAATTTAGTTAGCCAATGTTTATTTGGCAATAAAATAGGATGACGTTTACTTAAATTGAAATTTGAGTAAGTTAACCTTCCTCCCACTCGTACAAGACCATCCTGATCTATAAAAGGATTTAAATTATGAAGACCACACAGCAAAAACGATGGAAGTCACTTTTCTATAATTTTGCATAAAATTAAATTTTAAGTTCAAAACATGTTTTGGGGATCATAGAATTGAGATTAGAAGTAGATTTTTTTTGTTAACAAGAAATCATACATCAGTCAAGAAAATAAAAGTATTCATAGACTTCCATGACTTTCCGATTTTCTCAATTTTTTATTTTTCTTCAAACACAACAGAAAAAAATGACAAAAACGATGTATGTTATTAAAAAATAGCAAAAATGATGAAGGTTCAAATAAGGATATATTATTCTTAACTCGTAAACTATGACATATTGTATTATTGTACAACTAAATTATTGGTTTATTTTTTCTTCACCAATTTCCTTGCAGTTTGTTTGTTATCGACAGCTTTCTCAACTCTTGATTTCTTCTTTTTTGATAACTCTTTCTTTTTTACTTTATGAGGAAGATTCTCAAAGAAGATTTTGGCAGCATCGTCGCAAAACTGTTTCAGCTGTTGCAAATCTTTCCACTTTTCCAGACTGATTGGCAAAAAATCTAAACGATCAAAAAAATGAATGAGCTAAAACTTGTATGAATAAGAATTTATTACCTGTGTAGCTTCTGTCGGGCAAATAAAATTCCTGGACTTCTGGTATATCAGTTGGAACAGTAGTGGTAGTAAGAACTACAGACGTTTCGAATGGTCCATTGTAGGTTTCTCTAAAGGTTACATACTGAGGATGAATGGCTTCATACAGTATTTCACGAATAGGTCTTACAGCGAATTGACTTTTTTTTTTAATCTCGGTGCAAGAAACTGATTGCATTGACCAATTAGGGATTGATCAACTTCTATAACTTTAAATGGGGTAGGCTCGGTTCGGGCCCTCCTAAACTCTTCCAACCAATCTTCAACATTTTCAGCTTTGGTCCGCTGGTTAATCAGCCCATATTCTTATCACATTGTAAATAAGAATGGCCCCTTATTGGAAAAACATTCTTATGCTGTTCATGTAATTCCATGTAATGAAACAAAAGCCCGCATGAAAACGGATACTTCAATACATCTACTAGCCTCACGCTTAACTCTTACTTTTTAAAAAATGAATTATCACGAAACTTAGCTTAATTATCATTTTTTCTTGGCCTGCGGTGCTTTATAGGAGACATGGTTACAAGACCAGCTAAGTAATAGTTTTGCTCATCTCTGCTCGCCATGGCATTAAATTCCCTAATAATGGTATTTCTTTCCAAGACTCCAATAACTTGGAAGCATTTGTACCTGGAGCATTTACAATGTGGTCCTAATTCGTGTGTACTCAACCTTAATTGTTTCATAACATCACATACTCTTCCACTCTTTTTTCTGTTCTTTGATCCCTCGTTTAATTTTTGCACTGTACATCCATCACTGCTTTCATCACTTAACGTTTCCACTTTCTTCTCCATCATCAGCTTCAAAAATACACTAACCAGGAGGAAAAAGTACACAATAAATCACTAGTTAGTTGCAACAAACCACTAAGAAATCGAACACGTGCAATCTGCAAGCTTCTGCAGGTTTGAATCTTACAGTAGCTGTGGTATAAGGCCGATAAGCAATATAACACTTCGACTTACATCGTTTTTGCTGTGTTTTGCATTGACTTTCAGCGTTTTTGCTTTGTACGAGATTATTTGTTTCATGAATAACTCTACGACTATTAGCGATATTGCCAGGCATCACAGGCCATTCGATTCTACTTTTCACACAGATTTTTTTGGTACTAATATCTCATTTCACAATAAAAATTGACTTTCATCGTTTTTGCTTTGTAGTCTTCTTTTGATAGAAGGAACCATCTTACCTTGCTTGAGCAGATTAATTTCATTAATGAAAGATTCGGATTGTGCGTATTTAATCAAATACATAAAAGATTTCTTAATTTCATCAGGTCTTAATGGACCAAATTGCCTATCATCTTTTAGTTTCAAACAATTATGTACAAACCTAAAACTATACGCTACTATCCTCTCTAATTTACTAAGACTTGAATATTTACTTAAATTAAGCTGATCAAGATTATTACAAACTAAACTATTTACATCAGACTTCATTTCTGGCTTGTCAGATTGACATAATTTATTGTTCGGTGGCCAACTTCCAGGATCTTCTATGAGCCACGATGGACCGTGAAACCACATAGAAGAATTTAATAATTCTTTGGGAGTCAATCCTCGGGACAAAAGATCCGCAGGATTGTCTTTAGTAGGTACATGTCTCAATGTATCAAGCTTGGATAACTCTTGAATTTCAGTCACTCGATTGCATACGAAAGTCTTTAATAAATTTGCAGGAGTCTTAAGCCATCCCAGAACAATCGTAGAATCGCACCATAGAGTACAAGAGTTAATTTTGGTTTTAAAATTTAGACGCACGTGATTAGCTAATCGTGCCAAGGTCAGCGCTCCGCAGAGTTCGAGCCTTGGAATTGTGGTATGCTTCACGGGAGAAACCTTTGATTTCGCACACAATAGATTTACAACAACTTAATTATTTTTGTCGACAGATCTTAGATAAATACAAGCACCGTATGCTCCCATGGAAGCATCGCAAAATCCATGCATTTCTACAAATTTTGGATCTCGACGCATTACATGACGCGAAATTTTTAAGTTGTTTAGTAATGGTAGCTGATTTCTAAAAACTACCCACCTATTATAAATAATCACAGGAAGACTTTCGTCCCAATCTAGCTTTTCCTTCCAAATATTATGATTTTTCCTAATATTGTGCAAGCGCTCAAAAGTCCAAGAGGGTCGAAAATTTGTGAAATCTCAGATAGGATCTTTCGTTTAGTGACCTGATCATGAGAAGTCTGTGATATTGAATACATTAATTTGTCACCTTTGCTATCCCACAAAAGACCTAAAGTTTTAGTATTTTCGTTGGAGCCAAAATCTAATACATTTGGATGTTTTTCTGAATTATCAATTAAATTTAAAGGTTCTGCTTCATTGCAGATCCATTTTCTAAGGCTGAAGCAACCATTGGCTAGAATTTTAGGTAAATTTTTACAAATATCTTTGGAAAATTCTAAATTATCAGTACTTACAAGTAAATCGTCTACATAGAAATTGTTTTTAATTATGTCAGCCATATTTGGATTGGACTCTTCTAGTTCTATTCCAATTTATATTAGACTACGAATTGCCAAAAATGATCCCGATGCGGTTCTATAGGTAACGGTATTTAAATTATAATCTTTTAAAAGCTCATCGGGACTAGGCCTCCAGAGTATCCTTTGTAAGGATCTTTGCTCATCATTTACTTGTACCATACGGTACATTTTTTCTATATCTTCTGATAGAGCATAGTAACCGTTCCTGAACCGCAACAAGATAGAAAATAAATCTTGTTGAATAGTAGCTCCGACCATTTGAATATTATTCAGAGAGTATCCAGAGGTGGTAGTGGCTGAACCATCAAACACCACCCTTAATTTTGTCGTTAGACTCCCTTCTTTTAATACACCGTGGTGTGGTAAGTAAAAAGAAATTTCATTGTCTTTTGGAATAACAGGGGACATATGGCCCATTGCTTTATATTCAGTCATAAAATTGACATACCGATTGCGTAATTGTTAATTATTTCGCAGTTTTCTTTCTAAAGAAAGGAACCGCTTTTTTGCTTGTTCACGCGATTCTCCTAATTTACTTGCAGGCTCTTTTAAAGGGATTGAAACTATAAACCTTCCATTAGAATCGCGTTTCACATTATCTACATAGTGTTTTTCACAGGCTTTTTCTTCCGTTGATAAAGAACGGACATCATTAAATTGCTCAATTTCCCAAAATCGGGATAGCTGACTTTGTACATCAGACGTATCGCTTGTCTGACTTAAGTTACAATGTACGCGATTACCAAAGTTAGTTGGAATGGGACCAGAAACTAGCCAACCTAATCGACTTTTCTGAAGAGTATAGGTAAACCGGATCCCAACGTTACCTGACCCACACACAATAATTCCCAAAAATGGGTTGCCCCGAGTAACAGATCTATTTCGCTGGGTTTGTCAAAACCTGGATCGGCTAATTTACGATCACCAAATTCCTTCAAGTTCTTTATATTAAATTCAAAACCAGGCATTGCAGCTGTGATTTTATCTATTATCAAGCAAGATGTACTCAATTTAAATTCCGAATGATAAGATTGAATTTCTATATTACATTTAAATCGTATCTTTGACATCGACTGACTTATTCCCAATACTGTAATATCAGTTTCACCCAAGGGTAATTTCAATTTTTTAACTAAGTCACTCGTTATAAAATTTGACTGTGAGCAAGAATCTAATATTGCTCTGGCCATATGAGCCTTTCCGCTTGAGTCTATTATTTTTACACGAGCCGTTGGTAAGAGAACTTGTGTTGCATTTGAAGAAACAGCTGCTACTGTTTAAGGAATTTCTTGCGAAGAACTTTCTTCTTTTTCACTATGTAAAAGTATATTGTGACGTTTCTTGCACTTACTACAAGTGTACTTCGAAGTACAGTTTCCAATAAAATGGCCGTTTTTTAAACATAAGATACACAATTTCAGAGCCTTGGCCTTTTCTTGTCTAACCTTTGTGGAAAATTTGAGAAATGTATCGCAATTCCATATGGCATGAGAACCCTTACAAACAATACAAGGACATTGGTTAATTGTAACAAATGATTTAGTTCTTGGATTAAATTTATTTCTATCAGCATCCCTATCCAAGTTTTTATTATTCTTAATTTCCAACGTTTCCAAAAAATCTGCTTTTTCTCTAAGAAAAATTTGAAGATCTTCAAAGGAAGGAAGATCATTACTGTTGACTTTTTGTTCCCATTCCCGAAGAGTAACATTATCTAACTTAGAAGTGATTAAATAAATAATCAGAGTTTCTCCTAAGTGTTCTTCCGAAGTTAAGCTATAAATTGAATTCAAATGCTTCGACATTGAGTCCAAAATTTTCCTTATTTTTGAAGAAGATTCTTTTTGGATATGTTCCAATTGAAATAAAGATTTTACGTGATTGTGTAATAATACCTTTGTACTGTTGTATCTTTCTTTTAATCTTTCCCATGCTAACTTGTAATTATCTCCACAAAAATCGATTGCTTTTATTACCTGAGCAGCGTCGCCCTCTAGACTTGCTCTCAAGTAATGATATTTTTGGATATTATCCAACTGATCATTATTATTTATTAAACTTACAAAAAGATCTCTAAATTCGAGCCAACTCTCACTTTTACCGGAGAATTTTGGTAATTGTATTGTTGGAAGTTTAATATTTTGATTTGAGTTTGAAGCTGTTGAATTATTTGAACTATGTACGGATCCTACCTCATCCTTTTCTCTATTTAAATTTGATTCGGAGGGTGCCTTCACTACCTGTGTTAAATCTGAATTTATGAGACACTCTGCTGTAGCCATAATTTCGAAATATTTATTTTCAAATTCGTTTCTATATTTTACATGCTGTGCATCAATTTCTTCACCCTCACCCTCGATTTCAATTTTAATTTGCACTTCATCAAAGTGATGAAGTAGCAGTTCTGCTTCATTAAATCTTTTTTGAAGATTGATCAACTTTACTTTAGTTAAAATCTCTCCTATTGTTTTTAAATCATTGACTATTTAAAAAATTTAAATTAAAAATTCAATTTTTTCAAAATTCAAGAATTTTTATCAATAACTAACCAAGATGTCGGACACGTGATGGAAGGCTCTCGATCTCGGGGACTCGTTTCTATTTTTTAAATTTTTTAAAATATGTAGTTTTTTAACTGACCCAAAAATGGGTGTTTAATTTTTAAAGTGTTTTGTAGTAGTCTAACAATGTGTAGTCTTGTTTATTTTAATTCAATTTACCTAAGAACTGTAAGAGTTAACCTCAAATTTCTTGCCCTGAAGAAGGAATAAAGTAATTCCGAAAGCTTGGCCAGAGAAAAGAGTCTTACTTCTCATTGACCTATAACCCATTACTAACAACAGTGTAAATAGATATATATATATTGTTATAAAAGGCCTATTAAGCTTATTTACGTAGAAATAGTTTTTTTTTTCTTTCATGAAAAATAGTCTTCAGTTTTTGAGAAGTTCTATTGGAACAGAATATTTAGATTTGTTTGGGACAGTAGATTAGAAAATAATGTAATAATAAGGTGAAATGTCATAGAATAGTTTTTGTAAAATAATTAGAATAATTAGAATAAGTTAGCTAGAGTGTATGGGAGAAATGTCAGGCATGAAATTATTAAAATTCACAATTTGGAAGAAATGAACAGCAACTCTAGTAGCAGGGAAATTGGCTGTTAGAAGGGGGAAAACATAACATGTCCAAAGAGGATTTTGTGTGTTGTACTCCATAAGAGAAATGAATTTCATAGATGTTGATTGGAAGGAAAATACAAAAATTATCCGCTGTCATAGTGAGAAATAATATGTTGTCAAGCAGATAACAATCGAATTTACATAGTTACAAGAAAAACTATAAATAGAAAAACAACGATTATTTGAAGATTCCTAAAACACAAGTTAATCAGTGTAGACCACTAAATCATAACCAAACATCGTGAACATCTAGAAAAATTTCGAACATCAAGAATTTGGAAAAGAACAGAGGCCGTAGCTGACTACTAGAAGAAACATATAGGTTAGAAGGAGAGATTTGGTTAGCTGGTAGCTGACAATTGCAATTTGATTTGGATACAGCCGTGAAGAGATTTGGCTAGCAGGCAGCTGACAATTGCAGTTTGATTTGGGTACAGCCGTGCAGCGATTTGGATTCTGCGATTTTGACATTGAAGATAGAAAAACGTAGCAGCGAATTGGATATATCTGTGCAGAGATCTACATTGAAATTGCTGACTTACTAACAGCAAGGCTACTAGAGTTGACTTCAAGCTTTGTTTCAACAGCTGATTCCGTGGGTTATTCCTTTCGTTAACCTACGAGGGACTTCTGTCAAAACAGTCTCCGTCGTGCGTTTACACAGTGAACATCGTATCATATCAGCCGGTGTTTAGATAGCGTGTAATCGAATTGGTGAGATTGTTCCTTTATATTTAATTTTATTTATTTAGGTATAAAAATTAAAATTATATTAGGTAGGTACTTATTTTAAATCAAAATACTAAACTAAAGCTAGGTCTGCTAGCTAAATAAGTCTGTAACTCCATAGTTACAGACATGGGTGACACGTCGGGTGGCCACGGGCCACCCGAAGCAACAAACTTTGCTGATACAGGTTGTGAAGACAACCGTCCACTTAGTGTAATTGCTAGTCAATCAAACCATTTTACTTCAGAAAATAATAGCCTCTCTATAAGCAATAGCTTCTTAACGACAAATAATGAACCTCCACATAATAACACTATCTTACAAAGCGAAAAATCTACACCAGTCAGTAACCAAATAAATAATAAGGGCTCAGTGATAGATCTCAATAATAGATATTCGCCCAGTGATAAAGCGCCATTCATGGTGTTTGTAGAGCACAAGGAAAAGAATATTGGAAGACTTTTCCCTGTCAGGGTAGGTCATTATTTGTTGGGTTGTGATAAAATAATTCCCAATGCAGTAATAGATATTAAAGTTGTCGGGATAAATAGAGTCAAAGTCATTTTGAGTAGTCACGTGGCAGCAAACATGTTAGTCGATAATGAAGTGTTGAAAAATCAGAATCTTATTTCATACATACCTAGATTTTGTACTCAAAAGAAAGGGGTAATGGAATGGTAGGAAGGGGAAGAATGGTCGATACATTCTTCTCAGAAGATTACCTTTTGAATTCAATCGAGTCCAAATGCAAAGTGGTAGAAGTAAAGAGATTAACGAGAAGAATTAGGGATTCAGTTACAGCTGAAGATAAGGTTGTCAAAAGGCAAATGATAGCGATTTCCTTTTTGGGAAATGAGTTACCACAGGAAATTAGAATTAACAGGGTAATTTTTCCGGTAGAGCCCTATATTCACCCGGTTATACAATGCCGATCATGCTTACGGTACGGCCATTCAGAGAATCTCTGTAAAGGTAAGAAACGATGCTCAACTTGTAGCATTGTTCATAATGAAGGGGAAACATGTACAGGTAATATATTGTGTGCTAATTGTGGAAGTAGGGAACACAAATCTTTATCACGTGACTGTCCGACCTTTTTAAAACAAAGGGCAATCAAGGAAATAATGGCTAGTAAGAATTTGTCCTTTAAAGAAGCTGAGAACATACATAACAACCCATCATATGCTAAGGTTGTTACCAACAACAGATTTTCGATTTTAAGCGACAAAAATTTTCCCGAGTTACCTAACTTACATAATTCTCATGAACCTACATCAGCAAATGCCAAGACCTACCTTCATAAACCTAAACAGCCTCCCAATATGAGTAGAAGTCCACCAACAAATCCAAAAAAGAAACGCAGATCTAGTGAATCTCCAGATAGGTTACGTATAAGAGATATCAATAGCTCTGAAAGTAATAATATGATAAATAATACCGTATCCCCTGACCCACATCGGAGGGACTTTATTGAATCTAGGGAGTCATTTATAAACGAAATATCTAATTTCATAGATAATTTAATCACATACGCGTTCAATAGTCCAAATGCCTCTGTAGCTATAAAAAATTTAAATATAAAAGAAACTTTAACTAGGTTTTTAAGTAACCAATCTAGTACTTTAAATAGTCAAATAGAACACATGGATTTTAACGATGCAAGCTCAGAAGTTTCTTCCTATTAGTTCTGTGTCGGCGGGGGGAATTACCCTTAGGGGTGGACCTCCACCTGTCCATAGCAGAACTGAGTCTAATTTTAGGAGGGAACTTGTAGTTGTCCAATGGAACTGTCAGTCGCTAAAAAACAAAAAGCATGATTTAGTAAATTTTCTTAATGCAAATAACGATAGAACAGACTTAATACTCCTTTCTGAGACATGGTTTCAAAGAGGGGAAATATTTGAAATTAATGGTTATAACATACATAGATGCGATAGAGTAAACCGAAAAGGTGGTGGTGTAGCTATTCTAATATCCAAACAATTATCCTATAAACCGGTCCAAATTAATAATAACTTCAATCCTGGAATAGAAGTGTGCGCGATACATGTTATTAACACAGATTTGAATTTTGTCTCAGTATACAAACCCCCAAATATTGTTGCTACGTCCATGGACTGGGATAATTTATTTCAACAATTCAAACGAAAATCCCTGATAGGCGGTGACTTTAATGCACACCATAGGGTTTGGGGAGCTAATGAGTGCAACACACAGGGTACAAGAATTTTGGAAGCGTTAGATAATGCAGAATTAATGTACTTAAATAGCGGTGTACATACCACGATCGCTCGCCCAAATAGTCGTTCTACAGCGATTGACCTCACCCTAGCGCCACACAATTTAATCACTAAATGCACCTGGGAGGTTGCTGAAGATTCTCTAGGTTCACAGCATTTTCCGATCACAATTAAAATCACTCTCAATCTAAGATTAGATGTGCTCCGTCCCAAAACTAGGTGGAATGAGAATAAGGCCGACTGGAATGTTTTCTCGCGTTGTTTGACAAACTTCACGACTTCCGAACCAAATCAGCAGACTAATGCTATGAAATACGCAAAGTTAACATCATGTTTAGTGGAAGCTTGCAAGACAGCTATGCCTGAAAAGAAAGCATATAAGCCGCAAAAACGTCATCCTATTTGGTGGGATGAGCAATGTACTGAAATTGTAAATAAGCGAAAGCAAGCCCTCTCGAGATACAAAGCGTCATCCACATTAAATAATTACATTACTTTTAGGGACCTTGAAGCACAGGCTAAGCGCCTCTTTAAACAGAAGAGTAGGGAAAGCTGGAGGTCATACTTAAATAAATTGAATAAAGGAACATCGATAGCAAATATTTGGAAAATGGTTAGGCGCATTACTAACACAGATATTAGATCTACTGCTTTTCCTGCTCTGTCTGATGAACTTATTGCTGGTGTATTAGATCGGCTAGCTCCAGCTTCGGTACAAAACAATCAAGACTATGACCACGTACAACAGAATAAAGACGGGTCAGTTCTGGATGACCCTTTCTCCATCCAGGAGCTCAGAAACTCTCTGAAAAATACTAAAAACACTGCACCCGGGAAGGACCAATTTACCTATAGTATAATTAAAAAGATGCCTCATAACACTCTTGCTTTTTTGCTAGAAATTCTAAACTGTTGGTGGATGAAGGGGGAGACCGTTGAGCAGCTCAGGGAGGTTGTAATTTGCCTGATACTAAAACCTAATCGTGATCGAGAGTTAGCCTCATCTTATCGACCTATTTCGCTGATGTCATGCTTCACTAAAACTTTTGAAAGAATGATCAAAACCAGGCTGGAGTGGTACCTGGAGTACAATTCATTGCTCCCTCGAAATCAATTTGGCTTTCGCAAGGGAATGGGTACATTGGATGCTCTAACTACATTAGTTACCAGTATCCAATTAGCGTTAACCAAAAACCAATCTATCGGTCTATTGTTCGCTGATATAGAGGGCGCATATGATGCTGTGGATCTGAATATTTTGGCTAATAAGTTATTTGATATACAATGCTCAAAAAACGTGGTACATGGCATCTTGCAGTTATTCTCTAATCGAAAAATATTTCTCAGAGATCATAAAGGCGACCTACATGGTCCGAGAATATTGACTCAAGGCTTAATGCAGGGTTCAGTGTTGAGCCCTATGCTGTTTAACATATACACAGCCAGCTTATATGAGCTATACGAAACTGCCACTTGCATACAGTTTGCGGATGACATATGTATATTTACTATACAAAATACCGCAGAGGAGTGTGTAGCTGAGCTGGAACATATTGTATCTGACCTTGCAGACTGGATGACAAACCATGGTTTTGAAATAGCCCCGCAAAAAAGCGCAGTCATGGTATGCAAAGGTCCAGAGCATATCATCGCCGAGCCGACGAAACTATAGTGTTAAATGGAATGACATTCCCAGTAGTAAAAAGCTTTAAGTACCTTGGGTTAATTATAGATAATAAATTAAACTGGTCAGAACATATAAACTATGTTAAAAATCGATGTGAGAAGGCCTGTAATGTGCTTAAATGTACCACAAAACATTATTGGGGAGCAGATGTACATACCTCTTTAATTTTCTATAAAGCGTATGTCAGATCCATAGTTGATTACGGATCGTTCCTCTATGGAACATCAGCTAAAACAAACTTACTTAAATTAGATCGTATACAATATAAATGTCTAAGAATAATCTTGGGAGCGATGAAGAGTACCCCATGTCCGACGCTTTTGGCAGAATCTGGTGAGATTCCACTAAAACACAGAAGAAACTACTTAGCAAGTAAGTTTGTTGCAAGATTATTAATTTTCAATACTAGTGGTATCATAGACATTCTTTCAAAGTTAACCATACTCACTATAACTCATAAATACTGGCAAAAAAAAAGAGAACCCTTAATATGCCAAGCCTACTTAAAAATTGGTGATTTTGAAGGCGATCTCCCTTCCTTCTCGAGGTTTTCTGTTTTTCAGAAACCTTGTGAGCTTCTCAATTTTAGCCCTCGAATCATTTACCCTCAGTACACTCTATATAATGGAGCTAGTAATTTAATTCTAGAAAATGTCCTGGAAAAATTCCCCGATGCAGTTCCAATTTACACAGACGGCTCAAAATCGGACCTTGGTGTTGGTTGCGCAACCTACTGCCCTACCTATGACTTGGTTATGAAATTCAAACTTAAAAATGTGTGCTCTATCTTCACAGCAGAGGCCATTGCTATTCTCAAAGCTTTACGCTGGGCTTACTGCAACTCAGTAGGTAGCGTGGCTATAGTAACCGACTCAAGGTCAGTCCTTCAAGCAATAGAAAGACCTGTGATTAAAAATTTGAAAAATTTCTTGATTGTAGAAATTTTGGAGACTTGCCTTTTGCAGAGAGTTTCTGGAAATCATGTTTACTTTGTGTGGGCTAAGGGTCATTCTGGCATTGTCGGCAATGACGTAGTAGATCTGCATGCAAAAGAGGCAGTAAATATTGGCGGCGAGGAAGTGAATACTGTTACGATTTCGGATGTTTCCTTATCTCTTTTGAAAACAGAATCCAGCAAATGGAAAAGTGAGTGGGCTCAATTCGTAAGTAATTCTAATAATCAATATGCGTTGTTACATAATGATTTGCCCACCAGCATACCATATCGACACAGCAGTCGATTTTTCACTTCCACGGTCTTCAGACTAAAGGTTCAGCATGGTAGGTTCCCGGCACACTTAAATAGGATTGGCATTTCTGATGACCCAATCTGTCCGGATTGTGTCTCAGACATTGGCTCACTGAGCCACATAGTGTTGGAGTGTAGGAAAAACGTACAAGCCACCCGCAAGCTACTCCAGGCAATACACTCAAAAGTTGATATCACGCCTAAGTCTATTACTGATATTCTCGCCGTAGCAGATCTCGATATTTATAAAGCCTTGGTTGACTTTTTTATTTCAATTAAAGTAACTCTTTAATTTTAATACATTCAAAATTTCCTTTTCCATGAATTAGTCTCCTATTCCGTCTGATGAACGTTCTGGAAATGTTCTGTGGCTAATGAACAATGTTCGAGGCCAACCCAACCTTTTCACACACACTTCTGTCAAAAATTAATGACGGAAAGTCAGTGACGAAGAAGATTCATTAAGGGAACAAACTGTGAGTAATTTTAAGTTATTTTTAAGTTAGTTGTTGTAAGTGTTATTGTTTGGAAAATTTCTTATTGTAATAAAACCCAAACAAATTTAAATTGAATTTCAATAGGAGTTTATAGGTTATGAAAATTTAGAAAAAAATAATTAAATAAAAAAAAAATACTTGAACTCACTCTGAGTCATAGAGGTCTCATACACTAAACTTTTATTAGTTTTAAAAAAAGAAAGGCCCCCTAAATAAATAAATTGTTTATGGTAAGAGGGAATCAAAGAGGAAAATAAATTTTCAAAAAAAGAGTAGAGAAAGCACAGTCCCTACGAACCATAACAATATATATATATATATGAATTATAGACGAAGTACGACAGTATAAATACAGAATTAATTGGGACTAGACTGGGGATAACTGCCGATTCAATTGCCTTTTCTCAAAAAATACGTCGATGACATAATTGTGCTATTCCTGACAAATCAGATAACATCGTTTTACAGTGTGTTAACTCCTTTGACCCTAACCTTCAATTTACCATAGAAAGGGAGGATGAACTCAGTTCAGTTCCCTTCCTAGATACTAAAGTGATTAGATTACCAGATAACAAAATCATTTTGGATTGGTATCAAAAGCCCACGAGCAGTGGTAGATACCTTAATTACTTATCATATCATGATGAGAAGATGAAAATTAACTTTGTGTTGGGTTTAAAGAACAGAGTTAAAGCCATATCTCATCCCACATTGTATAAAAGCAATTTAAACAAACTTTATAAAATTCTTCAGAATAATTCATATCCGATTCCCTTATTAAAAAAGTTGTTGTTCAGCAATTCTTCTACACTCACCACTTCAAGAGAATCCAATCCACCACAAAATACAAATAACAACTTGGCAGTTGAGGATGGTGGTCCGCCCATCAGATTCACATCCCTACCTTGGATAAAGGACCTTACTCCAACATTAATTAATATTATCAAGAAATTTGCCTTAAACATCAAAATTGCAAGGCGAAATCTAATTGCCGTGGGAAGGTTTTTTAATAACATGAAAGACAAAAATCCTACTCAAGATCGTAGTGGGGTTGTCTACAGGATCCCTTGTGGTGGTTGTGATGCTGTGTATGTTGGTGAAACAAAAAGGGCACTAAAGAATAGAATCACCGCTCATAAGAGTGATTGCAGACATCATCCTGAACGTTGTGCTCTGACCAGACATGTTTTTGATACTGGGCATGTAATGGATTTTGATAATACCAAAATTCTAATTACTGAAAGACATCACACTAAAAGGTTATTCCATGAGATGTTCGAAATAGAGAAGGAGCCTTTCTCTATGAACAAAAGATCAGACATCAGGGGCCTCAATATTGCTTATGCCTATTTGATTGAGTTGTCGAACACCTAAGAAAAACTGAATACGAGTTTCAACCCCGCAGTAAAAGTGGCTACACTGCATTCGTTGGTCTGATAACACTCATGAAGATATAGACCGTCCGTACCCGGCTGCTCTGCTACTGTTTTTATTTTTACAATTATATTGACTTCGATTTTAATTTTGTATTATTTTCCGGATATGTAAATAGTAACTAGATACCCTCTGTTATAATGAGACTTGGAAGTTTTTTTAAATTTGTGAGTCAACCGTTTTTATGTTTTTCTTGTGATGTATTTTGTTGTAAAAGGTTTTTACTGGATAATAGATTCATCATGATTTCTGTGCTGGAAAAAGTTTTTCCTTTGTATTGGAACATGCAATGTAATGAATAATTAAATTGAAGGATAATTGTTTCTTCCTCCTCATGACGATCCTCTTTTTAACAACCTCAATTCTGCTGTAAGTACATTTATTGAATAGTTTTTTGTGTAATTATCTGTGTATTTTTCGCTTTTTTTATTCTTAATAATTATGACTAATTTTGTAGACCCTGATGAAGAAAATAAAACATTTTCGAAAGCTTGGCAAGCGAAACAGAGTATTCTTTTGAAGTCCCAGTGGTGATCGGCAGTTATCCCCAGTCTAGTCCCAATTAATTCTACATATATACAGGGTGTCCCAGCTTATTCGAAGCGGTCTCTGTAGGCCAAAAGATTGATTTTTTCCAAAAAAATTTTGCAAATTCAAGTACAGGATCACAATGGCCATAATTTAAAATTATTTTGGAGTATACAGAGTGTCCCATATGACAGTGGCATATCAAAGGTATACAGGGTGATTCAGACCACCCGTACACCCCTTTTTTCTCCAAAACGGCGCATGGGATTTTTTTGGTAGATAAGCCTCTTTACTAAATCGAGACCAAGGAATTGAATTATGATACTTACGAGCTGCGGAATTTCCGGGAAATCGGAAAATTTGCTACCAACTTTGAAATTTTAAATGTAACTCTAGATCAAATTGGCCATATTTGCGAAGGTCTTTGGAAAAGAAACAACTTTTGTAAAAAACATTTTTTCCTATCAACTTTCCATTGCTGAGATATGACAAACTGAAATTTCATACAGTCTACAGGCATTTTATACAAATTTCCGAACGCACCCCAAAAATCAGTTCCACAGATAACAGACAACCATTTTTCATGGCTTGACACTTTTGACAGTTGCATCATTTTTGACAGTTGTATCATTTTTGACAGTAGCGTCTTTAAAATGCATAGTTTGAATTTAAAAGTCGAATATTTAAGTAATAAAAAGATTAGTTTCGTGAATATGGCGTACACAAACGAAGAAGCTTTTGAAATGTTGATGGTACTGGGTGAATGTCATCAGAATTATTCAGCAGCTCAGAGATTGTATGCTCAGCGGTATCCTAATCGCACACATCATTCTCGTTTGGTTTTTAAGCGTTTGGCCACTCGCATTCGCATAACAGGTAAAATTCAGCCAAACCACAACAGAAATGCTGTAATAAGGCGACCAATTATGGATGAAGTAGCACCTGCTATTGTGGCTGCTGTTATTGTCAATCCTCATGATTCCACTCGAAGAATTTCAGCAGATTCCGGTGTGTCACAGTCGACTGTGTGGAGAATTTTGCACAACAATGGTCTGCATCCATACCACATAAACCTTCATCAAGAACTAACAAATGACGATTTTAGAAAACGTCTCGTATTTTGCAACTGGTATCGTCGTCAGAATCATGACTTCCATAAGAAAATCTTGTGGACAGATGAAGCAACTTTCAAAAGTAGTGGCAATGTGAACATTCACAATGCACATTATTGGTCAGAGGAGAATCCGCATTGGTTACGAACAGTTGACCACCAACATGTGTGGAGCCTCAACACTTGGTGCGGTATTATTGGTGCTCAAATCATTGGTCCCTATTTTTTTGATGAACATTTAAGTCAACCTGTACAATGAATTTTTACGGAATCACTTGCCAGAATTGCTCGAAGATATCCCGTTGGCTACAAGGGTAACAATGTGGTTACAACAAGACGGTTGCCCTGCTCATTATTCTTTGCTTGTTAGGGATACTCTTAACACGTTTTTTCCTCACAGATGGATAGGAAGATCCGGTCAAATATCTTAGCCTCCGCGGTCGCCAGATTTGACACCGCTGGATTTCTATTTATGGAGTAGGATTAAGGACTTAGTTTATCAAGAGCGTCCAATCAGCAGAAATGACATGAAGCAACGCATTCGAAATGCATGTATGTAATTCAATTGCCCCAGAGGAAATTTCAAGAGCAACAAAGAGTGTTATACGAAGGGCAGAAATGTGTATTCACAATGGTGGACGACACTTTGAATAAAATATCACATCTTGCCTAATTGTTAATTTATTTATTGAGGCAACTTATGATTATGTTTATTAATTAAATATTAAAGTGATTCTGATGTTCTTCTAAAATTTTAACTCTTATAATAACAAGTCTTATTAATACATGTTCAATTTAAAGTTACAACTGTCAAAAATGACAAATCCATAAAAAATTGTTACCTGTTATCTGTGGAACTGATTTTTGGGGTGCGTTCGGAAATTTGTATAAAATGCCTGTAGACTGTATGAAATTTCAGTTTGTCATATCTCAGCAATGGAAAGTTGATAGGAAAAAATGTTTTTTACAAAAGTTGTTTCTTTTCCAAAGACCTTCGCAAATATGGCCAATTTGATCTAGAGTTACATTTAAAATTTCAAAGTTGGTAGCAAATTTTCCGATTTCCCGGAAATTCCGCAGCTCGTAAGTATCATAATTCAATTCCTTGGTCTCGATTTAGTAAAGAGGCTTATCTACCAAAAAAATCCCATGCGCCGTTTTCGAGAAAAAAGGGGTGTACGGGTGGTCTGAATCACCCTGTATATATCGTGGGCAGGTGAATTTTGGAAAACCACTTTTTCGTGATCTGGGGGTCATGATCGGTGGACATTTGATGAGTTTGGGTGCTTTTTGGAAAGTGATGTCGTCCTCAATAGTGTATTTTTTTGTAAAAAATACACTAAAAGGCATAAAACCTACGTATCTACATTATCTTATATTACATTTGTTAAAAACTCAGTATTCTCGGAATTTTATTATTATTTATTAATTATTATCATTATTATTATTTACATTTCAATATTTAAGTTAATTTTTCAATGTAAATGGTATCTCGAAATTCGGCACGAACCAAAAACCAGCAAACATTATGGCGGAACAAAATACGCAGATACCACAGGAGGGTAGAACCATAGGTTCGGAATCCCTGCCTGGCCTAGTGCCAGACTGCCCCCTAGATTCTGAAGGGGGGGGGGGGGAATGTGCCGCCAAAAGACGTCGTGGAAGATCTTACCACGACGCAGAAACAAATATAACTGCCGTGAAGGATGTTCAATCGGACCATGACAGCGAAACATCAACGGGAACAACCTGAATCGCTGACGCAATATCTGCAGGGATTAGCAATATTGGACTGCAGATAACAGAAGAAAAGAAAGACTTTCGGGGGCCAAGAACCGGAGACTCCGATATGAACAAAAAGTTGATGCTGGGACATGGACTGAAAAACGTCCAACCATTAGCACAGAAATAAGAGGGAAACCGAAAAGTGAGAAAAGATCTCGGGACGACTCTAAAACTCCACCCCAAGCCTCGAAGAGAGCGAAGAACAACAGTGGTCAAACACGGTCTGGCAAGGGACCCAGTGAGGTGTCGGCAACGAAACCTAAAGAGCTCAGATTTTTTAAATTTTCTGCTACTGGCTTTTCATAACCATTTCTCAGCACTGAGGCCCAACCCACTCGCGTCTGTGACTTAAATGAACGATTGTGTTAAGTCTGGAAAAATTAGTACTTACGGATTTTGAAGTAAATTTTTTTAACTTGTTTTTAGAGCGTGAATCGCCTTCAGCTAGTGATGTGGGTCGGGTAAATACCCAGCGGGAAGGGTATTTATAAATTGGATATTTACCCGGGTATTTACCCAATACCATTATAAATACCCAAAACTAGGGTATTTTTAGTTTTGTTTTTGTTTGAGAGCCAATTTCCTGAAGGGTCTAGAAATCAAGGAGGTTAGACTTCTAAGCTGCTAAATACACAAATGTGTAGAGGCCATCAAGAGAAACAAAAAGAGCAGCCATGCCATAACCTAACTTTTAGTGTAGTGTAATTATTGTGTAACGTGCAACGTGCAATGAGAATGACTGTTTGTTCTGTGAGGGAGTTTTCTCTTCTGTGGCAGCAGTGATTTATTTTGACTCATCTTTCAACAGATTTTTTACCCAAGTCAACATTTGAATTGAATCAACAATCTATCGAGTTGATTTGGTATTACTGAAATTAATCAAGTGAGAATAATGGTTAAGAAAAAGGACCCGACTTGGCAGTTTTTCAAGGAGTATGGCAAAAGTGGTGCTATTTGCAAATACTGTAATCTTGAATACAAACATTCAAATGTCAATAAAATGACCAAACATATAAGGAAGTGCTTAAAGTGTCCTGAAGAAATGAAGAAAATTCTTGATTTACGTCCAACCACTGTATCTACTAAAGTAGACCTATCCATGACAATGTCCACCCCGAAGAAAAAACCTACATGTGGCCAACAGGCTCAGGCTCACGCTCAACAGCTAAAGAATTTAGAAATTGATGTGTCTTTTGAACCAGAAGAAGCAACTCCAGGGCCCAGTTCATGATCAAGTAGTGACAAAATTTTCCCAATCCAACCACAACCTACCCCTTCTATCGTGACGGAGAATAAACAAAGAGGTAGAGGTGACCTATCAACTTTTTTGGACCACATGGATAATCAGTTAAATGTAAGTACATACTACAGTCGAGAGTACATCAAGTAGATGTTAGAAAAATATTAGGTACATTTTTATGGAATTCCCCTCGGTTTTATGTTTGCATAAAAGCTACTCAATAAACAATGACAAAAAGTTTAAATTTAATTTACCATTTATAAAATGGTAAATAAATAAAAATTATGCACAATTTGCTTAGCTATAATAATAACTATACCCAATGCATTTTTGCTCAAAGCGTCTTGGAAATTGCATATTATATGCAGTAGTTATTTAGTTCATAAATAGCACATTGAAACTCACACTAGTTTTGTGTGTTTTTTAGGAAAGCCTCAACCAAAGTTTGGACAAAGCAATTTTTGTAAGTGGTACTCCATTGTCTATGGTTGAACATCCACTGTGGTTGGAATTCTTTAAAAAACTTCGCCCTTCATTCAAACCAGCATCAAGGTATCGTCTTTCATCGACTTATCTCAAAGCTCAGTATATAGAAATGCTATGAATGATATATGAAGTTACAAGCCAGCTACAGGATTCAAAACACATACATTTACAATGTGATGGCTGGAGTAACATCAGAAATGAGGCAATTGCAATTGTTTATGGAGTCTGTCGCGACTAAGGAGAACAAACCCAACGCACCTTACCTAGCCGAGCTGATAATCAATATTATTGAAAAATATGGTCCTGAAAAGTTTTTGGTAATCGTTGGGGATAACGCTTCCAACATGAGAGCTGCACTGCCTTTGATAAAGGAGAAGTATCCATCGATCATACCTCTCGGTTGCCTTGCTCATCTTTTACATATTTTATGTGAAGACATCTTAAAGTGCGATACAATTAAATCTTTTATGGCAACTGTTAGTACCATAGTAAAAACTATCAAGAACAGCCATGTCCTAAAAGCACTATTTGACAGGTTTCAACTGGACAAAAAGTCAAAAGACAGAATTTCTTTGAAACTGCCAGGTCAAACAAGATGGGGAAGCAACTTGTTTTGTTTACAAAGTTTATTATCAAACAAATCTGTGCTTCAAAAACTAGCTGTTAGTGAGGAAGCAGAACTCCCATCGGAAATGAAAAGACACATACTTGATGATGAAAAAGTGGTTAACATCTAATCCAATTGTTGACCTTATCACTGCCTTCGAGTCCAACACTCCCCTGAGCCATCAATTATAGAAAATTTTACAATCTGCAAGAAACCCTAAAACAAGAAAAATTCCAGAGTCTCCACTTCAAAAAATCGAAGAGAAAAATGTTCTTTCAAAATTAGAAAAACGTATTCGATTTGGTGTAGGACATATTCACCTAGCTGCTGACTTGCTAAACCCTTTCTCAAGGTTGCAACTTGAAGCTTGAGAAATTATTTGATGCTATTAGTTTTGTTTGTGAAGTCGGCAGAAGCATGGGAATAACTACTGTTGATATTCATCAAAATATAGCTGACTATATTTTGACTATAAAGAAGGGCTGTGGCAAAGATCTTTTATTTGGGAAGACTTACACGACTCAGGAAATAAAAAGGCAATCAGCCCCATTATGGTGGAGAGGATTAAGAGGGATATGTGTGTAGGCTGATGTAGCTGTAAGAATTTTAGGAGCACCTATGACATCTGCCGTAACGGAAAGGACTTTTAAAACTGTAACGAAATCCAAAGCTTTCGTTGGTAATTATTATTTATTTGCATTATTTGAGGGGTTTATCAGGAGTGATACAGTTTTTACGACAGCGATTAGCAGGTTATCTCCACCAGCACCGGCTATATAAAGAGAGCCAACTGAAGAACTGACCAGAGGATCCGAGGTACTGACTCGCGAACAACTCTCTCTCCTTGTGAAATGAGCTCGGAGATCAGCTGGGGCATGTAGTGAGTGCACCCATACAATTTACAGAGCCGGCTACAGTAGGTCGATGGATTGAGTTGACCCTAACCGTAGTCCGGCATCGGGAGCGCGACCAGAGTGAATTGAACTCTGGCCGGCAACCGATCAGAATTAGGGAATCGACCGGAACTGTATTGAGGTACCGGCAGATCCCTTCGTTCCCCAATATCCGTCCCGGTGTTGCATTGAGACATCGAGAGCGGCCTCTGTTACAGAAAGCGCCCGCCGACGGAGGACGTTCCCTTCGTAGCTCCCCGGCGCGTATACCGGAGACAGTTGGAAGCGACACGGACGGTCCGACTGCGAGTGGGTTACTAGCGTTGACCGACGGGCCGTGGTCGTATCGCCGAAGGCAACGGGGAAGCAGCCAGTAGGCACAGCGTAAGCTCCGGGGCGGCTATCTGGAACCAATCAGATCGCCTTGTGGAGTGAGAGCCGGCCCACTTTAACATTTGTCAGTCAGGACGAATCCGAGACCAAGGATACAGGGCAGACAGTTGATTAAAATACCTCAAGAAAATTAGTTATAGGTTAAATTTTACAAGGTATATATATAACTTACTACGACTACTATGAGCCGTGATTACCTTTGGTTGCATAAATACCCCTATATTTATGACTTTTGGGTATTTACCCAGGTATTTCACATCACTACCTTCAGCACTTCATCTGAAATGTTGAATTCCACAGCATTTCTCGTGAGATTTGTCAGAGGAGCAGCGATAGTTGCGATACCTTTAATGAACACTCTATATCAATTCACGAGCCCTAAAAAGGTGTGACACACGGTGGGGGCAGCGACCCACGAGACCTCTAGCTCCGCACAATCACACCAAACACACAAAGTACCCTGACACAATGGAAAAGTAGACAGATCTCGAAAGCCTCTTCAGAACAGACTGGGAGAACTCTGGGGTGGAGGTTCGGTGGAATGGTAGCGTCGAAATAAAATCAGGACTGCACACCTGATGCCGTTGGACAGTAAAGGGGCCCACCCTTGCTTAGCCAGTGTAGGAGGCTGCCCTATCATCCTTCGAAAAATCTTGAAAGCATAGCAATCAATGCCAGGTGGCGCCTGCGAAATAGGCCAAGCTGCGCTTTTCAAGGGGCTTCGCCTGCGGGCGCCACCGACCTGAAACCTTAGTAATAGTTTTTAAGGAAGTGAGGAGAGAAGTCTACTTGGACATACAAACCTACACCAAAAAAAAAAAAAACAATCATGGAAAAAAAGAAAACGGAAAATACGGAAAACGTGCAAAAAATGGAAGTAGAGTTTCCTAGCTCAGAACCGGAAAAAATTCCAAAAGTTTATGTTATTTATGTTATATTAATTCCAGTTTATGTTATGTCGACTACTTTTAATCAAATTAGCGAATATTGCGATCTAAATGCGAGCTCTGTAACAGGCATTCTAGCCTGCGCGAAAGAAATTTTTTGAGTTAGGTAGGTAATTTTTATATTATTGAATGATTATTAGTTTAAGGGTGTACATGCATGCTATATAGGTATTTTTAGAGGACTTTGTTTTTTCTTTTAATTTGTCCTGTTATTGGAGTAATCTGTTGGGCAATAAAGGATAATATTATTATTTCTTCTGCATATATGTAGCATCTCGGGTCTCATCTCCCGGCGGCAAGCAACCATGTCGGGCTATCACCAAGACAAGGTCGCCATAGAAGTTCTACTACATGTGTTTAGTTTGCGTGTTGTGTCAATTCTGTTAAATGTGTCGGATGTTCATCTATTTGTATGTCTGCGTACAGAAATTTTCTAACGATGTGACATGTACTTATAATTGTGGCTTTCTGTAGTTCTATGTACGTATTTTTGTGCATTTTGAGTGTCTGTAAGCTTTTATGTAGTGTATATGGTACAACCCCTGTAGAGGACAAGACTATCGGTACGATGACTACCCTGTCCATCCTCCAGAGGCGCCGCACCTCCTGTGCTAGATCTATGTATTTTGTATGTTTTTCGGTGTCCGTTTTCTGCAAGTTGTGTGTATTGGGTATCGCTATATCTATTATATATGTATTTTTGTTTTCTTTGTCTATTAATGTGATGTCTGGTCTGTTATGATGAATTGTTTTATCTGTGATGATGGCTCTGTCATAGTATAATTTGTGAGTGCTATTTTCTAATACTGTTTGCGGGTTGTATTTGTAATATGGTGTATACATGTCGATGAGTTTGTACTGAGCTGCGAGTTTTTGATGTATAATGTTCGCCACCTGGTTGTGTCTATGTAGATAGTCGGTTTGTGTAAGTATCCTGCATCCAGCTGTAATGTGTTGTATTGTTTCCTGTGATAAATGACATTTTCTGCATGTATCGTCTGTGATTGTGGTGTCCTTGAGTATATGTTTTCTGTAGTTTTTAGTATTTATTGTTTGATCCTGTATAGCAATCATGAACCCTTCGGTCTCCCCAAAAAGGTTCCCACAACTAAGCCACTTGTTCGACGCCTGTTTGTCGACATGGTTCTGGCTCAGCTCATGGGGGTGTCTCCCATGGAGTTCCTTCTGGGTCCACGACTGCTGTTTTGTATTATTATCTGTTATGTGTAGCTCCAAGTTTTTGTTATGTAGGTTTAAAGGTGTGTTGTTTCTGTCTGCGATATTTACGGCTTTGTGTAGTTTGGACGTGGTTTGTTTTGCGTGAAAGAACTCTCGAAGATTATTTATCTGTTTGTGGTGCAGATTGGGTATGTCAATAAGGCCTCTTCCCCCCATCTCTCTAGGTAGAGTCAGCCTTTCTGTGGCTGATTTAGGTTGTTTGTGTCTTGTGAGTGTTGTCCGGGTTTTCCTCTGGAGGTCTTCTAAGTCTGTCTGTGTCCATTGTATAACTCCAAACGAGTATGTCAGTGTCGGTACAGCGTATGTGTTTATTGCTTTTATTGTGTTTTTGGCATTCAGTTTTGTTTTTAATATTTGGTTTAGTCTGTTTATGTATGTTTTTCTTAGTGTTTGTTTTATTTGTGTATGTTCTGTGAGCTTGGCCTGCTGGAAACCAAGATATTTATAGACCTCGCCCTCTTCCATGGATTCAATCTTGTCGCCATTTTCAAGAGCGAATTCACCTGCCACCAGGGTTCCCTTTTCGATGTTGAGAGTTTTACATTTCTCCAACCCAAACTCCATATGTATGTCCTGTGAGAATGTGTGTGTAATTTTCAGCAGATGTTGCAGCTGTGTTTGTGTGGATGCGTATAATTTTATATCATCCATGTATAGCAGATGCGACAGAGTATAGTGTGTTGTTTTGTTGTCTCTGATGTTGAATCCATAATTTGAATTATTCAGCATGTTTGAGAGTGGATTCAAGGCAAGGCAAAACCACAGTGGACTCAATGAGTCCCCCTGGAATATGCCTCGACGTATAGATATTTCTTCTGTAGTTATAGTTGTTTTATTGAGCGTAAGACGTAGTGTAGTTCTCCAGTGTGTCATAATGTTCTCGAGGAAGGCGATGAGCGTGGGGTGAATTTTGTAAATGTTTAATATGTATATCAGCCAAGTATGTGGTGTGCTGTCAAATGCTTTTTTGTAATCTATGTATGCCATGTTTTCATGTTTCTATAGAATATTTTTTCGTTTTCTGTAAACTGTTTGTTGTGTTGTTTTCGCTGAGTGCATGTTCTGTATCTACGTAGTCTTTGCGTTTTGGCTGCAAGTTTCTGTTTTAAGGTGTCCATGTATTCAGTGATGTGTTGGTTATGATGTTCATGTTTTGTGTGAGTTTTTACTGTCTTGAAAATGTGGTGCATATGCTTCATCAGTGTTTTGGATCTATTATTTTGTAGATATTGTGTGAGCCGGCCCAGATTTCGTCGAATTTCGTCTATCTGCGATTCAAGCCGACGCTCCCAGGCCGGTTTGTTTTGTTTATGTTGTGTCTGCGAGTCCTGAGGTCTTGTTTTTAGGCCATGATACCTAACTACCGCTACTGCTGCAGTATATATCAGTGTGTGTGTATCTGTCAGTGTGGAATCTTCCCGTATATGTTGTGGGAGTATATACTTATTCATGTATTGAAGAGTTTTTTCGAGTTTAGATGATGTATGTATCTTGGGTATTTTGTGTCTTTTTGCTGGGTCCGTTCCTGTGAATTGTAACAATGCTGTTTGCAATGAGTTCTCAAGGGCCTCAACAAGCTCAGTGTCCGTGGTCTCCTGTGTATTTATTGTTTCTTCCGTGAGGCTGTATGCTAATGTTGTATCTCTGTTGTCTTCCTGAGGTGTACATGCGGTTTCTTCTATCTGCGTATTTGTAGTATTTTCCGGTTGTTGCAACTCTTGAGCAACCTGCTGTTTAATGTTCTCGAGTGTTGTCTGCGGAATGAGGTTACGTGCTACGATTGCTCTTCGCTGGTCAGCTATCCTCTGCTCCGTGACCTGCGCGTTTGGGTACTGTTTTGTGAATTCTTGGTGTAATAGTTGTCTGTATTGTGTTTTGTCTGTTTCAAGTTTTGTGACAGTGTAATACGTGCGCATAATAAAGCTGTTCATTTCATTCGTCCACTTCATGCGCACCCTCTGTTTTCCCGCCTTGGTGGTCTCCGGTTGGAGTCCAGTAGAAACACCAGGGTCGAGTTGGGCTTGGTGGGCTGACCCAGACCTCCCCACTAGTGGGGGCATTGCAGTAACCACACTTGGGCCGGCGCTGCTTTCACCACCGGTTGCCAAGGGAGACTGTAGCCGATTTTGCGAACTTGAGCCTCTGCCTAACTCACGAACGCGGACCTTGTTAACCCGGGCGACGTCCGAGCCGGTATGGGTTTTATTATTTCTTCTTTCCATTGCTCTGCCGAGGCAGGTTGCATTTTAAACCTACTGCCAGGTAACTCGGGTCCGTGGGGTCGTCACTCCCCAAATATCTCAGTGAGATACCCCTGCGGGAATATTATTATTATTATTTCTGCATATATGTAGCATCTCGGGTCTCATCTCCCGGCGGCAAGCAACCATGTCGGGCTATCACCAAGACAAGGTCGCCATAGAAGTTCTACTACATGTGTTTAGTTTGTGTGTTGTGTCAAATCTGTTAAATGTGTCGGATGTTCATCTATTTGTATGTCTGCGTACAGAAATTTTCTAACGATGTGACATGTACTTATAATTGTGGCTTTCTGTAGTTCTATGTACGTATTTTTGTGCATTTTGAGTGTCTGTAAGCTTTTATGTAGTGTATATGGTACAACCCCTGTAGAGGACAAGACTATCGGTACGATGACTACCCTGTCCATCCTCCAGAGGCGCCGCACCTCCTGTGCTAGATCTATGTATTTTGTATGTTTTTCGGTGTCCGTTTTCTGCAAGTTGTGTGTATTGGGTATCGCTATATCTATTATATATGTATTTTTGTTTTCTTTGTCTATTAATGTGATGTCTGGTCTGTTATGATGAATTGTTTTGTCTGTGATGATGGCTCTGTCATAGTATAATTTGTGAGTGCTATTTTCTAATACTGTTTGCGGGTTGTATTTGTAATATGGTGTATACATGTCGATGAGTTTGTACTGAGCTGCGAGTTTTTGATGTATAATGTTCGCCACCTGGTTGTGTCTATGTAGATAGTCGGTTTGTGTAAGTATTCTGCATCCAGCTGTAATGTGTTGTATTGTTTCCTGTGATAAATGACATTTTCTGCATGTATCGTCTGTGATTGTGGTGTCCTTGAGTATATGTTTTCTGTAGTTTTTAGTATTTATTGTTTGATCCTGTATAGCAATCATGAACCCTTCGGTCTCCCCAAAAAGGTTCCCACAACTAAGCCACCTGTTCGACGCCTGTTTGTCGACATGGTTCTGGCTCAGCTCATGGGGGTGTCTCCCATGGAGTTCCTTCTGGGTCCACGACTGCTGTTTTGTATTATTATCTGTTATGTGTAGCTCCAAGTTTTTGTTATGTAGGTTTAAAGGTGTGTTGTTTCTGTCTGCGATATTTACGGCTTTGTGTAGTTTGGACGTGGTTTGTTTTGCGTGAAAGAACTCTCGAAGATTATTTATCTGTTTGTGGTGCAGATTGGGTATGTCAATAAGGCCTCTTCCCCCCATCTCTCTAGGTAGAGTCAGCCTTTCTGTGGCTGATTTAGGATGATGTTGTTTGTGTCTTGTGAGTGTTGTTCGGGTTTTCCTCTGGAGGTCTTCTAAGTCTGTCTGTGTCCATTGTATAACTCCAAACGAGTATGTCAGTGTCGGTACAGCGTATGTGTTTATTGCTTTTATTGTGTTTTTGGCATTCAGTTTTGTTTTTAATATTTGGTTTAGTCTGTTTATGTACGTTTTTCTTAGTGTTTGTTTTATTTGTGTATGTTCTGTGAGCTTGGCCTGCTGGAAACCAAGATATTTATAGACCTCGCCCTCTTCCATGGATTCAATCTTGTCGCCATTTTCAAGAGCGAATTCACCTGCCACCAGAGTTCCTTTTTCGATGTTGAGAGTTTTACATTTCTCCAACCCAAACTCCATATGTATGTCCTGTGAGAATGTGTGTGTAATTTTCAGCAGATGTTGCAGCTGTGTTTGTGTGGATGCGTATAATTTTATATCATCCATGTATAGCAGATGCGACAGAGTATAGTGTGTTGTTTTGTTGTCTCTGATGTTGAATCCATAATTTGAATTATTCAGCATGTTTGAGAGTGGATTCAAGGCAAGGCAAAACCACAGTGGACTCAATGAGTCCCCCTGGAATATGCCTCGACGTATAGGTATTTCTTCTGTAGTTATAGTTGTTTTATTGAGCGTAAGACGTAGTGTAGTTCTCCAGTGTGTCATAATGTTCTCGAGGAAGGCGATGAGCGTGGGGTGAATTTTGTAAATGTTTAATATGTGTATCAGCCAAGTATGTGGTGTGCTGTCAAATGCTTTTTTGTAATCTATGTATGCCATGTTTAATTGTCTATGTTGTCTATGTGCCTGACGCAGAACCACTGAGTCGATAAGGAGTTGTTCTTTGCATCCCATGTGGTTTCTGCGGCATCCCTTCTGCTGTTCTGTGAGTGCGTTATTGTTTTCCAGATGAGAGTATATTTTGTTTGTTATGTTTGAAGTCAGAATTTTGTAAATTGTTGGGAGACATGTTATTGGTCTGTATTGTGTAGGGTTTTCTGTATTATTGTTTTTTGGCATCATATATGTGATGCCCTGTGTAAAGAATGCAGGTGTGTTCTGCGGATTATTGAGGATATCTGTAAAATGTGTGGCCAGTTTCGGATGTAGGCATGTGAACTTCTTGTACCAGAAGTTATGGATGTTGTCTTCTTATTATTATTATTATTATTATTATTATTATTATTATTATTATTATTATTAAAAGCTTTAGAAGATCTTCTGGGGGCCTCCGAATCCGACGGCGAACCGCGCGGCGCGGCTTCGGTGGAAGCAGGAGAGCAGAAATGCACTCACTCCAGCAGACACGGAGTCTGAGCCGTCGGTCGACGGGGGAAAAGGGAGGGCCCTAGAAAGAAGAAAAGAAAAGAAAAAAGAAAAGAGAAGAGAACCCAGAAAGGTGGAACGGCAGGAGCGGAGGAAGCAGCGAGAAATCGCAGCGGCCACATCAGCCCTGCCGAGTCAGGTGGGGGCGCTCAAACTAGGGAAGACAGGGGAGTCCGACAGGAAACCCACGTCCCCTGGAGAGAGTACCCAGCTAGACGATGCCACCACTGGCACACCAAACTGTGAGGGAGCCTACCGCACGGGACGCCAGGAGAGCTGCAAAGAAGCGGACCACACGTGGAGTGCTACACGCGCCGGGACCCACGAAAAAGACGCGCTCAGACGGAAGAACCCCCCCCCCCGGGAGGGAGAAAAAGAGGATAGCCCTCGACAAGAGGGAGGTGGACAAATCAAAGGACTATCAGGGCCTGGGCTTCAAACTTCTGGTGGGAGCCAAGGCAGGAGAGACACCCAGAAGCTGCATACTGGTGTCCAAGAGGCTAAGCTCGTTTACTTCACCGCAGCTGGGGACCAGGGACGCCACAGCAATGCTTCTGGAATACAAAGTAAGTGACACCTTGAGATAATTCTAAGTAGCTTATATCTCCCATACGACGGTGAACGTCTGCCATCGCAAGAGATGGTAGATATAATAACGTTTGGGGAAAGCAGAGGGATCCCATTAGTAATAGGTTGTGACGCCAACGCGCATCACGCTCTATGGAGCAGGCCCTCAACACACGCGGAGAGGCCATACTGGAGTATCTGGCAACGACAGACCTTGAAATAAGTAATAGAGGCAGGGAACCAACTTTTGTCAATCGCAACCGTAAGGAGGTGATTGATATAACCCTAACCTCCAATAGCATAGCCTGTGACGTTCGAGAATGGCAAGTGACGGGCGATGTCCTGCTGTCTGACCACAGCATGATCCGATTTACCTGGAGACCTTTACTAAAGATGTCCAAATAAGGTTCAAGGGTCCTCCATCTCAAATCACACAGGAAATATAGACCAAAAGGTAGATAAATTAAGCAAAAAGATAATTGAGGCGTCCGAAAAGGCGTGTCCCCCGAGAAGGCCCCCAGATATGAAAATCAGGTGGTGGGGCAAAGAAAAGGGATGGTTTTTACAGTCAAAACGCTTTAATTTTGTGATATCTACATAATTTACAAAGAGAGCCAAGCAAATACAACAAGCAAACAATATTTTTTATTCAAAGTTGCTTGCTCTTAGTTTTTTTTTTACATGGAAACGCTAGACCTTCTCCTTCTACCAGGGCGCCTTCGTGGTTTTCTAGAGGGTTTCCGACGTCTACTCCTACGTTTATTGCCGTACTTACGAGCTTTGCAAGCTTTGTCGTAAAACTTTTTCCTCTCGATATCACTCAGCCTACACGAGCATTTACGCCCTACACGGCTGCTTTCATCGCTGACCAATCAGAGTGAAGAAAATTGAAGAATGGGTTCCTAGTAAACTTCCCAGTTGGGCACGGTTTCCGCCTCGAGGATGTACGAGCACCGCGCTTATTGGGATTTCTGGAACGGAACGGGTTTCTAGGATGGGAGGGTATTTTGGAACAAGCAGGGCTTCTGGAACGAGCTGGGCTTCTGGGACGAGAGGGTCTTTTAGAGCAAGAAGTGTTTCTGGGGCGAAGACGGCTCCTGGAACGAGAACGCCTAACTAGCAATTTTATATTTCATAGTAGTTGCCGAAACGTTTTCGACAAGAAAATCATGAAACAACATTACTCTCAGGAATGTTTTCAATGCGTTCATACAATAGCTATAAATGTAAAATTGGCACCATTTTATAAATTGTTACAAAACAATTTCATAAACATTTTGGGAGGTCTTACAAAAATTTAATAGTAGCATTATAAAATAGTTTTATTAAAGCTCTCTATACTCTGCTATAAAATATACTAGTCAATTTTTATATAATCGTTATAAAACCATTAAAACACATGTGTTATAATAGTTGTTCAATAGTTTCAAGTGAACGCTATACAATAAAAACGCAACATGAAATCACAACAATAAAATAAAAGAAATTATGCACACAAAAAAACGGCCCAGAGTTGGTACCGAAGAGCAAACCTAGTCAAAATGATTTTAATAGTTTGGCAGATGAATGTCTGGTAAGTTATATGTACAAGTTTAATAATACCTATGCGATGTCTGCTCGTATGTTCACCAATAAAATAATACTCGCTGTATTTAACTTAAAATATATTTATTAATTATTTAGACCAAACTGCCTGGTGGCTCGATGTAGAATGAATTCTGAATACAAACTCAGGTGCTTAGCGCTCTGATACCATAATTACAAACTATTGGATATACTACATATGCTTCCCCCCTAAAAATATTATTTACAATATAACAATATACTATGTTGCATTAATGACATTAACAAAATTGTTTTACGTTGGGTACCAGGTAATTATCCAGAATAAAGAGAAGGACAAAACGGAAGATGGAACGGCAGGAGTCGTAATCAAGCGCCTTAGAGAAAAAAATTCTTGCAAATATTTTTCTATAAGTCGAGCAGGCCGGTGAAATGGACCACACCCAGGTACGAAGTTTTAAGAAAATTATAACCCTAGAAAATTTGTTGAAAATGTTATTTACCGAGAAGGCATAAATAAATAATTAAGTTACGAAAAATTAGGTGAAGAAATTCCAACAGATACCTACAGTAGGAAGGAAAAGTCCAACAAACAAAAGAATAAATTGTAGGTTGAAGAAAATTATAAATACCTAAGTAAATAAATTCTTTAGTAGGTATACACGGCTTAAAAGAACGAATTCGTTCATCAGAGGGGAAGAAACGATAAGCAGATCACGTAGGCCAGATTCCTGGGGAATGGGCGTGTTACGTGATGCAGGATTTATAAGTTTTTAAAACTTATTTGGTGCTGGTATTAATTTAGTGGACTGTATTATAATTGTTAAAACCGTATGTGAAACTACAAAAAGACGCCTTTACTTGAACACAAGACTTTATTCTTATTGAAATGACAATAATATATTGAGTTAGACTAAATAAATTTAAAATCAACTTGCTTCGATGCTTCTCTTTCAGCGTCGTGTCTCGCAATGAGAATTTCGCCCTTCCCGTAGAACGCCCAATGAGTTCAGAACAAAACTGCCGTTGGCACGGCGCGAAAGTTTGAATAAACTAAATATTTCTGCAGACAAACAATGTCTGATATTTAAAATTAAATTACATTATAGAATCGTAATTACGGAAGGAACATCCTCCCCCCTTTGGAAGATTCTAGCTTACAACATAAAGTCATACCTAGTAATAGTCACAAAATACATATGCTATACATACATATAAATATAAAATACATAAAATACATAGTCAGTTTAATGGAAGTTTGCATATTTTCATAACACATCTTTTTAACAACCCGGCACTAGTTTTCATCGTGACCACTCGCACAATACCATCCTTTCCGGGGTGAACTTCGGTGATCCTACCAACACGCCATTTACAAGGAGGTAGGTCATCATCCTTTATTAAAACCATGTCATGAACACTTATTGAAGACAGAGATTCTTTCCATTTGGTACGGGTCTGCAACTCGCTAACATACTCCTTGGACCACCTGCTCCAAAAATGCTGGTGTAGTTTTTGAATATGCTGGTAATGCGAAAGTCTTGACTCAGGAACGTGATGCAGATCTGGGTCAACTATAGATGTGTAGGGACGCCCAATTAAAAAATGAGCTGGCGTCAACGGAGTGAGATCCTGAGGATCGGAGGAAATTTGGGAAATAGGTCTCGAATTGAGAGTGGACTCTATTTGAGTAATTAAAGTATAGAACTCTTCAAAAGTTAAAAGTGCATTAACAGCTACACGCTTGAGATTATATTTCATACTTTTCACACCTGCTTCCCACAATCCACCTTGGTGTGGTGAAGCAGGAGGAACAAAACACCACGAGATGCCTTCATTCTCAGAATACTCAGTAATTTTATTTTCGTTACCAATCAAGAATTGACTTAGCTCACGAAGCTCTGCATTTGCTCCGATGAAATTTGTGGCGTTGTCCGAGAAAATTTTACAAGGCTTACCTCGTCTGGCCGTAAAACGACGTAAGGCAGCAATAAATGACTCTGTAGTTAGATCGGAAACGATTTCCAGGTGTACAGCTTTGGCACAGAAACACACAAACAGACTCACATAGCATTTGCTCACCCTAAATCCACGACCTTTCCTATCTTTTATTTTAAAATATCCAGCATAATCCACACCCGTTACATAAAAAGGGGGAGCTGGATTCAGGCGCTCTGTGGGTAAATTTCCCCTTAATAGATGATCAACTTTGGGATTGGCATTAAAACATTTGACACATTTATGAACTATCCTTCGAGCCAAATTACGCCCAGAAGTTATCCAAAATCTTTCCCCCTAACTGTGAAAAGAAGCATTTGAGGCCCCGAATGTAAAGTTAGTACATGATAATGTTCAACAATTAGTTTTGATAGGTAATGGCTTCCATTGAGTAAAATTGGATGTTTTAGTGTATTTTTTAACAAAAAAATTTTGTATTGAGGACGACATCACTTTCCAAAAATCACCCAAACTCATCAAATGTCCACCGATCATGACCCCCAGATTACGAAAAAGTGGTTTTCCAAAATTCACCTGCCCACGATATATATATATATATATATATATATATATAATAATAATGATGATGTTAATGAGCGCAAAGAATTAAAAATTCAAAATAAAATTTAACGGGCATATCGCTCTAACCTAGGGCTTCCTGAGGCAGACCTGACACACAGAGCCATCCAGTCATCTCGAAGCTGCAGACAACGTTGTTTCGGTCTCTTAGACCTCATCAGTACAGCACATCGAGAAATAACTAGAGGATGCATGCCAGGCCAGCACAGGAAGCCAACTATATGAATAAAGAGGTGACACGGAACTCCGTGACCTCAATAGTTGGTTGCCATCTACCGACGGAGACAAGAACTAAACGGCAGCACGCTACCAGCTTTGTGTCCATCAGGAATAGGCAGCCCACAATTCGGGGCATTACCATCCGTCGGGCGGTGCTGGTTAGCTACCGATAGATGTCTCTCGCCAAAGCCCATGGTTATTACAATAATAATGATGATGTTAATGAGCGCAAAGAATTAAAAATTCAAAATAAAATTTAACGGGCATATCGCTCTAACCTAGGGCTTCCTGAGGCAGACCTGACACACACAGCCATCCAGTCATCTCGAAGCTGCAGACAACGTTGTTTCGGTCTCTTAGACCTCATCAGTACAGCACATCGAGAAATAACTAGAGGATGCATGCCAGGCCAGCACAGGAAGCCAACTATATGAATAAAGAGGTGACACGGAACTCCGTGACCTCAATAGTTGGTTGCCATCTACCGACGGAGACAAGAACTAAACGGCAGCACGCTACCAGCTTTGTGTCCATCAGGAATAGGCAGCCCACAATTCGGGGCATTACCATCCGTCGGGCGGTGCTGGTTAGCTACCGATAGATGTCTCTCGCCAAAGCCCATGGTTATTACAATAATAATGATGATGTTAATGAGCGCAAAGAATTAAAAATTCAAAATAAAATTTAACGGGCATATCGCTCTAACCTAGGGCTTCCTGAAGCAGACCTGACACACAGAGCCATCCAGTCATCTCGAAGCTGCAGACAACGTTGTTTCGGTCTCTTAGACCTCATCAGTACAGCACATCGAGAAATAACTAGAGGATGCATGCCAGGCCAGCACAGGAAGCCAACTATATGAATAAAGAGGTGACACGGAACTCCGTGACCTCAATAGTTGGTTGCCATCTATCGTTAGAGCGATATGCCCGTTAAATTTTATTTTGAATTTTTAATTCTTTGCGCTCATTAACATCATCATTATTATTGTAATAACCATGGGCTTTGGCGAGAGACATCTATCGGTAGCTAACCAGCACCGCCCGACGGATGGTAATGCCCCGAATTGTGGGCTGCCTATTCCTGATGGACACAAAGCTGGTAGCGTGCTGCCGTTTAGTTCTTGTCTCCGTCGGTAGATGGCAACCAACTATTGAGGTCACGGAGTTCCGTGTCACCTCTTTATTCATATAGTTGGCTTCCTGTGCTGGCCTGGCATGCATCCTCTAGTTATTTCTCGATGTGCTGTACTGATGAGGTCTAAGAGACCGAAACAACGTTGTCTGCAGCTTCGAGATGACTGGATGGCTCTGTGTGTCAGGTCTGCCTCAGGAAGCCCTAGGTTAGAGCGATATGCCCGTTAAATTTTATTTTGAATTTTTAATTCTTTGCGCTCATTAACATCATCATTATTATTGTAATAACCATGGGCTTTGGCGAGAGACATCTATCGGTAGCTAACCAGCACCGCCCGACGGATGGTAATGCCCCGAATTGTGGGCTGCCTATTCCTGATGGACACAAAGCTGGTAGCGTGCTGCCGTTTAGTTCTTGTCTCCGTCGGTAGATGGCAACCAACTATTGAGGTCACGGAGTTCCGTGTCACCTCTTTATTCATATAGTTGGCTTCCTGTGCTGGCCTGGCATGCATCCTCTAGTTATTTCTCGATGTGCTGTACTGATGAGGTCTAAGAGACCGAAACAACGTTGTCTGCAGCTTCGAGATGACTGGATGGCTCTGTGTGTCAGGTCTGCCTCAGGAAGCCCTAGGTTAGAGCGATATGCCCGTTAAATTTTATTTTATATATATATATATATATATATATATATACGTCCTTATATCATACCTGAGCCATTGCCCAATCCATACAATCCTGAACCACCAAGAAAAATGAGATCTATAAGAAATATCAACGCAAATACTTGGTCAGTTTTTCCTGTTTTGTCCGAATTTCATAGATATATTCGAAAATACTTTCAAAAACCAAAGTAAAAATATACAAAAAATACCATACATTTCTGAACCATTAGGATTTTAGTACATTCTTAAGCCAAAATATATAAAGACAGCATTCGAGCGGTATATCCTGAGCCAGAACAGTGTTGCCTAATCGAACTATGATATTCAAGGTTAACTATTTCGCTTGCACTCGTTGAGGTCGCGATCAGTGGCCGGCTGGGGGACTGTTATTAAATCGACGAGCTTCCCTAACCTATTGTATTAGAATGAAAGAAAAAGTAAGACATCCTGGCGAAATTCCGGTTGCTTTTGCAAAAAACTTTATTCATAAAAATTTAACTAAAACACTTGGTTTTATTTCACTAGTACCTACCTAAGTTAATTACGTACTAGACAATTATTTTTATTAATTTTAATCGTTCAATTTCAATGGTTTTAATGAAATAAAATAGGTATTAAGGTTTCGAGAAAAAAATTCACACACAAAAACAACATTTTAATTATATACCTAAGTATTTATTTATACATAAGCAATTACTAATACCTATGATACCTATAATTATTTTTCATTCTCCATTTTACGAAATTGTAACTTTCTGTCTTGATAAGGCAACCGAAAGCGAAAGTAAAACATGCCAGGTGATAGGTTGCTAGGTGGTTGCTAGCTATGAAAAACTTTCGTGCCCTGGACAAAAAAGTAGAAATGTCAGTTTGATTAACGTTTATTTAGATGGAAAATTAAATGTTAAACTACAATAAAAAATTCCAGTAAATCTTTCTGGAACATACAAATAATTATTATTGTATGTTCCAGAAAGATTTACTGGAATTTGCAGCTTCTTGAATGAAATTCATTTTGAACTAAACTACGATCAAAGATTCTGAAATTATAGCGGTACAGAGGTCGTAAATTAATAATGTAAAACTAACGTTACTATGGTAATGTTAAAAACATGGCACCTTATAATAATTCCATTGTTATCACTGAATCGTATTATTTTACTCATTTCTTCTTAATCCGTGGTTCAATATGGCAAGGGGACAATGAAAAGTTTAATACATTACACGCTACGAAAGCTCTTTCAGGTGCTCGGAGTTTTTAAATATCCTCACACCTAAAAGTGAACTTTCGTAGCTTGTAATGTAAATAGCTATTTTGAAGTTTATTAGTTTCTGGCTTGCATTATTTTTTAACAATATGGAAAAATAAAAAAAACAATATGGCGGCCATAAGAAAAACGAAAGTTGACTATGAAAACTCGAAGATCTGGTCGGCTTTGAAAATTTTTTAAATGTCAGATGGGTAGCTATTGCCGACTTATGTAAACGTACAAAAAATATTAATAATTTTCATTAATAAAAAGATAAGACGAAAAAAAGAAATCTCGATTTTTCAGTTTTTTCACGATATTTTAGGAACCGTCACAGATATCTTGCATGTTTTGACGGATTCGAGATAGTCACAAAATTGCGCCTCTTTTTTCTAATTTAACCGAACTATAGTATCTTCAATGGTTTAAGATATCCCTGTAGTGCCCCTCTAAATAGTTCTAACCCTGTATAGTAAAAAAGATCCCAGAGTTTTCATAGCCAATTTTTGTGTCTCTTTTTAAAATCAATCTTTAATCAATCAATTTTTGGTTTCCATGATTTTTTTATATTGAACGACATAAAAAATATTATGGCGGTCACAATAATTGGAAATTAATAAATAATTTTTCGTAGGCTTACATAAGCCGTTATGAAAGCTATTCATCTGACGTTTCAAAAATTTTCAAAGCCGACTAGATCTTCGAGTTTTCATAGTCAACTTTCATTTTTCTTATGACCGCTATATTATTTTTTACGTCGTTCGAAAAGAAAAAAATAATGGAAACCAAAAGTTAATAAACTGCAAAAAATAAATTTCAAAAATGTTTGCTCTTCTTTTAAAAAACAAAGAACTTTTTAGACCGAATATCATAGAGAAATTAAAAAAACTATAAGGCAAGCAGTATGACATCATGTTGACCTATTTCAACGAAAAATTTTCTGTTTTTCTTTGAAAAACGAAGAATTTTTTATCTTATACATATATAAATATTTTCTTATCGAACGACATAAAAAAATAATATGGCGGCCATAAGAAAAACGAAAGTTGGATATGAAAACTGTGGGATCTAGTCGGCTTTGACATTTTTTGAAACGTCAGGTGAGTAGGTATCTGTTGGCGACTTATGTAAGCCTACGAAAAATTATTTATTAATTTCCAATAATTATAAGTAAGATATTACAAAAATAAGATTTCTCGATTTTTAAGTTTTTTTTAATGTTATTAATTTTTGGTTTCCTTGATTTATTTTATACCGAACGACAAAAAAAACCAATATGGCGGCCATAAGAAAAACAAAAGTTGGCTATGAAAACTCTGAGATCTAGTCGGCTTTGAAAATTTGGTAATTATGGAGATGAGCGGCATGGATATAGGGCGAAATGGCTTATACTATCGGATAGCTTGTGTCTCTAGGAGTATCGAGGTACCATTGAATTTTTGCGCCGGCAAGTAATAGTCGAGAAATAAGGCCTTAAAGTGTCATTACGTGTGTTTGTACATATACGCTCGACGGGAAGCCCGCACTCAGAGTCGTGTGTCCGACGGAGTGCGGCTTCCTGTTCGAGCGTATTATGTACGAATATACGCATATTAGGGCAAGGATGAAACTTTGAGGCCTTATTTCTCGACTATTACTTGCCGGCGCAAAAATTCAATGGTATTATATCTTGATACTCCTAGAGACACAAGCTATCCGATAGTATAAGCCAAATCGCCCTATACTAATGCCGCTCATCTCCATAATGACCGAAAATTTTTGTAATGTCAAATGGATAGCTTTTGACGACTTATGTAAGCCTACAAAAAATAATTTATTATTTCCCAATAATAAAAAAGATATGGCTAAAATGAGAAATTTTGATTTTTCAGTTTTTTCAGGATTTTTCAGCAACGACTGGAAATATTTTAAAAAAATTCAGATTCTCATTAAGCATTAAATTGTGCAACTTTTCTCTAATTTAACCGACCCTGTATCTCTTGCCATGATCCCCATGTAATGTCACTTACACTGGACACACTGTATACACAGTGCCCGCCAAAAAGTTCGCATCATATGAGAAAATTTTTTGTTTTCCATCTTTGTTTGAAAATTTTTTGTCATTAGTTTGTGCTTTCAAAAATATTAAATTTGAGCACACTATTGCAATGTTGCTAAGTGTGTAAGAAGCTAAAATCAGCTATTGCAAACTAATATTAAGGTCACAACTAAGGCCTCTTTGGCACTATACGGTCGATTTTCTATTTTTTTCTTTACTTTTAGGGCAAGGAAAATCTTCGAGAATAACAGTATAGCACTATTTTCATTTTGAATTTTGCATTTATTTTGCATTTATATTTCAAAAATCATTGCATCAATCCTTGTGGACTGGACACGATATGTGAAAGCGGATATAACGCCAGTCCGCCTCTGTAAGCTTCGAAGCACTTGGCATTATCGTGAAGTGGTTATATCCGTGATTCGCGGCATCTGATCGGCGCCTCTTGTGAGGACCGCACTCTCTCCGCACTCTCAAAACCGTTTTTTAGGCCGTTTTGTGGCTTTCCTTTTCATTTGCAAAGCAAATGAATACCTTCCTTGTGTTACTATAGGTATGTTTGCACTTGTGTTATAGGTAAAAGACGCACTTGTTCATCTTTTGACAGTCACTGTGACAATATAAAATTAATACCAAAAGTTTATAAATTAAAATTTCTTGACGACTTTGAATTCAAAAATTATTATTTCTACGCAATTTAATAAGAAATCTTGTGCGACACACGTTGCAAAGGGAGTGTTTGAGCTCTTTGTTGATTGTCAATCTCGACCTTCGGCCTCGTTTGACAATTATTTTCGTGGCGTGCTTAAAAGACTCCCATCATTTTATTTATGGCATGGGTCATTATTTACATCTGCGTGTACTACAGTTTCACTATGGCACTTATATAGGGGTGGAGGACGTACCTATAGTAACATCAGGAAGGTATTCATTTGCTTTGCAAATGCATGGTTAGTCAAAAAAAAACGGCACTAAAAATCGGTTTTGAGAGTGCGATCCTGGCAAGAATCGCCGATTAAATACGCCGAGCTAAATAAATAATATGTATTCCTGAAACCTGGTATAAAATTAAAAAAAAAACCTTTTCACCACCTCACTTTCACCAGCAAAAGGGCACTTTTATGAGAAACTCACCGCTGTCAAATATTAGGATTATATTTAGCTATTTAATCTATACAAGCCACGAATTAAATAATTTCTCCGCCGTTCACGGACAAAGTTTTAAAACAACTGAAAACTGAGCATCGATTTTATATTTAGTATAAAACACATTAAGGCATTGTAAGTAGGTAATATACGCGACGTAGACCTGAAACCATTATCGGAGGATTTTTAACCCAGACTTCCGGTGCGTCAAGTACTATAGCGGCAGTCTCTTAAACAGTGATTTATTTGTTAATATTATTAAAAAAAAATACATTTCAGGTATCAATGGTAAATATTTTCAGCTAGGTAAGATTTATAGAGAGAGAAGCTCTATGAATTTCTTAGGAAAAAACCGTGTTTTTCAACAGCTATAATAACGATTCACATACTAATTTTTTTGCTTTGATTGTACGATTTAATATCATGTGATCATAAATGAACCGTTTTTCCGTTTGGAATGTTCACTGATGGCAACCCTGTTTGTTGAAGTCAAGATATTTCCTAAAATAAAGTTATTATTGACTCTTTTTGTGCATTGTAGGAAAACTATTATAGAGATGCGAATTTTGCGGGAAAACATTAATTAATGTTACTGCAGTATCCATATGGCCATCTAGTGGTAAGGAAAAGTTTAAAAAATAATATTCAACAATCATACTTCATTCATTGATAGGTATCTAATTCGAATTCCAACCGTTTCACTACGTTGCATGTATGTAAATTAGGTTTCCTCAAGTAAACTGTAGTTAGAATAGGTACATGGTTTCAAAGATCCATCATTGTTACAGATCTCTCGTTCGAGCAAATTAAAAGTTAATTTAGGTAGTAGGTACCAAGGCATTGGCTAAAACTGTCACGTCTGGGATTAAATCTGTAAAACTGTAAAAATCAATATCTATCATTTTGGAGTTTACAGATTCAATCGATGAATTTTTTCCAATGTCTATTATAGCTAGGTAAACTAAGTTTTCATTATCTCACATGAATTCTCTGAAAAGATGTCACTACTAATACCATCACGGCCAAGATAATCGTCAATATTCATTATACATACAGTGCGCGAGAAAAGTAAGGAATAAATTCGATAAAACGGAAAGCGCTGTTGTTTTGAAAAAATAAAAAAAGAGGTCGATTTTTTTTTTGTTTCTTGAACTTTTGACATAATATTGGGGTATAGAGGGTGATGCGCGAAAAAGTGGTGACGTCATCGGTATTTTTTTTAAATGGCGACATCACTTGTTTTTTATTCCATTTTTTTGATACTTCATTCAATTGCCAATACGGTAATGTATTCATTTTGTAACCTTAAATGACGAAATTGTTATGAAAATAATTATCTTATAAAATTACATTGAAAGAGTCATTTTCACACCAGTAAAAAGTGCACAATTTCGACTCAAAAGCTGTTTTTTCAGAAATTCTCTTATTTAAGGTTACAAATGGATTACCATACTGGCAAGTGAATGAAGTATCAAAAAATGGAATAAAAAATAAGGGTTGTCATTTAAAAAAATGCCGATGACGTCACCACTTGTTCGCACATCACCTTGTATACCCCAATATTATGTCAAATGTTGAACAACTCAAAAACAACATCGATCTGTTTTTTTTTTTCTTCAAAAAAACAGCGCTTTCCGTTTTACCGAATTTATTCCTTACTTTTGTCGCGCACTGTATACCGACCTGAAATCGCTATTGAAATTGAAACACAAATTGAATGTTTCTAATTGAACCTCAACAGTAAATGTACAAATTTCATAGTTATTTACATTACAAGCTACGAAAGTTCACTTTTAGAAGAAAAAACTTTCTGAAAGAGCTTTCGTAGCGTGTAATGTATTAAACTTTTCATTCTCCCCTTGCCATATTGAACCACGGATTAAGAAGAAATGAGTAAAATAATAGGATTCAGTGATAACTAATGGAATTATTATAAGGTGACGGTTTTTAACATTACCATAGTAACGATAGTTTTAAATTATTAATTTATGACACTGTCAAGTCTAAAACTCTGTACCGCTATAATTTTAGAATCTTTGGATCGTAGTTTAGTTCCAAATGAATTTCATTCAAGAAGCTGCATGCAAATACACCATGCAGAAGTTGGTTGCCGGACAAATCTAAAGACCGGGACAATCAAACTTACGAAAATTTCAATAAATGGTGTGCAATAAATGACTACAATAAACTTCTACTTTTCCGTCCAGGGTACGAAAGTTTTTCATAGCTAGCAACCACCTAGTAACCTATCACCTAGCATGTTTTACTTTCGCTTTCGGTTGCCTTATCAAGAAAGAAAGTTACAATTTCGTAAAGGGGAGAATGAAAAATAATTAAACTCATACAGAAATTGGCCATAATATTATAACATTTTTTGTGTTTTTTATATTTTTTGTTTTTTTTTTATTGTCATTTTAAATTGTTTTCCGTTTCTTTTGGTATCAGCATTGGACATATACAGGGTCCCCGGATAGGTAAACGATTGATATAAAAGATAAAAATTCTCGATCTGAATTATAAAATTTTGTTGTCCAGCCGTGCTTATTGACTATACACTAATTTCTTATATAATTTTAGTCTTGAAAATCAACAAATCAAAATCACAAATCATCAAAAAGTAGGGATCAACGCCTTGGAAATTTTCAAGAAATATATTTTTCCTGTGGAGTAAATAAGTGGCTTTTATGTAGCAAATATGACGAAAAGTTGCCTTTTATGTAGCAAATATGACGAAAAGTTATATGAAAAAGTTGCTTAGAATCAACAAGCTGGACCCCTGTACCAATTCTTGGATTTGTGACATGAACAATAAAGAAATGGAAATCATAGCTGGGCCAATGGTTTTGAAATTTGGCACAGGGGTCCAAATTATTGATTCAAACAACTTTTTTAAGTAACAATAATGCTTTCTGAACGACACATTTACTCCAACGGTATGGTGAAGACAGAGACAAGTAACTTTTTTAAGTAACTTTTCGTCATATTTGCTACATAAAAGGCTTCATTCTGTGCACATAAAAACAGTTTTTTTTTTTAATTTACAACGCATTTTTTTATTAATTTTAATTTACTTGACATTTAAAAATTAAAATTATATTGTTGGAAATTATTTTCGAATCAAGCAAGGCTGAACCCCGAAAATAAAAATTAAAGGAGATTAGAGATCACAATCAAAATTAATAGTTGAATAAAATGAATGAATAGTAACCGAATTTCAACAATTAACATAATATGATCAGTGCGGGGTCTTCCCAGCAAAGTTACAATTCATAAAAGCGAGTTTTACTCGGCGAAATTGGCAGCAAATGCATAACAGCATGCTATGTCGACGTTGCCAATTCTTCTGGATCAGGTTTGTATTATGAAATACATATACACTTATACACGAGCCACTGCGAACAGCGCCCCCTACCGAAAAATCACTGAACTATTTTTTGACGATTCTATCAATCCCAAGCCACTACAAGATTTCAATAACAGACGATAGGGGTCCTAAGTATCGGTTTTAACAGGGAAAACAATCCTGAGCCAATATACTGGCTCAGGTTTGTTCGGCTGGTTCAGGTTTGTACATTCATTTTACTATCGCTGGATCAGGAATGTATGGTTACCGAATATATATATATATATATATATATATATAAATATTAGATTTGTTTTGGCTGTGTAGGTAATTATAAAATATTGATAATTATGTTGGGATAGCAGCCAATTAAACAAGCAGGTTTTCTCTTTTTTCTTTTTAATCAACCCAAGCTTTCGAGCTTTTCTTTAGCTCTTCGTCAGGGGTACTGAAAAGATTAACAATAAATAATTGTAAGTATACATGAAAAATTAGGAACTAAAAATTACATAATACTTACAGAAATTGAGTAAAAATTGAATATGTTTGTTAATCATTTTCATGGACAAGTGTAGATGATAAAAACATACAAATATGAACTAATAAACCAAATAAAAATTAAATAACATAAGAAAGTTAATTCCAAAAAAGGTTTAAAATAATTTAGAAGCTTTTTACATTTTTTTAAGAATAATTTTTATTTAAATTTTTGAAGGATGTCAATTTGATCATTTTTGATTTCATTGTAAGGAAGGAAGTAGGTAATTAATTTATTGTTTAAGAAAGTGAAGTTATTGTAACACACAAATACCTAGATATTTACTGAAAAATAATCGAAAAAATATTTAACAGAGTAAAAATAAAAATAATTTTTGAAAGACACTAAATTTGGAAATTATTTATTCTTATTTTTATCTATTTCTAATAAAATACTGTAAATATTACTTAAGTTGTCTATGTCTTTCTTAGAATTTATCAAATTTGGTCTTTGTGAAATCCTAACCATTTCCAAAAATGTGCGTTTAAAAGTGTTAACTTCAGAATCTAAAACTATGGAGTTGTTATAGTTTGCTTCGTGACCAGTGGAAGTAATATGTTTTGTTAAAGCACAAGCGCCTGTATTTCTTTTTATATCACTTTTGTGAGATGTTATGCGGTCCTTAAGATTTCTTGAAGTTTGTCCTACATAATTTAGATCACAGTTTAGGCATGGTATAGAGTAAACAACATTTGATTGTTGTAGTGTAGGTGTTTTGTCTTTTAATTTTGAAAACAATTGTTTGACGGTTTTTTCAGTTTTAAAAGCAACTTTATCTCTTTCAGAGGTTTTAAGGATTGAAGCTAGTTGTATTGAAATAGGTTTGATGTATGGAAGAGAAATATATTTTGTTTGTTCAGTTTCTTGTCTATCGTTAGAATTATTCAAGTTTTGTACTAACTGTAATGAATTTGTAGTTGAGAAAATTAATTTATCTAATAGTTTTTTTGGATATGAATTTTGAATCATAATATTATAAAATTTATGTAGATTAATTTGTTTTAATGATTCATGTGTGACTTCTAAAATTTTATTTTTCATATTCATTATTAAATTTATTTTAGTTTTGTAAGGATGGTGTGAATAATAATTTATGTACCTGCCAGAGTATGTAGGTTTAGTGTACCATTCTGTTATCAGAGAGTTGTTATTTCTAATAATTTTAGTGTCTAGGAAAGGTACTGAATTATTATGCTCTTCTTCAACAGTGAATTGGATTTTATTGTGATAACTATTAAAAACGTCAATTGTTTCTTTTGTTTTTCCTATTGGTATGGAACAGATAATATCATCAACATACTTTTTACAAAATGGAATTTGAAAAGGTAATTTTGGTATACAGAATTCTAGTAAATCATCCATAACATATTGAGCTAGTATAGGTGAAATTATAGCTCCCATTGGTGTACCCGCGATTTGTTTATAAAATATATTATTGTAAGAAAAGTATGTAGAATCGAAAATGAAGTCAATTATTTTAAGAAAAGTTTGTTTTTTAATATTACAATTTTCTTTTATATTGTCCCATTTTAAGCAAATACTTTTCTTAACTAAATCAATTGGAATGTTTGTGAAAAGGGAAATTACATCTAAGCTTATTATTTTATAATTTTCAGGTAGTGTAATTTGAGTAATAAATTTAGAGAATTCTATAGAATTTTTAACATAGTAGCTATTATCGGAATTATAGGATGTACTTAGAATATCTGTTAAGTGTTGTGATAATTTACTATTGGGACAATTAATTGAGGATATGATCGGTCGTAATTTTAATTGTGGTTTGTGTATTTTTGATAAACCGTAATATTTGGGGGCAGTAGGGTTGTATATCATAAGTTTTTTAGCAGTTGGTTCATCTATTTGTTTAGTTTTCTTCAATTCAGAAACTATTTTGTTGGATTTTTGTGTCAAAGTGCTTGTTGGATCTCTTGTAAGTTTCTTATATGTTTCAATATCGTCTAATAATTCTATGGATAGATTATTATATTCTGTTTTGTTCATAACAACTGTAACGTTACCTTTATCTGAATTTAGTATAAGAAGGTTAGGATTTTGTTTTAAAAATTCTTTTGTAGAATAAAATAATATTTATTTTTTATAATAAAATATTTCCTTGAGTCTTCAGCTCGACATAATCGCCGGCTTTTCACTTAGAAAAGTTTTTGAATTTTTAACAATTTTAAATTTTTAACAACGTTAATAATTGTTCGTCCACGTGGCCCCATTTTTTGATTGAATATGCCTGTTTTACTGTGTAACCCTCGGACTTTCGACCTTTGTAAATAACTGACAAGTAAGTGCCACTAATTTTTGTTCTCATGACAATTATGCACACCACCTGCATTTGAGATTTCAACACCTTTTACCTTACTTTTCAGTTGTCCTGATGATGGGTGTCCTTACCCGAAACCGGTAGACAAACTATTCAACTATCAATTATACCCATTGACCTACCTTAATCGTTTTATTTATCCACCTAATAGTCACAAATGACTGTCAAATTTAGCTTACTTCAGAAGGTCATAACTTCACTTTTTCAAATGGCACACTCGGTATTTTTTTCCACAATTAGATCCACCTCTGATCTGACTACATTTTTTATTTTGTATGTCCTATACCTAAAATGCACAGTTTGAGAGATATCACACATTTTCCGTTGGTCTGACTGCAGAAGATGCAAATGTCATATAAAACAGAGGCTATGAAGAAAAATGTGACTTTCTAGTGACATTCATCATTGCAGCGTAAATAGCAACTCAAAGCTCGAGCGAAATAAAATAAAAAATAAAATACAAGATTTGACAATAATTTTAAATTAAAATAATATCAAATCAAATGTCAAAATATGTCAAAAAGATGCAAATGTCATATAGAACAGGGTGCTATGAAGAAAAATTTCGCTTTAAAGTGATATGGAAGAATGTGACATTTTTAGTTTTACTAGTGTAACTGTCACTGCATGTTTAAATTCCAAGTTCTCCATAGTTAATTTTTACTAAATGGATTTACGTTTACAAGAGCAAGTAGACATGACTTATTGTTTGGGAGAAAGTGAGAGAAATCCTCTCCTTGCGGCAAGAATTTATGTGCAAGTGTGTATTTGACAACTTCGTTGCAGTTTATTTTTTAAATCATATTGTATTTCACTTTATTGTTGTTTTCCTCTAAATACTAAATTTCTTTTGGGAAAATGAATAATTTTTTTTTTAATTGATTTGATATTATTTTAATTTAAAATTATTGTCATATCTTGTATTTTATTTTTTATTTAATTTCGCTCGAGCTTTGAGTTGCTATTACGCTGCAATGAAAAATGTCACTAGAAATGTTACATTTTTCTTCATAGCCCCTGTTTTATATTACATTTGCATCTTCTGCAGTCAGACCAACGGAAAATGTATAATATCTCTCAAACTGTGCATTTTAGGTGTAGGGCATACCAAATGAAAAATGTAGTCAGATCAGAGGTGGATCTAATTATGGAAAAAAATACCAAGTGTGCTATTTGAAAAAGTGAAGTTATGACCTTCCGAAGTAAGCTAAATTTGACAGTTATTTGCGACTCACCTGCATAGTAGATCTCAGTCTTATTATATCGCGATGATAGACCTGGCCTTTCTCCATGTGGATACCAAATTTCAACCTTAAAACTCCAAAACTAAGTTTTGAGGCTTCTTTTCAGTAAATACACGAATGCGATGAATTTTTTTGAAAATATTTTTTTAAATGTCAACGCCGCACCTAAATGTCAAATAATATGTATTGACATAAAGCTATTTCACAGTCGAATAAGAATATGTCATAAAATATAGGGGGTTCCATTTGAAAAAAAAAATTGATACATGTAGGCAAAATATGGTCCACCCTGTATAAGTGAAAATATTTTTGGAATATGCAGAGTAACAAACGATTTGGGATGGCGTTTGAAATTTTGTTTTAACTTGTACGGTTGAATAGCAATGTTCCGATCTCTCACTATTGACTCACCCTGTATACAGGGTTACTGGTAACTGGATACATTCCTTTGGTGATCTGATAAAACAAGAGGTAAGGAGTAAATTAACCCCAACATGAACTATACAAAACTCAATAGATTTTGAGATATTTCGATTTTCAACTTTTCTTAAAAAACTGGTTTCAAATGTCTTGAAATGTAATTTTCAAAAAATCTACTTTAACTTTTTGATTTTTTTTTTGCTGGAATACTTGTCCAATACTATGCTTCCTTCTGGAATAAAAAATATCCTGAGGTATTTCGATCGTGTGAAAATTTCAAAGAAAAACTTTCAGAAACTATTTTTTTTAAATAAGATTTAAAAGTTTTTACAAGTTATTTTCGCAAAATTGTCAAGGCAACTTGCGTACAAATTATTTTTAAAACTTTCTTAGTGTAGTACCTATCTAACAAGGTATGAATCTTGTACAAGAATAACAGAATCTTCCCGCTATGTACCGTTACTGAGGAACAAATCCTTAACTCGAGACGTTTTAAAAAAAATACGGCCCTGAACGGGGGTCTTAAAATTCTCGGATCCGGCCCATTTTCAATAGATCGTATTTGGGGGTGACGAGCTTCGTCCCTACCCAGTTTCGTCCTGATCGGTAAAACTTTCAGACACTTAGAGTGGCTATTACTAGGCTATTCCCGAAAAATCCCGAAATTCCCGAAAAAATGACACTTCCCGGGAACGGATCCCGCTCATTTTCAATAGGCATCGTGCCACGGTGCGCCTCTTCAATCGAGCCAAATTTCAACTTTCCCACATGAAAACTGGCGGCTCTAGAGTGTTTCCTAGCAAAGTCACAGAAGTTTCGTAAGTATACGTATTCTTGTGCCCGAAAAATGTCTGTCTGTCGGTCTGTCTGTCTGTGACTTTGCTAGGAAACACTCTAGAGCCGTCAGTTTTCATGTGGGAAAGTTGAAATTTGGCTCGATTGAAGAGGCGCACCATGGCACGATGCCCATTGAAAATGAGCGGGATCCGTTCCCGGGAAGTGTCATTTTTTCGGGAATTTCGGGATTTTTCGGGAATAGCCTAGTAATAGCCACTCAAGTGTCTGAAAGTTTTACCGATCGGGACGAAACTTGGTAGGGACGAAGCTCGTGACCCCCAAATACGACCTATTGAAAATGGGCCGGATCCGAGAATTTTAAGACCCCCGTTCAGGGCCGTATTTTTTTTAAAACGTCCCGACTTAAGGATTTGTTCCTCGGTAACGGTACATAGCGGGGAGATTCTGTTATTCTTGTACAAGATTCGTACCTTGTTAGATAGCTACTACACTAAGAAAGTTTTTAAAACAATTTGTACGCAAGTTGCCTTGACAATTTTGCGAAAATAACTTGTAAAAACTTTTAAATCTTATTTAAAAAAAATAGTTTGTGAAAGTTTTTCTTTGAAATTTTCACACGATCGAAATACCTCAGGATATTTTTTATTCCAGAAGGAAGCATAGTATTGGACAAGTATTCCAGCAAAAAAAAAATCAAAAAGTTAAAGTAGATTTTTTGAAAATTACATTTCAAGACATTTGAAACCAGTTTTTTAAGAAAAGTTGAAAATCGAAATATCTCAAAATCTATTGAGTTTTGTATAGTGCATGTTGGGGTTAATTTACTCCTTACCTCTTGTTTTATCAGATCACCAAAGGAATGTATCCAGTTACCAGTAACCCTGTATATATTTATTTCTCCAAAATCACGATTTTTAGAGTTTCAAAACGCTCCTGTAGCTTTATCTTTCAAGATTAGTGAACTAAATTTTGGATTCTTGTAAAGCTGAGGAATGACTTTAGATTTTCGTTGAAAAAATTTCCAAAAGTCACGTTACTTCTACAGGGTGTCCTTTCAAAGTTCCAAGAATCCGGTCCTTGAGGCACGGTTTCTGGCCGCAGTTTTCAATCTAGGGGGCTGAAATTTTTGTGAGAGTAAGATGTCTACAAGGACTGGTCTGGTATTGCACTTGAGCAAAATCGGCCGAGCCATTTCAAAATGGCGGCTATTTGAATTTGCGGAAAATTTACTATTTTTTGAATCCCTGTATGAGCAAGATGGCAAAAAAACTTTCACATCAAGTTAACAGGATTGAAAGAAAATTAATTGAAATTTGAGTTAATGCAAAAAAATTTGAATTTTTTCCATTAATAAGCCAGTGGCGTGGGTAGGAAAAGAGTGAAAATGGCTTAATTTCTATAACAGTTTTTGAGCACATTTTTGAAGGAACTGAACTAAAATTTTTACAGTAGACAACTATACTAATACTCTTTAATCTTCAAAAATTTCAAGGATCAAATAAAAAAAAATGGCGGAGATATTTAAATTTATTTTACATGATGTAAATTTCTCTAAAATTTTAAAAACGCTCTAGTAGCTTCATCTTTCAAGATTAGTGGAAGAATTTTTTTACTCTTGTGAAATTTTGGGATGACGTTAAATTTTCGTTGAAAAATTTTTCAAAAGTCGCGTTACTTCTACAGGGTGTCCTTTAAAATTTCGAAACATCCGGTCCTGTGGCACGGTTTTCTGGTAGCAGTTTTCAATCTAGGAGGCTGAAATTTTTATGGGAGGAAGATATTATCCACAAGTAGTGGTCTGGTATTGCATTTTTGAGCAAAATCGATCGAGCCGTTTCAAAATGGCGGCTTTTTGAATTTTAGGGAAAAAGGCTATTTTTTAGTCCCTGGATAAGCAATATAGAAAGAAAACTATTCACAACAAAATAATGAGGATGACAATTAAAGGCTTGTTTAATAACTTAACGATTGAATGTAATATTCAGACCCGGGACTGCTTGATTTAAAACCAGCACCAGTACCAGACCAGCGCACCGTTTTCATCGCGCTCGGCTCGGGCGGGACCACCCATGCAGATATGACTGCTCCTGCCAACCCCAATTGCAGAAAATAAAAACTCCTACAAACCTGTATTAACAAGATTGGATTAAAATGATTTGAAATTTGAATTAATGCAATAAAATTTTTATTATTTTCATTAGTAAGCTAGTGGCGTGGGTAAGAAAATGGTAAAAATGGCTAAATTTCTTTAATTGATTATGAGCACATTTTTGAGGGAATTTACCTGAAATTTTCGGAGTAGACAACTACACTAATAGCTTGTAACTCTCCAAAATTTAAAGAAGCAAAAAAGAGAAATGGCGGAGTTTTTCGAATTTTTTTACATGATGTTTATTTCTCTAAAATTTCAAATGTTCGGTTTTCAGAACTCGAACTTTTTAAAGTTAGTCAGTGGCGGGTATATAGGACAAGAGACGAAATTGTTAAATTTTGCCAATTTTTTTTTTGGTTTATTATATGTAAAAATCTATTTTATGGCACGCTTTCAAACGAAATGAAATGAAATTTTCACATTAAACCACTACGTAAATTCGACCTGACTATTGAAAAATTCAGAAAGCCAATTTAAAAGGCGGCAAAAATTTTCATAGTTGAATCGCATAAAAATACACTGTTTCTGCGATTGATGCGCAAGAAGGGTTTTTTATTATATGGTAAATCTGAATATCCAAGTCTTCCGCCAACACGCATGATATTTTCGCAGTCAATAAATGGACTTAGTCTAGACAAATTACCCTTAGTGATATTTTTGTTATGTCTAAGATCATTAAGTTCTGTAGAAAACGATTCATTTTGTGAAATTCTGATCAAAGTATTTAACGCATTCTTTAATTCACTGAATTTTAATACACCACTAAAGAACGTGGATTTCGTTTTCTTGGTATTATTTGAAAATCTAAGACAATAAGCTACAACTCGTATTAATTTATTATAATTCGAATAGTTTTCCATATTAAAAGGATTGTTGACATTCTTTGCTACAAGAACTGTTCTTTTTAATTCAGGCATATCAGATTCTGTCTTAGGAAAAATAGGCCATTTTTAGGAATCTTCAAGTAGAAATGATGGTCCATGCCACCAAATTTTGAAGTCTAACAACTCTTGAGGAGTTGCTCCTCTACTAAGGATATCTGCCGGGTTTAGGATACCAGGCACATATCTCCAATTATTTGGATTTGTTAAATTTTGAATCTGCGAGATTCTATTGCCAACGAAAGTCTGTAGCAAATTTGGACTGGTAGAAATCCATCCCAACACAATGGTGGAGTCACACCAATAGAATTCATTTTCTATCGGCAAATTTAGAGAATTCTTTATTTTATTACCCAATTTCGCACCAATTAAGGCGCCACAGAGTTCCAATCTGGGTATTGTCTGAGTTTCTATAGGCGCTACCTTTGTCTTTGAACAAACAAGATGACAAAATCTATTACCCATTTTGTCCTTTGACACTAAATATGCAGAAGCACCAAATGCACTTTGTGATGCATCTGTAAAAATGTGTAACTCTACCGAAATGAAATCTACACATACTATTTGTCTGGGAATAAGTACCCCATTTAAACATGATAAACCATGATAGTAATATATCCATTTAAGTCTCAAACTCTCAGGAATATCTTCATCCCAGGACAAGTTTGCTTGCCACAACTGCTGCATTATAATTTTGGCAGTTATGGTACAAGCACCGAGTAATCCCATTGGATCAAAGACCTTAGACAGGTTTGAAAGAATAAAACGTTTGGTTATGCGTTCATTCGTTTTTATTTCTACTTTAAAACATAAACTGTCCGAAGTGCTGCTCCAAAAGAGACCGAGAGTTTTTATATTGTTTTCAGTGTCTAAATTTAAAACAGAATTACCATCATTGGGATCTAGTTTATTTTCAATAATACTGGGATTATTAGAAATCTACTGGCGCAGTGGAAACTTTGACTTTGATAATATTTCCGAAACCTTATCAACTATCTCAATTCCTTTCGTTATACTGTTAGCTCCCGTAAGTAAATTATCTACGTAAATTACGATATATGTTACGGTGTTCAAGGTGAATGTTGACAATGTTGACAATAGCAACCCCGTGTCGGGGTTGCTGGTCCCCCATCGAGAGCCTCCCAGGGTGGCGGATAGGGGAATGTCGTCCATATAGATGACACCGGGGAAATTAAATACCCCGGGGCTGACCAAAACTAGCAAACCAGATGGTAGAGGACATAGAACCCACACAGCCTCGCCCGGTGCGATACCATCTTTCTGGCTTAGGCGGCGTGAAGTTGCTTTAAAGAGCTGACGTTTCGTTGCTGTGCCAGAGATTCTGGTCCTTGGGGTAAGAAACAATTAATATGCATGGATGGCGTTCCCGGGGTTAAAATTTTCCGGAGTTAAAACGACACCCCATTCGGATCTCCGGGCGGGGGCTAATCCAGGGGCACATTCATGCAAGAGAAAGAATAATAACACCACCAGAATGGAAAAATTTATAGTCGACTTTTGTAATATTAGAGGTTTAAACACGAATATCAATTCAGTACATCAACATCTTCAGACAAATAAACCTCACATTCTAGCACTGTGCGAAACAAAAGTTCAAGCGTCGTCAAGCACAGTTAATTATCTCTATCCAGGATATGACTTTCATTCCCGATTTAGACGTAACTTCGGAATTGGCATTTTTGTCAGAAGTGACCTCTCCTGCCAACGTGAGGAAGACTTTGAGCCCAATGACTTTGACGTCATGTGGCTTAGGATAACAGACCGACAAACGACGAGATTTATCAGTTGTTTATACCGACCACCCAGCGATACACAGTGTAGGACACTTTTTTTGTCCCTCACAAAAACTGTTGAATTCATTCAGATAAACTACCCCAAAGCTGAGATATCCATCTTGGGTGATTTTAATGTACATAACATCAACTGGCTTAAATACTCAAACTTCACTGATGAAGAAGGCTGTGAAGCGGAATCGTTTGCGATCAGGTGTGGTTTTACCCAGCTCGTTGATGAACCAACACGCATTCCCGATCGCGAGGGAGAATTCGCTAGCCTGTTGGATCTGTTTTTGACCACGAACCCTCAAATGTATACTATCACGGTGAAAGCCCCACTAGGTTCCTCAGATCATAAACTCGTCTCAGCATCTTGTGTCCTACCAATTACTAGTGTTAAAGAAGCAAGTAAACCTCGTGTAGTCTGGCACTACAGATCTGCTAAATGGGAAGAACTCAGGGAATATTATCGAGATTTTCCATGGAGGAGTGTTTGTTTCGGCTCTGATGATCCATCTGTTTGTGCTAGGGAAGTTGCTCAAGTCATCCTAACAGGCATGGAAGCCTTACATTCCCTTTTCAAAAAAACAGCCCTCAAACAGCAAACCTTGGTTCAACAAAAGATGCAAGGAAGCTGTCGCCTTCAAACAACTGGCTTTTCGCCAATGACGAGAGAGCCCCGACGGCATAAACCACCACAATTTCATCCTTGCTCGAAACAGATGCAAAGAAATAATAGATCAAACCAAGGAAACTCACAACCAAAGAATTAGGAACAAACTTCTCTCCTGCCCTAACGGTTCGAAATGTTTTTGGTCTGTAACTAAGGCAATCACCCAGAACTTCACCAGATCCACAATTCCACCACTTACACGGACAGATGGGACTATCGCATCCACGGCTACTGAGAAGGCGAACTTGTTGGGCGGGAGTCTTTTCTTCATACTCTTCCGTCGACTTTCATGGAAGAACTCCGCCAATGATCCCTTCCGTGGAGCCCAAAATGTCAGACATTGTTTTCCGACAGCATGTCATAAAGAGCATTATTTATTTATTTATTTATTTATTTATAGTTACACTGCTCTACAGGTATATACCCAACTACAGAGCAGGAAATTACAGAAAGTTTAACGATATAAAAATATAATAGGTAAATCCACAAATTAACATATAGGCAATACATAATAACAACAATAATAACCGCAGCAACAACAGAAAACAAGATAACTTGAACAGCAATGATTATTTCAAACGTTCGTGCTATGCCAAATTACGGACTTAAAATAGCTGGGGCTGCAGAACCTTGGATCTTTGTGTTTACACATATTATTATACAAATCGCATATTCTATAAATTATTGAAAACTTTAAAACATTTGTTCTCGGCGTGGGCAGATAAAATGCGTGTCCCTGTCGAGAACCCTCCCTAGGTACATTAAAATTTAGCATGCCATATAAAGCAGGACAATCAATGACACCATTTACTAATTTATGTAAAAATATAAGAGACTGATAGTGTCGCCTCTTCTCAAGAGCCGACATCGAAAATCGCTCCCAGAGCACAGCATTCGGTATTCCTGTTTCGGGATAAACGCCACTCACCCTGTATGCTAGAAGTTTCAAAAACCGCCGCTGAACAGATTCTAATAAGTTCATGTGAGAAGCATATGACGGAGACCAAATAGGCGACGCATACTCTAATTTTGATCTTACGAAAGCATTAAAAAGTACTTTGAGAACATCTTCACTAACGATATCTCTGCTGCTTCTAAGTACAAATCCATAGGTCCTAAGTGACTCGCCAACAATAGTTTCGATGTGTCTAGAAAACGTGAGCTTGCTGTCGAAAACAACACCGAGATCTCGAAATGTGTTTGACCGATGCAAAATTCTATCTAAAATTTGATAGTCAAATATAACTGGTGACTGCTTCAAAGTAAAAGTAAGCGTGCTGCATTTTCCTATGTTTAACGGCATATTATTCCTCATACACCAGGATGAGATTTTGTGAAGATTCTCCTGCAATCTCTGGCAGTCACTTACATCTCTAACGATACTGAAAATCTTAATGTCGTCTGCATACATCAAGCATTCAACCGTGAGACATTCAACAATATCATTCATATATATTATAAACAGTAAGGGTCCCAACACGGATCCCTGAGGAACACCAGACGGCACCCCGTACTCGATTGACCTGAAACCATTCAGTTCCACATATTGCATACGGTCAGTCAAATATGACCGCATCAATGATACGACAGAATCGGAAAAACCAAGAAAAGTCAACTTACGCAGCAAGATGCCATGGTCCAGCCTGTCAAAGGCCTTAGACAGGTCGGTGTATATAACATCCACTTGCAGACCTCCATCAACAGCCTTGGCCAAATATTGGGTCATACATGCCAGATTGGTCACAACAGATCTCCCCTTGACGAAGCCATGCTGCGACACGGACAACATACCATGAACCTCAGAATACAAGCTATTATATAATAGTATCTCAAAGACTTTGCTGAAATTGCAGATAACACTAATGGGTCTAAAATTAGTTACATCTGTCCTGTCACCCTTCTTATGAACGGGGCAAATTTTGGATCTCTTCCAGATGTCAGGAACTGTCTGTGTTCGTAAGCTCAGGTTAAACAAGATTGCCAATGGTCGCGCAAAACAGTTCGCACAATCCTTTAAGAAAAAAGCTGGAATTTCGTCTGGACCAACTGTCATTTTATTTTTGAGTCTCTTTAGACCCTTAAATACCTCGTCTTCAGAGAATGGCTGAACACCAAATTTGTTGCCCGCATTACGTGCATTGTTGTCACAATAAGACGAATGAGATGGGACAGAAAAGGCCCCACTGAAGAACCTGGCAAATGCATCCAGAATCTCCGAGGGACGAGCCATCTGCTCACCGTTGTAATGCACATTGTTCCCCACGGATGACGCGGCTTTTTTATTTTTAATGAAAGCCCAAAATTTTGACGGACAATCTCGGAAGGATCTTTCGGCGGCGGAAACATATCTTTTATAAGATTCGCTAATACTGAGCTTGATCTTCTTTCTCAAAACAGAAAATTCCCTGTACCTTTCTGGACTTTTAGTAGTTCTATATAAACGCCACAATGTAGCTTTATGCTTAATATCACGTATTATTGAAGGTGTAAACCACACAGGATATTTCCCACTCCTGACTGGTGACGTTTTAGGAACATGGGAATCCAGTATTCCATACAACGCTTGATAAAAGCTAGAACAAGCTGCGTTGATTTCCTCAAATGAATCAAGAAAGCTCCAATCAGTGTGCAACAACCTGTTATAGAGTCCAATAAAATCAGCCCGACGAAAATTATACCTGACAGTCATACCAAAAGGTAAACCGCCCTTGAAACTAACAGAAGATTGTAAACTAATGAATAGATTCAGGGCAGGGTGATGACCATCCTCGCCCACAAGTGGATCATCGGATCTCTCAACCAAACAATTGCACCCGCTCAAAACCAAATCTAAAAGTCTATTATTCTCATTGTAAACAAAATTAAATTGACGAAAGCTATGAACACCTATAAAATTGTCAAGCTGCCCTACTTTGCCACCAGCAACCAAAGATGGATCATCCAGCGACCCTGCATAGTCTGTGATGTTAAAATCCCCCAATAACACCACATTATCACTATTATCAATATAAAGAACAGACAAATATTCAAAGAATGCTTCATACTCACATGCAGTGGTATTTGGAGGAATATAGACATTTATTATTATTACATGTCGACCATTCATATTAATTTTTACACCAACAACATCAATATTGGGAGCAACATTAATCGAAGCATCAAAAACCAGATTTGAGACGCAGTATTTATTATCAACAGCCAAAAGTACACCTCCACCCCGCGAAGTTCCGGTAACTGTAAAATTCCTATCAGATCGGTAAACGCTGTACCTACGTGAAAACAGTTCCTGGTCCAACACAGAAGAATTCAGCCAAGTTTCTGTGAGGGCAAAGATATCATATTCGCTATATAGAGATTTATTATAAACCGTGGTAGTCTTCGAGCGCAAGCCACGTGTGTTCTGATAATAAACAGATAACTCTCTTCCACTGGAAAAACCGCATCCCACCGAACAATAACCATTACTACCGTCATTATCAACCCCACTGAAGCCACCATTAATAGAGACGTCATCAATATTTAATTGCTATTTTATACCAAATACATCAGACCGAATCGAAGAGAGAATGCGAGCATAGCATGGACAACTATTATCCCAGGCGGCATGACTGACATCACCCTGTCCACCAAATTTTTCAAAGTATTTAACGCAGTTAGCACATTTTAAATAATCAGACTTACATTTGTTAACGGAGTGATCACCACCACACTTCGGACACACAGGTGAGTGTCGGCAACCCTTAGACATATGATTCAAACCGCTGCAGTTATAGCATCGCTTTACCTCAATTGCATCATAAACCATACACCGATCATATCCTATAAACAAGCGTCCTGCAGCCAGAGCCCTCTGATAAGTTACCGCATCAACCTGAATGACAGCCTGAAAAACATCATTTCTATTACGCAAATTCTTAATACTAATATATTTGCAAACACTTTCTGACAATAGCACTTCCTGATTCTGAATCTTCAAACAGTGAATTAATTCTTCGGGTTTGAGATCCTCAGAAAGTCCCACCAATTTAATTCTAGGCATCAGACTAGACACCTCCTTAACTGTATAATCGTCAGATAGCTTCTCCTGTGCCATGGCCTTGAACTTCCCGGAGTCACCAGCACTGCGACAATTCACAACAACTCCACCACCTTTTATACCCTTGACTCTGGAGAAATTTAAATTATTCTCGGCAGGATTCATCTTCTGGAATAGGTCAGTCTTCGTAGCGGCCACACTCTGGTCAGGTTTCACCGGTTTCACAACAATAGAACGAACATCTCTAACAACCTCGGCAAAATTCCGTGTTTTCGGACATGCAGCTGCAGTCGACATCTCAAGCTTCATTTGACTATTCTGCCACGAGTCCATATTAGCCCTAAGAATCGTCTCAAACTCAGAGATCAGTTGTTGCTTGAAAGAAGCCATCTCCGCAGTTAGTCTCCTCTCCATTTCCTCGATAACATTTGAAAAGTAATTCACAATTTCTTTACATTTACCACAGGGAAGACCTAAATCAGAACTCAGTGAGGAGACCCGATCACGAAAACGACCTCCAGCATTACATAAATCAGCCTCAGCCACCTTAGAAGATCCAGGCTTGTTAGACCTGATACAACCATCACACTTCCACTTCTTCAAAGCACCGGACTTTTTCATTTCCACACAAATTTGCCCTCAGCTATACCAGCACACGCAATATGAATACTCTTCTGACAGCCTACAGAACAGTCAAGATAGTCCTCATGTCTACCAATGGTATTGGTGCAGGACACACATTTGATCACCATAATGGAGAGTTTATGGGCCCCTTTATGCCTAATTTGAATTAAATAATGCACTCGACACTGATGAGTGCGTCCATGGCCACCTTTAAGTTTAATAGTTTTTTTTTTTATCATTCAACTTGCAATTCAATTTAACATCCACTGGATTATTTCGCCGTATTTATTCCTTATCAGCCTTGATAAATACTTATCTCTTCTTCAAAAAATAACTCTAATTTCCCTATATTCACTGAGAAACCTTGGATCTATTTTCCACTATTACTTGTCTCCACCAATTTGAACCACCACAATTCTTTACAGATGTTGTAACAAAAATTTTCCTCTCCAATTCAATACAACTTTCAAAAGTTAATTCACCATATTAGCCAAGCAGCCTAACCAATTTTGGGAGCTCACTAAAATACAGTACTCTCTCTGGAAAATGATATGATATATGTCATATGTCATTATGTTAGCCTTAGACCCAAACAAAGCTTCTGGGCCCGATGACGTACCTGTTATCGTACTCAAAAAATGCGCCACTGAGCTGTCATCTGTTTTCTGCCGACTTTTCAACTCGTCGTATAAAAAGGAAATATTTCCTTCTTGCAGGAAATGTGCACGGATCAAACCTATTCCCAAGAAATGCAAAAAGACTATACCAAGTAACTATCGACCAGTGGCACTGCTTTCAGTAATATCCAAGATTATGGAGAAAGCTATAAACCAACATCTTTTAAAACACTTGGAAGGAGCTAATATAATCAGCGACCGCCAATACGGATTCCGCAAACAGAGGTCAACTGGTGACCTCCTCACTTACGTCACCGAGCTGTGGAACGGCGCAATCGAGCACCATGGGGAGTCTCGAGGGGTTGCGCTTGATATTTCTAGAGTTTTCGACCGTGTTTGGTATGGTGGACTGTTGGCAAAACTGCAGGCCTATGGCATGCCCGAGAAACTCTGCTTGTGGCTTGCGAGGTATCGCGGAGATCGTTCATTACAGGTGGCAGTCGATGGAGTTCTTTCTGAGACCTTTTCCATCAATGCCGGTGTGCCTCAGGGATCCATTTTATCTCCGACTCTCTTTTTAATTTTTATAAACGACTTGCTTGAAACAACAAAAAATCCAATATACAGTTTTGCCGACGACAGTACCCTCATATCTTCTTATACGTTAGATGCGCGAACATCTGCCATCGACGCACAGACTCGCAGGGAGCAAGAAGTTGCCATACTTAACAATAACTTGCAAGACATTCTAACTTGGGGCGATAGAAACCAAGTTCAATTTAATGCTGGAAAAACCCAAGCAGTCATCTTCTACAAAAAGACCAACGGTCTGGAGCCAGATATGATGATGGAGGGACACCCTCTTACCCCAGCGTCATCTCTTCGTTTACTTGGAGTGAGCCTTGGAGCGAACATGTCTTGGCATGATCATGTTGCAGGTCTGGCGAAGAGTGCTTCTCAAAAACTTGGAACACTCTTCCGCACGAAGAAATTTTATACACCACAACAGCTTCTCCTCTTATACAAGGCTCAAATCCGACCATCCTTGGAGTACTGCTCACATATTTGGAGCTCAGCTCCTAAACTTACGCTGAGACTACTCGACTCTATTCAGAAAAGAGCCATCAGCTTGATTGGGGACCCAGATTTGACAAAAAATTTAGACACTCTCGAACATCGAAGAAGAGTAGCTGACCTGAGTCTGTTTTACAGATATTTTAATGGAAAGTGTTCAAAAGACGTGGCCTGCTTGATCCCACCAAGAACAAGAACGGGCAGAAATACACGTCGAGCCGCAGACGCTCATCCGTATCAGGTTCAGCTCGTTACACCTCGTACCACCCTATTTCAGGCTTCCTTTATGTATAGAACCGCACCACTTTGGAATAGCATTCCAAAGGGCGTGTTTCCCGAAGTATACAACCTACAGAGATTCAAGGCCAACGTGAATCGATATCTCCGCTCATGCACCTCTCCCAGAGCGTCATAGGGATTTCCCTGCAGTGCATGTGCATTTTCAATAAAATAAAAAAACTGAACTAAGGTCTTCATTTATCCCGGCTAACATTGCTTTGTTGCCTGATTGTGATTGAATAGGCGATCCGGTCAAGAATATACCCGAGCAGCCTTTGCTTGCACGTGTTAATTTACGTTGAAGTACGAGCCAGACCGTGATTTAATTTTAGCGGACGCTTTATCAAGAACTCATTAAGCAGATCCAAATTAATGTAATTTAGATATAGATTCTGACCAAATTTGTATCGCTAGGTTTGTTCGCGGACGTTATACCGGACAAGTTCTGTACGGATTGAGAGCAAGTGCGAGGACAAATTAATGCGCATGCTTTGTCAGTGTCTGGTGTTTGGTGAATCAAATCTGCGCGAACGCTTTTCGCCGGTTTTCTGACATTTTATGAAGCAGCTGACAGTCAAATGTCAATGTCAGTTGCTACAATTATTTCCTGATTTGTTTTCGTTTTCACCAGGTTATAACTTTGAATGCATTTGAATGTTCACTTTTCAGTTTCTTTAGTCCATTTTCTGACAAAATTTTGCAACTACAAGAAGGTTTGGCATTTGTTAAAAATAAATGGTATTATGAATTTCAAAATTAACATTTTTAGAACTAGAGGAATTCATCGATATTACTCCAACTAACAATGATGAAGACACATTTCGATGAACTCATGGGGATACAATAATTTTTTTGGATTTATACAAGACTTACAGGAAACATGTGGGAACACTTTGTATAAGAAGCCTGAAAAAGATGTTCGAGGAAATTTCCAAGGAGATGCGATTGAAAACTGGGAACAATGTTACTCCGACTAACTGTGAAAATAGATGGAGAGTTTAAGAAAGAGCGTACAAAAAGTACGTAGCTGCTAACAATAATTCAACAGGTGCATCCAGAAAAAATTTTGAGTACTCGGATATTATGTTTGAAATTCTTGGAAAAAGGAAAAATATTTTTCCTGAAATCATCCTTAGCACTGAGACTGTTGATGTAATGCCCACAAATACAAATAATGAACATGTATCTACTGAAAATAATGCGCTGCCAGAGAGTACAGGAAACCCTCCTTCTTCCAAGTCATCAGCAATAAAACAAACTAGCTACAAAAATAAAAATTTAAAATCCAGTTTAGCAAATCCGACAAGATAGACAAAATTACTACAAAAGAAGACTGGAGCAAGAGGAGAGAAAAGTGGAAGAGACAGTGAGGAAAAATAATATATTAGAGGAAAGAAATAACTTGCTTAAACAAGTGATGAATAGTAATAATAATGAGTTTCTCAATGAATTTGTGTAATTCATAAGAATATTTATATTTCTTATGATACTTCTTGGAATGTATTATTTTGTTTGATTTTATGAATGCTTTGTTATAGTTTTTGAAAAGCATGATTTATTTTAATTATGGGAATATCTTGTTAATTTCAATGTTCTTTTTGGAAGTTTTATTTTTGTTATTTGTTTGTGAGTAAATATAAATAAATAAATAAAATTATTTTTGAGTTATAGGTATATATTTATTATTTTAACATTTTTTTGAATCCTGAAATTGGAGCCTGAGATTTGTTATTAAAGGGAGAAATAAAATATCAGCTACACAACAAAATGAAATTAACTGTATCCTTGACAGATACTTAATAGGTATACAGGGTGGTTTTTTTAACTTTAGGCGAGATTTTCGTAAAAAGCGACGGGTTGACGGGTTTTCGATTCTACCCGTCGGTTTTTCAAAAAACTCGTCCAAAGTTAAAAAAAAAACACCCGGTATAGGAACTACAACACAAATGCTAAATTAACACTATCTCTCATTCTTATTCCATTCACGTTGTCTTCATTTTCAAATTCTTCAGCCATCTGCTGCTCTCCAGCCATTTGTTCATTCTGTTGAGGTTCATGTTCTTCAAAAACAAATTCATCACTTAAGGCAATATTATGCAGAACAGCACACGCCCTTATAAAATGTACAATATTTCCAATGCTCCTCAACTTCAAATGATACAACTGTCTAAATTTTTGCTTCATAATACCAAAGGTATGTTCCACAATGTATCGATTTTTTGACAAAATATAGTTATAATTTCGTTGTCGTCTTGTTAACTGACCCCTGTCTCGGAACGGAGTCAACAAATTTCTTAGGCAGGGATAACCACTGTCACCAAGAATAACGAAATCTCCACATTTATCTGGTAATGTTTGGTACAGTGGAGATGACCGTAACACTCTGCTATCATGAACAGAGCCAGGAAATCCCACAAATATATCCCGGATTCATCTTTGGTGATCGCAAACAATTTGAGCCTGAAATAATAGATACAAAGATGCATTTTCATATTTTATTCTGACTATTTTTCTGATTTATGATGTCATTCAAAGTGATATCTAAATGTCTTACCTGAATGGAATGATAGTGTTTTGGATTCAAATATGAATCTGGATCTTCAGTTGGCTTGTCAATCCTTATGTGAGTCCCATCAATGATAGCTATGACTCCTGGAAAATTATTCTGGCGGAAATGCATTTCGATCTGTATTTTCTCATTTGCGGTTGGCCATTTAATAATATCTCTTGACATGTTACTCAAGAAATAGGTCATCCTTCGAATTAATTTGAATAAAGAGCTTTTTGTTATCCCAAATCTGTCACCTACATCTCTATAACTAGAAGCCTCATTTCCAGCAAACCACAAAAAAACTGTTACAAATTTTAATGATGAAATTTTTGTTGAATTTCCTTCTTGATAATTATAGTATTCAGAATTTTCAAATCTTTCTGCTAAATCAGCAGCAATGCCTCTACTTATTCTGAAGTGTTCCTTGTATTCTCGGTCGTTATATGATGGAACTGTTTCTTCAAAGTACCCTTCATTTTTGGGAACTTCAATCATGTCAATTATGTCCTCCAAGTCATCGTCACTTGATGAAAAACGATCACTCATCTTTGGAAAGCACCTACAATGTTGATAGAAGAACAGCTCTTGGAAAATTTAAGTCCTTTTCTTATTATTATTTTCAAAACAGTCACACTCAGCACAACAACAAACAATCATAACCTCAAAGCGAAGTTTCCTGACAACTAAAGTATGGTACCGAAATATAAAGTGTGACTAAGACTTAATTATAGGTTCACGTTGTCTATGGAGCGGCAATAGGGATATACAGGGTGTATCTAAATAACACCGAAAAAATTTAAGAGCTGATTCTTTGGTCAAAAATAAACAAAAAATTTCGTATAAACGTGTGTCTAGAAATGCACCTTTTTTGAGATACAGGGTGTCAAAAAAAGATTATTTTACCAGTTTTTTGAAGATATTTGGGGAACCGTTTGAGATATGAAACTCACCTTTTGTAAATGTCATATCATTGATATTTATAGCTACTTTTTTAATACTGAGTTTTTTCATGTGTATTCATAGCGGAGATCTCAGAAATGAGCGAAGTTTTTTTGCCGTTCATTTTTCGACACTTGTCTTGAAACATTCAAAGCGAGTTTTTCATCGTAAATGCCCGTTTTTCTCGAAAATGGCTCATGTTAGCAGTTATAACCAACAGTATCTTTTTGTATAGAAAACATTGACGGTTAAAAGTGTGCTTTTAAAATATCAATTTGCCCAGTGTCGTAGATATTAGGGGCAAAAAAATCCCCCCAATCCTAAAAATCTCCGGCACTGGCATACTTAAAAAAGGTAGTTAGCATTAAAATAGTTGCTAATATCAATGATAAAATCTGTACAAAAGAATTCTGTGTCTTATACGGTTCCCGAGACATCTTCAAAAAACTCGAAAAACAATCTTTTTTTTGACACCCTGTATCTCAAAAACGGTGCATATCCAGACACACGTTAATAGGAAATTTTTTGTTTATTTTTTATCAAAGAATCCTCCCCTAAATTTTTTCGGTGTTATTTAGATACACCCTGTATATGAGAAATCACTCCAACATAAGCAAACTGACCTCGCCTCGTCACATGCGACAAGGATCTTACTATAAAGCGGCCTGTTAAGATTGTAAACATCGACAAACAACGAAGTAAACGGTACCGTTTGTACGGAAATACCCGATGCGATCTTCTCTAGACTTCTGCGATACCTGTGACCACCTGATCCATATTTAACTGAGTTCATAAGCTTTCATGAGCGTATCATAGTGAAAAACTAAAAGTGAATTATTTAATACTTATAATTTAAAAGGTTTTATATAGTTTTAAATTGAAAAAAAAACTTGAATTTGTGTGTGGGTGCGTGTGTGAATCCGCGTTATATCAACTGTTACTGGCGCTGCAGGGTAAGTAATACTTAATTATTAATTTTTAGCACGTGGTTATATTTATTACAAAATATCAATTTACTGCTTAAGTTAAATTTAGTATTTAACCATTAGTGTTTTTACTCAACAAATAATACCTATCCAACAATTCTACCAAGTAGGGGTTGATAATGTGTAACCCCCTTTCCACCCTTCTGCAAAGCAAAAGGACGGTAGGAGACACTTAGCAGCCAGCAGCTCAGATAAAATTAACCCACCTTGGCAAAGACACACATATGAGCGACGTCACAGGGCAAGGGAAACTCGACATAAGCTTAACAATGTTTTATTAATAAGTAACAATTGATAAATTCGCAATAAATAGTTGTAAATGGATAACAAAACAATTAGGTACAAATAGGTAGGTAATAAATAAAAAACAATAAATCACAGTCGATGGACATAAATTCTTTCATTGATGTAAAAATTATGTAAAAGGTGACGATGGCCAGATCAGGAGAGAATATTTATTTGTTACAAGCAAAAATCAAAATTGTGAAACAGTGAGGCTGAGTATCGAATTTTCAAAGCAAAATTAAATTATTAAAGTAAAATCTTGTGGAATGAAGTTCCCAAATTAATGATTATAAAAACGGTGTCAAATTTTAAGTTGAAATTAAATTATCAGAAAAGTGAAATTTTGTGGAATGAAGTTCCCAAATGCCTTAAGCAATTGATAAGGACAATTAAATAATAATGAATAAATTTGAACTGAGAAAATCTACTCCGCCCAGACCTGGATGGAGGGTCAATTTACACAAAATCATGATACGAGGCCTTGTACTTAGCTTGGAAGTAGATTTCGCAGATGGAGGCGATCAGTACGTCATGATTTTCTGACTGGAAACAGTCAGTGGTGGTTGGGTCCAACCAGAAACGGGGGCCCTGGTGTCAGGACGTCTCCCGGAGTTTCGGCCTTTCCTGCAGTTCCAGGTGACAGGTCGGTGGTGTAGGAGGGACGGCGGGGACTGTCCGCTCATTGTCCCATTACAGGTCCCATTAGGATTCCCATTACAGGTCCCGTCAGGAGTGCCATCCTCATCACGGGGGTTTCATCCCGCTACGACAGAAATGACGTACTTAGTATTTTGAAGCGATTTGCAGAGGCCATCGGATCTGGAGGTGGTTCACAAGAGAACAGAAACAAATTTGATTGAACCCCAATCCAGTCCGAGGACCTCAAATTAAATATTAACAGTTAATAAAAATTAACTAACAGTATGAAAATTAAAGGTAATAAAAATCAACTAATAACATGAAAATTAAATTATACGTGACAGGTGAGATCACGCCATTTTGTTTTGCGTCCGATGATAGGATTAATCCGCAAAGTTTGACGGTGCTAGAGGCATAAATCAAATATCAAAGAATCATAAATTGAACACAAAATAGGTGTCATTTACTACAAAAGCCTATTACTTACCCGCTTGGACAGGAGAACAAATAAAAATTAGCCAGCCATTGATTTTAGGTTATTTTGCTTGCTTGTCTGAAGTATGAATGACCGATTCGACCCCATCACCTTTCCTCGTCACTATCGCTTCTCACGGGACAGAACGAGCCACCACGAACTCTGCCTGCTGCAACGTCAAGTTCGCCCGCGAAGATTGACTAGTTTGAATTCAAATTACGCTCCTGAAGGGAACTTATAATAGCAGGGCTATTATAACGTTACACACGCCCCTCCATAAGATGAAAAATTTCACCAAGGGAAATTTTCCTACATAAAAATGAGCATAATGTGGGTATCTACAGAAAATTGAATGGGCGCCAGGAAGTTGTGAGCTTCCGAAGAGAAAGAAATTGGGTTTTGGAGAAGAGCAAGGAGTAGAAGATAAGACACAAATCATGGTTAATTGGTTAATTCGATAAACAGAGTGGATCTCACACAAAAGAAACTTATCTGGAATTAGGTCGAAGACCTACGGTGGATATGACCAATTCATAAATTCAAAGAACATTAATCGGCACACCAGAGATGAACTCGAGGAACGATCAGCATACACAAATTTGTATAACGCTCTGTATACATAACCGACATCAAGCATAAGTACGCATACCGAACAAAGCCTTCAACAGATTTCCTGTCCGAACTAAGCTGGTCCCGCACCATCGCCTCATGACTGAACTTGGTCCCAGAATTCCTACTCAGAAGAATAGGAAGCTCCTGAAAACCCACACAAATAACAATCAATTGAAGCAATACTAGGCCCGGGAGCGCCCAAAAAATCCGAACAGGTCCGCAGCCTGCCATGTGACAGCCTCAAATTGATCTCGAAGCTCGCCCACTGGAGCATATCGACAACCAACCAAATAAGACTACGCCGGACGACAGGCCAGCAGAGTATTACGAATTAAGTCGAAAATGAGGATGAAACCTCAGCCAGAAAGTGTGTGAAGAGTGATCCGACTAGAGCTGTTCTGGTATGAAGCACTAAAACAGGAATTAAGACTGTACAAGGGAAATTCTGACAAAGCATCCTAAACATAGTTTCCAACTATTTACTCAACTAAATTTCTGCTCTTACGACAGATAAATAAAACCTACAAGGTGTCATCTAATGACTACAAAAAAAACAATGTAGGGGTAAAACTCGAACTAATTACTACGCTACATTTTAAATTACTATTACTATTACTACAAAATTAAAGCTGTACAGTGCTATTCATTGGCCATCACAAGAAAACTGCACAGTGGTGAGACTCTAAACTATTTTGTCCACACTTACACTAACAAAAAAGGAAACTTACATGGTATCGCATGATGACTGCGATAGGAATGCCATGCAAGGGTAAAGCTTCTATTATAAACATGTATTTCAACCTACGAAAACCTACGATAGAAGAATGGCGAAGAAAGGAGGGCTGTCGCAGGCGGTAAGGTCTTACCTCAGATTACCTTAGCAGGAAAACTGGCCTGACACGAATATTTAGGGTGAAGATGTTCTACCCTAGAGGAAGGACACAGACAGCATTGTTTTACCTCGATGGCAATGGCATCCTTAGGAGTTGACACAACTCCTAGGGGTGGTCTGACTCGGAACTTTCATCTTCGCTAATTCCAGAAGGGTCGGGCTTTATGTCCTTTACATGAAAGTCTCCCAGCTTATTGCCGTCATAATCTTTGAGTGAGTAAACCAGTGGAGATTTCACCTGATCGACAATACATGGGATAAATTTTGGGGCTAGCTTAGCTGCAAAATTATCAGATGCCTTAGACAAAACAAAATTTCGCTTCAACACCCTATCACCCTTATAGAACCTTAGATCTCTCCTACGTAAGTTATACCGACTCTTGTTTGCCTCATACGATTGGCGCAGACATTTCTGGACCCTACAATAAAGTTCAGGTAATTCCTGAATGAGGTTGGGGTCAAGAACACTCTCGGATATCTTAATTTCAGGCTCAACATTGGTGGGGATTTTACCATAGAAGGAACCATCAACGGGAACCGTTCTCAAGAAATTCAAAAAACTAGGAGAATATCCAGTCACCTCGTGCCTAGCAAGCCTTATTGCCTGCGCAATCTTGAAGATGGACTCGTCCCAAGTCCTTTGATCCTGCCTAACATATGATCTTATGGCGGTGGTGATGGTCCTGTTTACACGCTCGCAAGGATTGCTTTGAGGATGATATCGAGCCGTGTACCAGATTTTCTGAACCTTGTAGTTGTCCATTAGTGACTTGAACTCTTTCGAAATAAACTGGGATCCATTGTCAACTACAACCACCTGGGGAACACCAAACAAAAGAAATACCTGGTTCTCTATGAACTTTACGATGCCAGCTGAAGTAGCCTGGGACATGGGATGCACCAAGACAAACTTGGTGAACCAATCACATACCACTAAAACATATCGATTTCCTTTCTTTGACCTAGGATAGGGACCCAAGAGATCAGCTGATATCATCTGAAACGGGGACCTGATCTCCCTGTATTTTCCCATGAGACCGGCCTGGGGCAAGTTACTAGGCTTGCACTGGGAACAAACCTTGCATGAGCGCACATAGATCCGGACCGATTGTCTCATGTGAGGCCAGTAGTATAAGGCCGAAATCCGAGCGAGGGTCTTGAAAACACCGAGGTGACCTGCGGTGGGATCATCATGGTACATCCTTAAAATTTCCAGCCTGTTCTTGGTTGGAACAACAATCCTCCAGTCAGACACTGATTCTGGACACAAATCTCTGGTCAGGACATGCTTGTATAGAATGTTGTTTTCGACTCTAAAGGAAGGAAACAAATCAGGGTCGCCCCTAACCTTCGACAACATCTCCCTATACCATCTATCGGGCGTCAATCTAGTCAAGTCTAGAACCGAAACCTGACCGGCCACTGGAGAGCTATCCACCCCGGATCGAGACAAGGCATCAACAACTGGGATCTCACATCCCTTACGGTGGACAATCGTGAAATCAAACTGAGAGAGTTTCACAAGCCATCTTGCCAGCCGCGGAGATGGATTTTTCATGTTCCACAACCACTGCAGGGAGGAATGGTCAGATATGACCGTGAATTTGGTGCCCTCAACATAGCAACGAAATTTCTCGATGGACATGAGAACTGCGAGAAGTTCCTTCTCAGTGGTGTAATATTTGCGCTGGCACTTATTAAGGGTCTTACTGAAAAACGCAATTGGATGTTCCAGACCATCCTCGTCCTGAAAAATTATACCACCAACCCCACTATCCGAGGCATCACACATGATTGTGAAAGGTTTAGAAAAATCGGGGCTAGCGAGAACAGGAGCCTCCGTAAGAAGAATCTTTACCTGTTGGAAAGCTTTTTCGGCATCAGGAGTCCAAGTAACAGGTTGTCCCTTTTTCTTACCCTTAAGTAAGTCATTAATGGGGGAGGCGACCGAAGCAAAGTTCTTGAGAAATCGACGGTAATACCCAATCATGCCGATCAGCCTGCGAATCTGGGTGGTGTTGGTGGGGCTAGGATAGTTGGTCAGAGCGGAGATCTTCTCCGGGTCCGTCCTTAAGCCCTTATCATCGACTATAAAACCGAGAAACTTGAGAGAGGGTCGGCAGAAGTTACACTTTTTGAAATTCACCGTCAGGTTGGCGTCCTTGAGCCTTCTCTGTACCTCCCTTAGGACCTTGAGATGCTGTTGAAAATCACTGGTCGCAACTATAATATCATCAAGATAGTAGAACACATAGGGCTCGAGATCAGGACCCAACACGATATCCAACAGTCGACACATCGCACCGGAACTATTATTGAGGCCAAAAGGCAGCCGCTTGAAACAAAACAGCCCCTTGCCCCTAACGGCAAATGCTGTCTTCAATTTAGACTCCTCATCCAGCGGAATCTGGAGGAAAGCAGACTTGAGGTCGATGGAGGATAGAAATCTGGAGTCTCTAATTTTCATCAGGATCGAATCTATCAGAGGTGGTGGATACGAATCCGGGATAGTCACAGCGTTGAGTTTTCTACCATCGAAGCAAACCCTATAGGAGTTGTCCTTCTTACGTACGAGCCACAGGGGTGAACACCACGGGGAAAGACAAGGCTCGATAACCCCTAACCTGAGCATCTCATCCACCTGTTCGTTAAGAGCTTGTTGCATGGCATGAGAAAGCGGATACTGACGCTGCCTGACTGGTTTGGCCGTACCAGTGTCAATACGGTGAGTGTACAAGTGAGTGCAACCTAACCTGTCCTCCGGACCTATCTCCTTATAGAGATCAATAATGGGGGAGAGCTGGCGCTGCTCCACATCGGATAATTTTTCAATACCCTGTATGACATTGATCACACATGAAGACAAAAGGGACTGGTATTTAAATTTACTGAAATCTACGCTCAACTGAAACTTTAATATGAAGTCCATTCCCAAAACTAGTTTATGGGTAATGGTAGGAACGATCAAGACCTTTATCTCCCGATCACAATTTTCAAAAGTGACTGGGAGTAAGGCATAACCCAACGTATCCTGCACCCGACCATCTGCAGTAGTCAAGTGAAGCATGACATCATACGAGATAGGAAGGTTTAACCTTTTCAACAAGTAGAGACCCGAAGAGCCAATGATGCTGACGTTACTGCCGCTGTCCAACAACGCAGAAACACTTTCCCTCGCGACCTTGACACTCAAGTATGGACGATTATCATTGTCTCGCTGTAAGAGTAATGGCTCAGCAGATAATTTTGTGACCGTTGGAATGTTACAGTGAGGAGCAGGAAGACTAGAACTGGACTGAGAGTCCTTCCCCGTGACAACGGCCGGTAGTGAAGCTCCTACGATGGGTTCAGGCGGCGAGATGGACGACACGAGGAAGGTATGGACTCTATCGAGCCATGACCTCCAATCCCTGGAATGTCTGGAGTACCTCACTGTCGGTGAGATTTTACCGGCAGTCCTTTGGTTGTCTTCCCCTTGGAGGGACTTCGACTCTGGCCTTGGGAGGGCCCAGGAGTCGGAGAGCTGGGCTCCGGCCGGTTCAAGTTTTTTGAACATGACTTGCACTTAGGCCTGGTGACATTTCTTTCCCCACAACCATAGCAAAAGATGCCCTTAGGAGAACAACACTGGGCATGAACATGACCCGAGTGACCACAATTCCAACAGACTGGGTCAGAGACAGAATTGGTGATGCTGACATTCAAGGAACGAACACGAGCCTGACATGTTAGAAAGGAATCTTCCAACCTGCGGCACAAGGCGACCAGCTGCGCAAAGGACTCAATCTCATGCAGAGCTAGAGCCTTAACATAGTCTGACAAAAGGTTGGCTCGAACAATCGACACCATCTCTCGCTCAGAGACCTCCATGCCGATGAGATGGTTAAATTGGGATTCCATGAAGCAGATGAAGGTGATGACCTGCTCATGCTGACCCTGTTTACGTCTCCTAATGTCGTCAAGCAAGTTCTGGTCATGGTTCTCCCGCAAGAAGGTTTGCTTGAGATGATAGACTAGATCAGCCCAGTCACAGAAAAGTCTCTTCACACGACCGTTATGCCACCACGTCCAGGCAACGCCCTCAAAGAGATCTCCCGCCGAGGCAAAGAGATCCGCCTCGGTGCAACCGCGGGACACCCTCAGAGACTCCACCAGTTCCAAGAACTGAACCAACGAACCCTTACCAGAAAATTTTCGGATACCCCATTTATAGACGGGAACCTTCTTAACAGTTTCATGGGCATCAAAATGAGCATTGCACCTCGGAGGCTCGGAGGGCAAGAGATCCACAAGGCAGGAAGATTGAGGTACAAAAGGTGGAGGAACGACCGATGGTGCGTTAACCGGAGGTGTGGTCTGCACTCCAGTTGTCAGCGGAGGCACATTTGCCGAAGTGATTGGGCTTGACTGAGATGTCCCAGGAGGCTGGGAAGGTCCGGCTGGAATTGAAGGACCTTGGAGTCCCCCGAAGGGATCCAGGACACAGCCTGAGGACTCAATTTTGCTGTGGAGCTCAGCCTCGAACATCAAAAGCTGGAGCTTTAGTTTATCCTTCTTCTCACACTCCTCATCCGACACAACTGCCATCCTGGACAAACGACCAGCAAGATGACCTAACCTTGTGCATATGCGCCTGTGCTCATGAGAGTTCACAGTGCCCTCAAACTTTACTAGAAGATCCTTGAGCTTCTCAAAGGACAACTCAACCTCGCTATTCTCCTCTTCATAGGTGTAACTGGATGTTAGCTCTTCCGAGAAACTGCGATTTCCCGCCTTTTGAGCAAGCAATCCCCTTAGAACCTTACGCTTGTCATCGACAGTACTGGGAGGTTTGATATTACGAACAGAGATCTCATAAGTGAGTTCGTGACTCAACAAGTCGTTAACAGTCATGGTGGACACCATGATGATAAGGAAACCGTAAAAAAAGACCTTAATGAAAACTTAAGTAAAAAAATGAACTCAAGAAATGGAATGGTTCCGTGGTCAAATGCTAACGATGGAAACTACTCCGAGGGGCCGAACAAGACACGAGTCGCAGCAGCAAGCAATACTCGATAACCGAACAATTTTAAGCAGGTAGTTAGCCGTAAATATCATTAACGTTACACACAAAAGGTGAAGGAAAATTGGCTGTGAGAACTTCTCACTGTCCAGCAGGTTCGCAGAAGACCTAAGTGACGCAATATATAGCACTTGACGTAATGTTCGTGGGCTTAACACTCACCTGACACGTACTACAATTTTCAATATAACAGCAATATGTGAAATAAAATAGGTTCATATACCAAACAGCAATCTTAAATATCATCAAATAGCAAAAATAATCTGCATCAAAATCACACAAACAATCTAACTATTTATGTCCGAACAGCAGGTACAACCGCAAGAGCGATCTAACCAAAAAAAAATTACCTACTATTCAAATCTTAACAACGCAATAATAAATTTGACAACACAATCAACAAAACACGAAGTTTCCTCTATTTATTGAGGAGCATGGATTCAAACTTCAAGCAAGCATTCGCTAAGCAGCCCGATTAATAGGTCACACTAATTGAATGAAATCACACAAAAACAAACGGAGTTCCTAAGACTCTTACTAATTTCTAAATAAAATGACTCAATTAATCAGCTGCAATCAATGGTGAAAGCCTCCCGTCCGGACAGAAGGAATCCACCCCCGCGACGAAAATCAAAGTAATGGGACTAGATATCTATTAGAATGTGAAACAATATCCTCCTGCAAATACATTCATAAAAAGAAACAAAAACAAATACTGAAATTGTGTCTGAACCCTCTTTAGCCTCTCGCGTGCTCTACTTAATAGGTCAGGATCTTATCCAAAAAAAATTAATCATGTGTGACCACACAGAGTCTATCACAATCAAAGTTCATTACAACAAAAATGACAAGTCCCACACTCCTGAAAACCAAACGACGCAATGAGACCAGAGGACAGTTGAAAAATTACTTTACATGAGTATGAGAATAGTCTCAAATTAATTGCTTATAAAATATTCAAAATTGTCATGATAACTGAATAAAATTAAATTTTAAATTTAACTGCAATTGAGAAACGAATAAAATTGAATTTCCAAATTTATTGCAATGCAGAAGGAAAGTTTCACATTCGTGGGCTGATAAGAAGAGTCTAATCTACAATCCAAAAAAAAATTGCCTACACCGACCTGATAAGCAAAATCCTGATTTATTTAAATATATATTATGTTAAAGAAAAATTTTAAATAAAAATACTGAATAATAAAATTTACAATCCTGAAAATCTCCATTTTCCCTCTATTACCCTAGATTGTTTGTGTAACCTTTTAAGCGATAAGATGTAACACACTGTCAAACAGCTACTCGAACTCCCCGAGCACTACGCCGACACTCAAAGCATGCCATCACCAAGGGGGGTGCGAAAAAAAACTAATGAGAGCAAAAGAACTCCACAGAGCCATTTGACTATGGCCCCACGTTGGGCGCCATTTGTAACCCCCTTTCCACCCTTCTGCAAAGCAAAAGGACGGTAGGAGACACTTAGCAGCCAGCAGCTCAGATAAAATTAACCCACCTTGGCAAAGACACACATATGAGCGACGTCACAGGGCAAGGGAAACTCGACATAAGCTTAACAATGTTTTATTAATAAGTAACAATTGATAAATTCGCAATAAATAGTTGTAAATGGATAACAAAACAATTAGGTACAAATAGGTAGGTAATAAATAAAAAACAATAAATCACAGTCGATGGACATAAATTCTTTCATTGATGTAAAAATGATGTAAAAGGTGACGATGGCCAGATCAGGAGAGAATATTTATTTGTTACAAGCAAAAATCAAAATTGTGAAACAGTGAGGCTGAGTATCGAATTTTCAAAGCAAAATTAAATTATTAAAGTAAAATCTTGTGGAATGAAGTTCCCAAATTAATGATTATAAAAACGGTGTCAAATTTTAAGTTGAAATTAAATTATCAGAAAAGTGAAATTTTGTGGAATGAAGTTCCCAAATGCCTTAAGCAATTGATAAGGACAATTAAATAATAATGAATAAATTTGAACTGAGAAAATCTACTCCGCCCAGACCTGGATGGAGGGTCAATTTACACAAAATCATGATACGAGGCCTTGTACTTAGCTTGGAAGTAGATTTCGCAGATGGAGGCGATCAGTACGTCATGATTTTCTGACTGGAAACAGTCAGTGGTGGTTGGGTCCAACCAGAAACGGGGGCCCTGGTGTCAGGACGTCTCCCGGAGTTTCGGCCTTTCCTGCAGTTCCAGGTGACAGGTCGGTGGTGTAGGAGGGACGGCGGGGACTGTCCGCTCATTGTCCCATTACAGGTCCCATTAGGATTCCCATTACAGGTCCCGTCAGGAGTGCCATCCTCATCACGGGGGTTTCATCCCGCTACGACAGAAATGACGTACTTAGTATTTTGAAGCGATTTGCAGAGGCCATCGGATCTGGAGGTGGTTCACAAGAGAACAGAAACAAATTTGATTGAACCCCAATCCAGTCCGAGGACCTCAAATTAAATATTAACAGTTAATAAAAATTAACTAACAGTATGAAAATTAAAGGTAATAAAAATCAACTAATAACATGAAAATTAAATTATACGTGACAGGTGAGATCACGCCATTTTGTTTTGCGTCCGATGATAGGATTAATCCGCAAAGTTTGACGGTGCTAGAGGCATAAATCAAATATCAAAGAATCATAAATTGAACACAAAATAGGTGTCATTTACTACAAAAGCCTATTACTTACCCGCTTGGACAGGAGAACAAATAAAAATTAGCCAGCCATTGATTTTAGGTTATTTTGCTTGCTTGTCTGAAGTATGAATGACCGATTCGACCCCATCACCTTTCCTCGTCACTATCGCTTCTCACGGGACAGAACGAGCCACCACGAACTCTGCCTGCTGCAACGTCAAGTTCGCCCGCGAAGATTGACTAGTTTGAATTCAAATTACGCTCCTGAAGGGAACTTATAATAGCAGGGCTATTATAACGTTACAAATGTCAAATGTATAAACGATTTGTAGCGGCTATTGGCATGCGCATGACAGATGACTATGACGTTTAACTTCAGTGTGTAAGAAGAGGAGTGAAGGAAGAGAATTAATGAAATGTCAAGTTTCTCATTATTGATTTGACATTAAGACATTCAGATTGTACCAAGTTAAGAAGTTGTAATATCTACATAATAATTATTACTTTGTTCATGTTTCCTAAATAAATAAATCATAAACATTAACACATCCAAGTGATAAATATTCATAGAAAGAATTGTTTTCAAGGATATAGTTTTAACGAGTCGAATTTGCCGTGAATCTAAGTATAAAGTTCGTTGAAAAATATGGATAACGTAATGAATTACATACCTTGAATATTATTATGTTAACTAATTTTTTAATACTGAAGCTTACGGAAAAAATATAAAGCTGGGTTTATACAGCTTTTTTAACCGTAAATTTAGGATTAAGCTGCAAAGATTCAGTTCAAATATAGCATTCCAGTATTAGCGTTTACACAAATTTAGATTAAGTTTTTAGCCATTGCACTAAGACGACCTTGAAAGTTCCCAACTTAGCCGTATTTAGCTTTAATTTTAGCTGTAACGTCGATGCTCATACGTCATAATTATTATATTTGTCATTATGAGAGACAATTATTATGATGTGTAAATAATTAAATTAAAGTAATAATAGCCAAATTATATTTCAATAACTCGTCCAATCAGATATTACACAGGTAGTCACACTGCGTTGCCTTGTCGAGCACTTTTTTAAAGTAAAATTAATCATTTCTGCCGTCGTTATCAGCCGTCTCATACCTACTCATCCTACATTACACTGTTGTGCTTCGATCGAGCAGTAGCGGCAAGAATTGTTCCGACCAAAATGCCGAAATATTACAGAAATAATAGTGAAGATAGTGATGTAGAACTTTCTAGGAAGCGAAGGAAACTTATTAAGAAGCTAGAGCAACTAGATAAACTAGATCAAAAGCAAAAGCGTCGGAGTACTAGCAGTAGCTCCTCAGGTAGTTATTTATCCATACTGTACATTGTTGTACAATATAATAGCAAAATATTCAGCTATAAAATTAAAATTAAAAAAGTATAAAACTATTGTGTGGGACAAAACTTTCAATCCCCAAATTCTTTATATAGGTAAAACTGTCAACCTATAATTATTATTCCTGAAACTTAAAATAACAAAAGAACAATGGGGTAAGTAATGAAAAATATATTTTAGGTGAATCAACTGTCTCCAGATATCAGACTCGTAGACCAAATTACCAGGAGTCCGATATGGTAGAAATACCGGATGTTGATGAGTTAGCAAGTGCCGTCAGTGTCAGTATCCAGGGAAGGCAGGAACAAGATAACACAAACAAATATATTCACCCTCAATTGAGTGATGATATTATGAAATTATTTGGGGAAGAACCCGCCGGTTCAGAACCGATATTTGGACCGGAAATACACACAGTAGTAGCAGATCGGTGGAATAAATACTTAACACAAGGGTTGGAGAAACCTGAACGAGAGGATATTACTAAGAAATATTACATTCCCAAAAATATCCCACGGCTACGACCACCCGAATTAAATCCTGAATTGATTGCATCAATGAGTGAATTATCAAAGAAAGACGATAAATACATAGCTACAGTGCAAGCACAAATGGGATTGGGCCTAACATCCATTTCTCAAGTAATTAACAAAACCTTACAAAGGACCGAGACTGCTGGTGAATCAGAGGACGATGCAAGCCTAGTACACCTTATTGATGCAGGAAAACTAATATGTAATGCTTTTTATATGTTGTCTGCTACAAGAAAATTTCATGTAGAGTCTCAAACAAATGTGACTGTAAAGAAAATTGTCAAGGAAAGTCCCATCGACGAGTACTTATGTGGGAAAAATTTCGCTGAGAAATTTAAGGAAATGAAAAATCAGTGGCGTACGGGTAAAGAAATGAAATCTACCGCAGCCTCAACTAAGCCTTTTGCAAGACCATCATCCACATCGAATTACAGAAGTCAAAGAAGCCATTCGTCGCAGTCTTTAAACTTCAGGCCCACGTATCCAAGGTCCAGAATGAGAGAGTGGAGACAGCAAAGCCAAGGGAAAATGGAATTTCCCCGGAAGAAAATTGCTTACAAAAAGTAAATGTAAGTAAACAATATGCTGCTAGACTCCAAAAATTTTCCAACCAGTGGAAAATAATCACTCATGATATTCGTATTCTGTCATGGGTAGAAGGGTATAAAATTCCATTTAATAAAACTCCTGTCCAGTATTACTTATCAGAGTGCCACAAGATGGCAAAAGATGAAAATTATAAACTTACTTCATGTATAAATGAGCTGCTAAAGAAAAATGTGATATCAGAATGTAAATCGTCTGAAGGTCAATTTATTTCCTCATTTTTTCTGATAACTAAATCAGACAACAGTTATCGTTTTATTCTGAATTTGAAACAGCTAAATAAATTTATATCAGTTCCTCATTTTAAAATGGAAAATTTTAAAACTGTTAAAGATTTAATAACTAAAGACACCTTCATGGCAACTATTGATCTTAAGGACGCCTATTATATGGTGGCTATTGATAATAATTACAAAAAATACCTCAGATTTAAATTTAATAAAAAATTATTTGAGTTTAATTGTTTACCAAATGGATTATCATCAGCCCCGTATATGTTTACTAAACTATTGAAGCCTGTTTTGAAATTCTTTAGGGAAAGAAATATTATGTGCGTAATTTACTTAGATGATATTTTAATTCTAGGTCATACAGCATACGAGGTTGTAATAAATGTAAAATTTATTTTATCCACTTTAGAGAAACTTGGATTTTTTATCAACTATAATAAATCTAGGCTAGATCCATCACAATCTTGTAAATATTTGGGTTTCATTTATAACAGTAAAACTCTCACCCTGCATCTGCCCGATGAGAAAGAGATTAAAATCCAACAGTTAGTAAGGAAATTTAGAACTAAAAGTATATGCAAAATTAGAGATTATGCAAAAATGGTTGGAGTCCTCATAGCAGCTTGCCCAGCTGTTAAATACGGATGGCTTTATACTAAGTCTTTGGAACGTAAAAAATTACTTGCACTTTGTAAGTCGAAGGGTAATTATAATGATAATATGTCAATCACAAACGATATTAAAGACGAATTAAAATGGTGGGATCAGAATATCAAAAAATGCTGTAGCGAATTACATTTCACAAATTTCGAAATAGAAATATTTACGGACTCATCTAGGACAGGTTGGGGAGCAGTGTGCGGATCTGAAATCACGCACGGGTTTTGGAACGAACAGGAAATTAAATTTCATATAAATTATTTAGAATTACTGGCAATATATTATGGTCTAGAATGTTTCGGGAGAGAGAAGAAAGATTGTAACATTTTAATTAGAGTTGATAATAAAACAGCAATGGCATATGTCAATAAAATGGGAGGTACTAAGTCTGAGGTATTGAATCAATTGACCAGAAAAATATGGCAGTGGTGTGAGGAAAGGAATTTATATTTGCATGCCTCATATATACCCTCTAGAGAAAATAGCGCAGCAGATAAAGAATCTAGAACATTATCAATAGATACAGAGTATTCTTTAAACGAAAAAGTGTTTGAAACAATTGTTTCATTTTTCGGCCGACCAGCTATAGACTTATTTGCTACAAAAATAAATACTAAATGTAAAATATATGTATCCTGGCTTAAAGATCCTGGAGCTTTTACAGTTGATGCTTTTACAATAAACTGGGGAGGGAGTCTAAATTACGCTTTTCCCCCTTTTCCGCTTATAGGTAAGGTTTTGAACAAAATTATAAACGACAAAGCGGAAGCCATTGTGGTCGTCCCGTATTGGCCAAATCAACCTTGGTACCCATTATTTTTAAGATTGTCCACAGGAGCACCAAAAATTTTTGAAGCTAATAAAGATTTAATTTTGTCCCCATTTAGGACCAGTCACCCTCTGTGGATGCGACTTTCCCTGGCGGCGTCGAAATTATCAGGCAGTCTTTTTTGATGAAAGGAGTCCCAGCCACAGCAATTCCTGTAATGCTTAAATCGCTTAGTCCTGCTACAATTAGACAGTATTCCAGCACAGTTAAGAAATGGTGGGAATACACAAAAAAGAATAAATTAAGTATGTTTAATTGTGATCTTGGAGGTATCTTACTTTTCCTGAATGAATTATTTGAAATGAACAATCTGACTTACTCAACTATAAATGCACACAAATCAGCCTTAACATTGATTTTAAATATTTCTAGCAGCGATGAAATATTAATTAAACGATATCTAAAAGGTATTTTTAAAATAAAACCAAATTTTCCTCGTTATGCTACAACTTGGGATCCAAAAGTGGTGCTCGATTACCTAGAATTATGGCATCCCTTAGATCAGCTACCACTAGAAAAACTGGCTAAAAAATTAGTCATGTTACTACTTCTTGCATCCGGACAAAGAGTTCAAACTATTTCAAAAATTAATTTAAAAAAAAAACATTTCTCAGACAGAGGATGGAATTATCATAACTATTACTGATATCTTAAAGACATCGCATCCTAATCGAGATCAACCAATATTAAAATTTAATTATTTCAGTAAAAAACCCGAACTGTGTGTCGCTAAGACCTTAATAAAATATTTAGCAGTTTCAAGGAGCTTTAGGAAGAATGAGGAGTACCTAATACTAACTCATAAAAAACCCTTCCATAGGGCTTCGACTCAAACAATCAGCCGCTGGGTTAAAGACGTTCTTGCCAAGAGTGGCATTAATACAGAAATATTTAAAAGTCATAGCGTAAGGCATGCTTCAACTTCAGCGGCGATCAGGTCAGGTGTAAATGTTGAACAGATAAAAAACACTGTAGGCTGGAGCAAAAATTCAGAAGTTTTTGCAAAATTTTACAATCGCCCCTTACAACAAGACCTAAATTTAATAGAAATTGCATTAGGTAAATGAATTTTCAAAATAATAATGAACTATAATATAGGTCTAGAAATACTGTTTCAAAAATTAAAGAGTTTTGTCAAATATTATGTTTGAGTTTGTTTCTGTCGGTGCACAAAAATGTAAATTGCACTTGTTGAGTTTGGTATTGCATAAAAGCATAAAAGTTATATTATGAATTATCATGTAAATACGTTTCAATTATTGTTATTGTTAAATTAAATTATTATAATGAATTATTATGTAGGTAATACGTTTCAATGTTGTTAAATTAAAATATTGTTTACACTACACTTAAATACAAAATTGATGAAAAATAGATTGTAAGTCTTTAAACATCTACCTGTGTAATATCTGATTGGACGAGTTATTGAAATATAATTTAAGGAACAAACGACTTACCTTAAGGAAGTTCGTTCCGAATTATATGAATATAACTCGTCCAATCAGATATGGCCCGCCCAACGTCTACCCGCAAGGATTCTCATGTACCCTCCCTTATTGCTAATCTATTTTTCTTCTTCTACGCAAACAGTGTAATGAAGGATGAGTAGGTATGAGACGGCTGATAACGACGGCAGAAATGATTAATTTTACTTTAAAAAAGTGCTCGACAAGGCAACGCAGTGTGACTACCTGTGTAATATCTGATTGGACGAGTTATATTCATATAATTCGGAACGAACTTCCTTAAGGTAAGTCGTTTGTTCCTTAAATTATTCAAAATAAATGTTCAAAAGAATCAAACATAATACCTACCTACCAAAATTTATTATATTAATAATTATTATTTTTCATAAATGTAACGGAAAAATGTCAACTTGTCAGTTGAGAACATGCTGTATAAACCTTAAATACGTATGTATTTGTATAAACACCTAATTAATGCTAATGTAAAAACTAAATTGCTTTTAAAATTGGGGCTAAAACTACTGCAAAATTCAACTTGTATAAATACAGCATTATGTCACCCGGAGTACAATTCTTGTGTTCAATTGCACGGCTCTAAACGGCTCACACTGAGAAAAATCAGGTCGCAATATTTAACTTAGCGCGAGTTAAAACGGAATTATGTCAATGTTAAGTCAATTATGTTGAAGGAAAGGTATTGTTGTAAATATCAATGAATATTTTTAATTTTGCATTTTAAAGTTAACGAAAGATTAGTTAAAAGTCAACCATTTTACATTTAAGACAATCTATTTGTTATAATCTTACTATGAGGTAAAACTATAATTAAAGTTTTGCTCTTTTATTACTAAGTTAATGCGGAAGTTAATATTACTTTTATAATTTAATATTCAACTCGGGGATGTAGTAAGGAAATTATAAGATTGAACCGCAAGCACAACAAGCTGTAACTTAATATTAACAAGTGAATGTTAATATCTATTTCTAGAACACGCTGTTTCAAACAAACTGTTTAAATGTTAACGTAACAGATTATTTTTAAACCTTGGAAAACTATACGAGTATAAGGGCTTGCATCCGGGCAGGCATCAGCGTATTGCGTCATTCGCTTTTAGTACTTATATGGAGTGCGTGTCCGTCCGCAGTATTCTTGTGTTGTGAGTAGCAAGAATAATTATTATTGTGAATCACGAATTATTATCAACTATATAGGTAAGTTGTCACTGTTTTATTTTCTTTAGAGATATAAGTTCATCATATTATAAGCAATCCCAATTTCCTTATTTTTTGTATAGGAGATCATGGCGGATGAAGAGATGAAAAATCTTCTAAAAGAATGGGATCTAGAAAACCTAATTCAGGTATTTGCCGGTAAGTCTTTTAACCCTTTGAGGACAACCGGTTACCAGTAGTAACCACGAATTCTAATTTTTTTCTTTTAAATCCTACTGGTTTTTATGGGTAACCATACGTGAATTTTGTATTGCCTATCCTTCAGGTACATGATGAAAACACTGTAGTAGCCACAGCTGTTTGAATATTCGAATTATTCGATTCTATTTCGATTCAATTCATTGCAAGTCGTGCGCGGTGAGGTTAGGAGTGATTGTACCTGAAGTTTTTTGTGTTTTTAACTGTTTTTTGGACAGAAAAATCAAAATGGCAGGTAAGGTTTCTTTGTTAAATATAATAAAAAGCAATTAGTATATTTGCGGACAATAATATTATTTTTTTATCAGTTTTTTCAAGCTTACTAGTCTATGGTTAGTGTAGATAACCACTAGGAAAACAATACATAAATAATACAAAAATTTTTTCAGGTTGTAGTAATTGGCGTTTAGAAGACCTACGAAATATGAATCAAAACGACCTATTTGATTTTATAGACAGCATTCCTAGCGATTGTGAATCTGCTGCATCAGACGCAGAAGATTTCATGGGAGACGAGCCCCTCCCATCTACAAGTAATTTTGTTCCAATTGAGCAATCCAATCTTGATGAAGAAATAGTCATAGAACCTGTGCAAGAAGAAGATACCTCAGAATACCAACGTGAACTACAGAATGATTCAGATAGTGACGATGATATTCCGTTGTCTAGAGTGAAACTGCGCAACGCAAACTCAACAATTAGTTGGACAAACAATGTTTTTCATTGTTCAAACGTCAACCCCTTTATTGAAGAAGTTGGTCCTAATTTGCCACACGCTGTTGAAAACCCATTAGATATATTTTTAAAGTTATTCTCAGAGAGACTTATAAACAATATCGTTTTCCAAACTAATTTGTATGCGCTACAGAAGAACGGTGGAGGCCACAATTTTGCTCCTACTACAAGTGATGAGGTAAAAACTTTTCTTGGTGTAAATCTTCTAATGAGTATGAAGAAAATGCCAAGCTACAAAGATTACTGGTCTGCCAGAGATGACCTAAGGGATTTTTATATTAGTTCGGCAATATCCAGGGATAGATTTCAGTGGTTACTGAGCCATTTACATTTGAACGATAACTCTGTTCAGCCCAGAAAACAAGACGCTAATTTTGATAAATTATTTAAAATTCGACCTATGATAACAGAATTGTCAGAAAATTTTCTTATCTTTATGAAACCGAGTGAATTTCAATCTGTGGATGAAAGTATGATAAAATTCAAAGGTAGAAATAGTATCAAACAATATATGCCAAATAAACCAACGAAGAGAGGCTATAAGGTTTGGGTCAGAGCTGATGCTACTGGATACATGTGTGAATTTCAGATATATACGGGGAAAGTTGATGCACCTGAAACTAATTTAGGTCATCGTGTTGTAAAAGATCTAACAAGGCAGTTAGTTGGAAAACACCACAAGGTTTTCTTTGATAACTTTTTTAATTCTATTCAGTTGAATAGAGACTTATTATCGGATGGAATCTACGCATGCGGAACTGTTCGTCGCGGTAGAAAAAATCTTCCCGATTTGAAAATTGATAAAAGTATGAAACGTGGGGATATTGATTGGAGGGTATCTACTGAAGGTCTTACTGTCCTAAAATGGATGGATCGACGGAGTGTACTATTTCTTGGTAATTTCCAAAATCCAGAAGAAGTATCCACTACGTCTAGAAGGAAGAAAGATGGCAGTGTGGAAGAAATAAGTTGTCCAGAACTTGTTAAAAATTATAACCGTCATATGGGCTATGTGGACAAGTTTGACATGTTCCACAGTATCTATAGAATAGACCGAAAATCTCATAAGTGGTGGCACAGGATTTTTTTTTATTTTCTCGACGCCTGTGTGGTAAATGCATATATTTTATTTCAGCAACGAACCCAAACAAAGAATTTTACTTTGAAGTCCTTCCGGCTTGCTGTTGCCAGTGGATTAATTGGTGCATCCATAAACCCTAAAAAACGGGGCAAAAAACCACAACAAACGCCCACAAATAAATTTAAAAAAATAGTTCCACAAGACGTGAGGTACGACAAAGCCGCGCACATGCCAGAACGTTGCAATTCCCTTAGATGTGCAAATTGTAGCACAACAGTCAGTGTACACCGTACAATATGGAAGTGCATCACTTGTAATGTTGGTTTATGTTTAAATAAAGACAGAAACTGTTTTTCAGCGTACCACAGAAAATAGTCTCTATGTTCCTAGTGGTCACGTATAATAACCACATCTTTTTGGGAAATTTGAAAATTTTGAAAAATATTTGGACTATTTTTTTATGTTAATAAAGTCACTTTAAACAAAAAAAATTCGTTGGTTTTTTATTTTTTAACAAAATTGAATTTCTGTCCTCAAAGGGTTAACTAATATAAAAAAGGCACTTCCCTAAGATCAAAACGTATAATACTGTTGATAAGTGCGTCGTCCACACAGGTATACCTAATACCAAGAGTACCTATATGGTACAACAGAAGTTTTTTTTTAGAGCTTCCGCCATGTTAGTTTTCTTTGCAATTTTAAACTGAAGTCTTCGGAAATTATCGAAATGTTCACATACGGATTAAACAAAATAATTGCCCTATTCTATTCTATACTTGCATTAGTACCTACATCATATCTTTTGCTAATACGTATATTTTTTCGAAATGTTGGAACATGTACCTATAACTGTAATCATCGCGTAGCGCTGGTGTGCTCCGGGTCAGGCGAGGTCATGTTAAATTTTTTATTTATTTATACGATAGAGTGCATTTCTTTTAAGTGTTGCCATAGGGAATGACATGTTAATACTTTTACACCCCATGTTAACTTATGTTGTGTGACAGCTTAGAAGTCGTTTTTAATATTCAATAATAGTAGCATCTTCTTAGACAATACAACCTGTCAGAAAAACCCGTTATTGTTTAATGTAATTATACAGGGTTTTGAGTATTTCGTGGCTCACTATTGGGATATCGAAAAGAGTAAAAGATTCATGGTTGGTTGTACCTATTACAAAATCAGAAACAAAATTTGTTCAAAAATTTTAATTTTCAAGGCCGACTAGATCCTAGAGTTTTCATAGTGAACTTGGGTTTTTCTTATTGCCACTATATTTTTTTGTATCATTCGGTGTAAAAAAAAAATGACGGAAACGAAAATCTCTTACCTACATTTAAAAAAAAATAAAAAAAATAAAAAAAAATAATAAATTTTTCAAAAAATTCCGTAAAATAAATGTTTTTACAGAATGTTTTCTATTGGAAATGTTTTTATTAACTGAAATTTCATTTACATACATAATATTATACTTATTGTTCCAGAACAAGAGGTAGGGTTAGAGGTATTGAAGACATTAAGCGAGGAAGAACTAAAAGAACTTGTACCGAAATTGGGGCAAAGAGTGCTTATTAAACAAGCACTGCATAATCTTATCAAGGTAAAAATTTTAGACAATGCGATAGTGAAATAAAGCTTGGCTACAATAATAATAATGGTAATAATTAATAATAACAGATACTAAGTTAAATTCAAATAAATATAAAAAATACTCGGTATTGTTTCACAAACAAGTAAATCAATACCAAGTGTTTTATTTTTATTTAATTTAAACTTAGTTATAAATCATGTTTGACAAAAAATAACCGATTAAATCTCTTGATTTAATAATACTACAGTCTTTTGGATTTGTAATTTATTACAATTTTTTTCACCCCCAGAATTATTATTATTATTATTATTATTAAGTTTTTTTTTATTAAGATCATAATCATATCAGCACATTTTGGAACAAAAAAGACTGATGACAAAATTATTTTTGAAACCCTGATTTTTTTAATAGGTATCCGAGCTATATTTATATTGAATCTAAAATATATGACATCAGTTTCTTAAAAACAAACTTTAATTTTTAAAGAAAACTTTCATTTTAATAAAAGTTTTTGCTTCATCTCCAACATATTATAAAAAATTACAAGAAAATGACACTTTTTCCTATTATAGGTTTCTGATCCTAAACCAATATGCCTAACGGAGGACAGTGATTGCGCGAGTAGCTCGTATTCTCACCATACTAATCCAACTTCCCTAACGGAGCACAATGATTGCGCGAGTACCTCGTATGCTCACCTTACCGACAACGTTGATTGTGATGATACCTCATCAATTTCCCATCATGTAGATGAGGAAAGTTCTGCGTAAGTATTGTTATGGCAGCTTTTCCCCCCTTCTACTTTTTTAATTTTATTTATATATTAAATATTTATAAGTCGATTAAAATTTGCCGCCGTAAACTAAAATTATAAATTATTTTAGAGGGCACACTTGTTACCAGTTGGGTTCAGTTGAAAATAATATACTTATAATATTCAAGTAAGCTTGAACCAAAATAAAAAATATAGAATTTGAAAAATTTATCACTCGCAACTTGAACAATTTATACAAAATACAAACAACGAAACCCTCCTCTGAGCTCTCTGAACAAACTGTTAGCTCTACTACACAACGATTTAAAATTAATTACATAAAATATCTAAACACACAAGATTTTCCTTCTTATCTTCTATTTCCACTCTCAATTCGCCATTAATTTCAAAGTTAATTTTATTTCGGTATACACAATCCCTCCAATCCTTGAACTTTTAATGTCATTCCAATTATTCTCTAATTGCGTTCTTCTTTAACTTCTTCATCAACTTATTCTCTCGTACTCAATTCGTTTTCTATTTTTTAAGTCTTTCAATATTGTGTGTCTTCGTTGTTTCTGTTTATTTTATAAATAATTATTGATCCTTTTTTAATTTTCTCTCAAACGCCTTCACTCTCCTTTCTTTCGGTCACATTCTCTTGATATACTATTGGTTTTATATATAATTTTTAAGCCACAAATTTTTTCGAGATCAGCTTCTCTCTCTTATTTCCGTTGATTATCTTTTGATTTTCCATCACAAATAACTTTCTCCTCCTCTATTTTTATTTTTTTTGCAACTTCTCTCTAATTAATTTCTAATCATCTTTTTTTGTTGCCTATAAAATATTCACTTCTCTCTTTTTTTTTCATTCTGTTTTCTTGATTTATTTTAACAATCACCAAAAATTTTGTTTTACATACTTCGAATTATTAATTCTTAATACATTTTATCATTATTATTGTTGCAAGTTAATAATTTGGTTGTCACACTATTTATATTTTATTGAAACCTGAGAGTATAATTTTTCCATATACAGGGTGTTGATTTTCAAAGCGGGCCATAGGGAATTAGCAATGCGAAAAATAGCATTACTAGATTGTCAAAAGGTAGAAACGTCATTTTTGTTTAGGCAAAGCCATATTTTTTTTTTATTTTACATTAAAAATTACTTGATTTTTTACCAAATAATTTTGGAAAACAATGTGAAATTAAAGTAATTTCTGATATCAAGAGCTATGCGCAATAATCTTAGCTTCATTTTGATACTACCTAAAACTATTTCTGTCAGTTTAAACGGCGAGCAGGAATCCTTAAAAAACAACTTTCGCAATGCTAATTCCCTAAGGCCCGCTTTGAAAATCAACACCCTGTATATGAACATGTGAATATGTTTCAAATCATTGTTATTTTTTCTCTTTATTCCATGTGTACGCCAGTGTAATCTCAACAAGGCAAAGTTTTTTATATACATTACCCTTAACCTCTGCCATCATCAATGTAGAGAACTCTAGCAATACCCATAAAACAACGGAAGGGAAAAGTCTTCTAAGTTTTATTGAAGAAAGATTTAACTTAAAAGAACTTTTAAATAAAACCTGCATGGGAAGAGCTGTGATTGCGTCGTATAAGGCCCACAATCACTTGACAACGCGTTGCCAAGGATATTTGGTGGATATAATTGCGTCCTATTTTTTGGATAACGATTTTTCGTAAGTTTTACGTTTACCATTTCAATTAATTTAAAGAGTGTACATATATTATTTTTAGAAGATTAACAAACCTGGATTTTAAAGCGGTGGCTGAAGTCATACACAAGGAATTTCCAAACGAAAAACCCGAAGTGTATTACATCCCACCTATAAGGAAAAGGGACAACAAGAGGAACAGCAGGTCGCTTTCCTCGAGAGGAAAGTTCGCTGATAAATACAGAAATAAAGTGACATTCCTAAGGGAGAACAAAGTTGCACCTAACTTAAGGTTTCATTTTGCCGATGACGAAACAAGTGACTCTGAGTCTAAAGGTAAAAATTTTTCACTTGCCTATATACAGGGTGAGTTTTTTTCAATGTTTAGTACAGGGATCTCGTAAACTACTGCAGTTAGAGGAACGGTTAAATGGGGAAAGAAGTGCAGTTTTATGAGCTTGATTCGAAACAGCTTTTGTTTTTTTGAAAATCTCTATGGCTTCCTAGATATTTAGCAAAAAGTAAATTCCGAGGATTTCTTTACACCGAGATAGCAGTCTTATTATTGGGATTAGAGAAAAATCGTAAAGGAAAACCTTTTAGACGATTTCATAAACAATAAAACGGCGTTACAATTTTTTCTATTTGTTGAGTCATTTTCGAGCTATGACGTAAACTTGTGTTTTTTTAAATGTAAGTCATAGTTGGCTATGACATCATTCGATATGTCTTTTTTTTCTAAATACAACGATATAAAACTCGATATCGATTTTTCGGGAAATAAAAAAGTTAGGACGGTTTTTAATTTTATTTCCTCAAATACGTGGTATAGGCGCTGAATTTAATAGTTAATTTTGAATTGAAAATCTTATAATGAATCAATAGTTCAACGGGATAGCTAGTTTTCGAGAACTTTAAAAAAAATATTAATTTTAATTCTAATCTTTCAAAAATCTTGTAACAATACCTACCTACGCTGTAGAACAACTTTAGACTAAAAATATTCATATCAAAATGTGGCGGTTGCTTAGCAACAGCAACAGAAACAGTGAAACTATAAAATTTGACAGTTATAGTTACTGAGAGGCTTATAATTTCCATTGAACTTTAAGTATGAAGTCAGGTTTTGCAGAAGTTCTTAGATCGTATAACCTGCAAGGTTATTACTAGTATGGAGTTTTCCAACCAAGAGAAGCGTGATATGATAGAATGTTATATTCAGTGTCAAAAGAATGCTGTCAGGGCTGCGGAACAATATTTTCGCAGATATTTTAATCGTCGTTAACCTTTTATATTCAAATGTTTCATAATATTTTCTAGAGTTACTAGATGGCTATTAGAAAATTTGTAGTTAATTAAGTATAATTGTTTGCATAGAGGATTACAAATTATTCTGCAAAATTATCTATGTATAATTTCAAATTCAACTGAGGTCTATCAGTTATGCTTACATGGCCGCCTAGTTAAGTTGACGAAATAAAATTAAAAACCGTCCTAAATTTTTATTTCCTGAAAAAACAATATCGAATGTATTTAGAAAAAAAAGACATATCGAATGATGTCATAGCCAACTATGACTTACATTTAAAAAAAACACAAGTTTACGTCATAGCTCGAAAATGACTCAACAAATAAAAAAAATTGTAACGCCGTTTTATTGTTTATGAAATCGCCTAAAAGGTTTTCCTTTACGATTTTTCTCTAATCCCAATAATAAGACAGCTATCTCGGTGTAAAGAAATCCGCGGAATTTACTTTTTGCTAAATATCTAGGAAGCCATGGAGATTTTCAAAAAAACAAAAGCTGTTTCGAATTAAGCTCATAAAACTGCACTTCTTTCCCCATTTAACCGTTCCTCTAACTGCAGTAGTTTACGAGATCCCTGTACTAAACATTGAAAAAAACTCACCCTGTATACACAGTGTTTAATTTTTTTCCAGTGTCATTTTAGGAGATGATAGAGAATTGCAAAATACGTGGACTTTTCTCACAAAATATTTTTTAGAAAGGCATAATAATGGAGGGCGAAGTCTTCAATAAATTTGTGTTTGTCTTCCACATAATAAAATTTGAACAATAAAAATTGTTCCAGTTTGCATGCAGGCACAGGAAAATGTTTACCCCACAAAAGAGCGAAAACAACACATAATATCAAAATTTTGCAAGCGTACTTTTCTTTTCAAATTAGAACGTAAAATCTAAAAATATGATCATCTGTGAAAAATATCCAGAGGTGTAGAATATTGGGTGGAAAAATGAGGGAAACCACCACCACCACCAAAATATCTACGCCGCTGGACAGTTTTCGAAAAAGTTATTTAATCAATGAATAATAGGTATCAACCTTAAAGCTACGTGTACCAAATTTGAACAACATCGCTCAAGCGGCCCTATAAAGTTATTCCTATAATTAAATGTCATACCTCAACTTTGAAGACTTCTACCTCCGTCATTCTGAAAAATATTTTTTGATGAAAGTCCACTTATTTTGCGATTCTCTATCACCTTTTAAAATGATTGGTAAAAAATGAAACACCCTGTATATATATAATATGTATATATTTATAATTTATATATACCTATTTTAATTTAAAAATCATGCACAGAGTCTCCAGTTAATATTACTGCCGAAAATACTGACAACCATCAGTGGCTAAAAACTAACATAGAACCATGGAACATAGTTCAAAACAAATGGTCTTCCACATATGAAATGAGATGTGCCTATCTAAATAAAGATGTCTCACTAGATGACATTTATAACGAGTGGCCAATTCTGAAACAAAACTTAGCTTACACCCTGGTAAGTTGATTACCGGAATTATTTATTGTATGCATATTAGTCTTAAATTCGATATACCTAATGATATGATACACTAACAAACATAATTTTTTCAGGTTGATGAAGATTTCTCAAAGAGTTATCCTGAATGTACGAATAATTTATCTATCCAATGGGAAAGCAGTTTTCGCAAATTGCTCAATTTACGCAAAAGCTCACTTGGTAATACAGATTCTGTATTTGTGAGCATTCTTTCTTCTCCATCGCTTAACAAAGGTAAAAAGACCGATATTTAATGAGCGCACATTGTAGATTTTTATTGCAAAGGAAGTTCAATGCTGTCTACGTTTTAAAAAGCATTCCTGGTGGCAGATATATTTTTTAGATCTTGAATTATTGTTTTATCATTGGCTTAGACACTTTTCCTTTAAAATTGTATAAATAGCATAGATTCAGCTTTCCTTTAATAAAAAACTGGAATGTTTGCCTCACAATTTGTGTGTTTTTAAGAAAAAATAATCAGATGGCCCAATCTTTAGTTCCTCTTTAGTCTATTATTTTTAATATTAACTATTTTGTAATACCGCACAAACGCTTACCAATGACCTACACCAGGTTGTTCCAATCAATAAAGTCCACATTTAGTCTTTGAAAATAAAAAATAGTTTTTTTAGAATATACATAAGTAGAATTATTCAAAATTTCATGCTTGGCAGTATCAATGCAAAACGGTTTTATTACAGTTTTAAGTTACAGTAAAAATTCCATTTTAGCCAATGACACATCTTGAAAAAACCATACGTTGGTCTAGATCTCTTACTGCGGATTAGATAAATTAAGCACTGGGAGGACAGAGGCCAATACTCATATAATATAAGTAACCCATGAAAACATGTATTTTAACCTTAAAATCTGAAAACATAAATTTCAATGTGTTTTACATTTTTCACAGACTATTGCCATTATTTGATGACTCTATTACTTGCCTCATTACTACCATGCAAACTAAAACTTTCAACAAGTAAGAAACAACAATGGAGACCTACAACAGAAGATATTAGAGAAGCGGTTATAACAAGAGTTGAGGTATAACTTATACTTTTTGTGGGTTTTTGAGTTTTATAAATTTTATGTGGCGTATTTCAGTTGCCTGGAGATATATTACCCAGAATTTCAGAAAGGAGAGATAGATGTATTAAAAACGGAACAGCAAGATTGCCTTTCGTCATTGTTGAAGTACAGAATGATAAAGAAGTCACCAATATTTATGTAAGTGTCCAGGAGAATTTATACAAAGTTCCATCTGTTTTAAAAGGACTAGATATATGTTTTAAATTTTTCCATGTCCTACAAATAAAATACCCTATTGAAGCTGAACATTTTTGGTTGTACCTTCAGTTGGCGATTTATAAATTTGAAACTAAATTCGATAACAAAATACCATCACTTATCGATATTGTCCATAAAGTTAATTTGCATAATTAAGATTTTGTAATAATTCTTTAAAATGGTGGATATATCTTGCAAGCATTGTGTGAAAGAACATACTTTTAAAGACATGTCAGTTTTCTTCAGGCATATTAAAATTTATCATCTATATGTAACCGAATTATTTTGCGGCTATAAGTCATGTGCTCGTAAATTTTCTAATATTTATGCGTTGAAGAAGCATATGCAAAGTTATACTCATAATTTTCTACACATGAAAGGTACTGAAAAATGTAATCAAATTTCTCAGAAGATAAGGGATACTCCTGGTGAGTCCAGTGTTGAAGTAGAATCAATTTTTACAGAGGACAAGACTGTCAACTTCGGCAGTTCTAGTCATCGTCCAGTGGATATTAAAACCAGTGTGGCTAAATTCATTTCGAAATTTTATAATGATCCTTCAGTAACGCGAAAAACCGTACAGAATATAGTAGAAGAAACCAGTGAACTTATTTCAGATGTTCTTGATGTAATAAAAGATAGTGTAAAGCAACATTCAGATAGGCTTGATCCAGATTTACTAGCAAACTTGCTCTCAGAGATTTCAATTAATCCATTGAACGATTTTTCTACGGAATACAAAAGATTTAAATATTTTGAAAATTGCAGAATTTCATAAAGCCTACACCCTTTCTTATAGGACACATGTTGGATGATAATCGCGGTAAAGCAGGAGTGAGTTTGGATTATAAAAAATGCGAGGGTCAAATAGTTCCTATGAAAAATGTACTGCAGTTGTTTCTTTCAACAGGTAATGTGCTTGAAACTATAAAATGCTACATATTAAGTGAAGAATGTTCCGAAAATGAAAATATCACTTCAATATTTAATACCAAGTTATGGTTTACAGTAAAAGCTAAATTTAAAGGAAAGTTTGTTATACCTCTGGTTGTTTACTTCGACGACTATGAACCAGGAAATCCATTGGGCAGTCAGGCCGGCTTACATAAAATAGGTGCTTTATATTTTTCAATAGCTGGCATTCCCCCACAATTTGCTTCACGTTTGGAAAATATTTTTTTATGGGGTCTATTTTATTCAAGTGACCGAACCTTGCATGGAACGAGAAAAGTTTTACAAAAATTTATAGAGGACTTAAAATTTCTCGAAAATAATGGCATAATTGTTGAAAACACTGAAACGAGCGAGAGAATATATTTTGCATTAATGTTCATTTTAGGTGATAATCTAGGCATAAATTCTATGTTGGGGTTTTGTGAGTCTTTTACTTCTGGAAATTTTTGCCGAGTTTGCAGATGCGATAAAGAAGGTTCACAAATAATGGTTCAGGAAGATGTAAACCTTCTAAGAAACAAAGTAAACTACGATCAAGATTTGTTGAACAGAACTGGAGGTGTTAAGATTTCATGTATCTGGAATGAATTACTTAGTTATCATAATGTTGTGAATTTTTCGTTTGATATAATGCACGATATTTACGAAGGTGTTTGTAGATACGATATTGCAGAAATATAGCATTGCCTAATTTATGAAAGAAAATACTTCACATTGGAACAACTAAACAATCGTATTAAGTACTTTGACTACAGAGCAGTGGCGAAGCGTGAGAGTAGACAAGGTAGACAATGTCTACCCAAATAACATCATAACATCATGAATAAATTCTTTAAAAATTATTAATTTTTTTAAATAAAAAAATTATAAAATATTTCTTTAAAAATCATCTTATTGAATGTCAGTTGCGATAATAAACTTTAAATTGTCGCCGAATGCCGCTAAATCAAGCTATAACAGGGCACAGAGTCGTCTATTGGGGGTAGATAGACACTTCTCCGATTGTCTTCACTAGTGCATGTTCATGTGATCACCAGATGCTCCGATCACCACCGACCTCATAGAGCGACTGCTTTCTTATGCAGCTATTAACGTGGAGAGTAGACATTCGGAATTTTGGCTACTCTGGCGGACCAGTGTAAATATATACAAGCTCTTAACGTGTAATAAATCGAGACGGTTGCCGACTATTGACTTGGGCGACTGGACTATTTCTCTGAATGAAATATTTTAGATTATGAGCGCAAATTTCTTAGTATTTAGTTTTTTATTATACCTGTCACCCTTCCAGTTCCTAGTGCTTTCCGATTTCTTATGTTCAGCACTTTTAGGTCTTCTTTCTTTGATTCCTTTACGATTTTTTAACTTAGTTAATCTTGTTAGTTTGTTGAGTACATTCACACTGCCGCTGCTGTGTATAATTATATAAATATTAATAATCGTATATAATTATTAAATAATTTAAAAAAATCGTCATTTAAGAAATCGTATGTCCTCTACATATTCTATCACATACAAATACCTACATAATTTTATTTCAAATTTTATTTTCTTAAAATTAAAATATTAAATATAGTTTTAATATTTCCTATTATTATTATATGTAGGTAGATAGGTTTCGGGGTAGGTACCTATCTTGCTATCTCCATAAAATTCGTGATTATAGTAGGGTTTTTTGTGTGAGAAGATGGCTGAATTGAACGGAGTTGAAGTTGCAGACCCCATTGAATTTTTAAAAACCAAAAATTTTTCTTCTCTCAGTTTGGAAGAAAAATTGCATTTGAAAAATTCACAGAAGAAGCCCGAACTTCACATATGTCAAAAAGACGGAAAAACCACGCGAAACTTTAACACTAAGTGGTACACAACGTTCCCTTGGCTTACCGGAAGTGTTAAATTCAATAAAGTGTATTGCTTCCCTTGTGTGTTGTTCGGAGGAGACGACTCAGCGTGGGCAAAAGATGGAGTGGATACAATAAAAAATTTTGTTGCCAAAGCAAACAAACATGGAGCATCCAGGAAACATATTTCCTGCATGGACTTCTTTCAAATGCTGGGAAAAGTGCGCATTGATCATGCTTTAGTAACGTCGGTTAAAATTGACGCTCTACGTCATAATGAAAAAGTAGCTAAGAATAGAAAAATTTTGGGAAGACTCATTGATGTCGTTTGTTTTTTGGCAAAACAAGAACTGCCATTCCGAGGTCATAATGAATCAGCAAGTTCCAAAAGCAAAGGTAAGTTTATTTATTTTATCAGCGCACGTCTAAGAAAGAGCTGAACAGAAGTTTTATTTTAGGCAACTATTTGGAACTTCTGGATTTGCTCGCTTCCGAGGAATCACTTATGTGGGATCACCTAGAAAGCACCAGTGTGTTTAAGGGCACTTCAAGTGACATCCAGAATGACATAATCGAATCGGTGCACCATGTAACAATACAGTTAGTTTTAGAAGAACTGCGACAAGTTGAGTTTGTTTCTGTACAAGCAGACGAAACAACAGATGTCTCGTGCCGCTCGCAGTTTAGCATAATATTAAGATATGTTTACAAAAATGAAATTTTGGAAAGATTTTTAGGTTTTCATGATGTTTCCGGCGATAAAACTGCCAAAGGTTTGACTGACAAAATATCTGATGTTTTAAAGTTTTGTAATGTTACTGATAAGATAATCTCCCAGACATATGATGGCGCGAGTGTAATGTCAGGGTCTAAAGGTGGTGTGCAAGCAATGGTAAAGAAAATTTGTCCCCTCGCATTATTTATACATTGCTATGCCCATCAGCTTAATTTGGTTCTTCTGCATTGTTCTAAACGCATAAAAGAAGTCAAACTGTTTATTTGCAATTTAAGCTCTTTCAAAAGTTTCTTCTCTCGGTCACCTCTGCGCATGCAAGAGCTTCGCAAAGAAGGTTTTTCCATTCCTGGTGGTGCTGACACAAGATGGAATTTTCATTCTCGGTCAGTTTTCACAATAAATAATAATTATAAAGCTTTATTCAAAATCACTAATTTCATAATAGCGTCTGATAAATTTGATCCCGAAACCACGAACATGGCAATTGGCTTGAATAACATCTTGAAAAATCCAAAATTTTTAGTATTATTATGTTTATTCCAAAAAATTTTCAATATTTCGGATCATCTATTTATAGTTTTACAATCTAAAATTCTCTCGAATCCAGCTATTTGCTTCCAAGAAGTTAACCAAGCAATAAAAAATTTATCTAAACTGCGAAAAAATGAAACAATTGAAGACTGTAACCGAGAATGCAAAAACATGATGAGTTCAGTTGAAGTTGAAATAACAGAAACTGTCGAAAATGCATTTCTTCATTTCAGTAGAATTGCTTTTGAGGTGCTTGATACAATTCTTATACAAATGCAGGACAGATTCCAAGACATTGGTAAACTCTCATTTGTAAACCTCGTCAACAAAATTAATTTTTCAGATTACACGAAAAAATTTCCAAACCAAATACTATTGGATCTGAATACGACCTATCCGAACATTTTCAATATTCAAAAACTAGAGAACGAGCTTATTGTTATTTACAGCTGTGATGTGAAAAATAAATTAGAACCATTGCAGTTGTTTAATTTTATCTGCCGTAACAATTTGGAAGAAGTTTATAGTGAAATCACAAAATTATTAAAAATTATTTTCACGATACCACTGACGACCGCTTCATCCGAAAGATCTATGAGCACCCTAAAAAGAATAAAAACGTACTTGAGGAACTCAATGAGTAACGACCGATTGACATTTTTATCTACTATTAGTATTGAAAAAGACACTGTCGCTAATTACTTAAAATATCCAAGTTTCAAAGATCAAGTTATTGATCATTTTGCTTCAAATAAAACAAGAAGAATAGACCTTTTGTATAAACATGTTTAATTGATTTTTCTTACTTTTTTTTACCTATTCGTAACTGTCAGCAACAATTTCAATTAGTTAGGTACTTACTTTTATTTCATACATGTATTTTTTATAATTATAGGTAGGTATATACATATGTATATACTTAGTCTATAATTTTTATTTTTATTTTGTTGTATTTTAGATACAATTTATAATTGTATTTATTAATTTATTATATTGTTGTATAATTTATTATTTTTTCTTTTTCATATAACTGCATAATATTTTCATATTTAATCTTTATTTTATTAGGGAGTATTTTGATTTATTTTTCTCCTAGCTGAATTAGCTGAATTAAGTAATAAATAAATATAAATTTACTGTCAGAATTTGAAATAATTATAACTTAATACCTACCATAGCACGAAACGAGATTCTCTAGGGCCGCGAAATAGTAGGAATTTCTTTTTACATTCGTTTACTGATGAATTACAATATATAATTTTAAAGTGATATTTTTATGACTTTTATTGTTATTTATTTGAAAAATTTTTCCGGGGGGGTACCCCCGGTCCCCCTCCCCCTGCTGGGGGGTATTCCATACCCCCCAGACCCCCCGGTTTGTCTACCCTATTTCTAATACCACGCTTCGCCACTGCTACAGAGATGCATATGATGTGGGCAATCGCGTACCTACTATAAATAAACATCACATTGAAAAAAGAAACTTGGTAATATCCTCAGCCGAAATGTCTTCATTACTAACTTATTTAGGTTTTTTGGTTGGAGACTTAGTTGAGGAAGATGATGAATGCTGGATTTTTTTTTTAACTATGTTTGAAATGATTCATATTATTGCAAAACCCATTACCAGTGACTCTGAGTTGAATTACTTGACCATTTTGATTAAAAAGCACAATGAAATGTTTATTATGCTTTTCAAAAAACCCTTAAAACCAAAACATCACCACTTGCTACACTATCCTCGTTGCATTCGCAGCTCAGGACCCTTGTGTCATTTGTCCGCTATAAGATACGAAGCATTTCACAAAATTGCTAAAACTAATGCCCACGTCATAACCTCTAGACGAAATATTGTTTACACATTAGCAATTCGACATCAGTTGAAACTATCATATAGACTATTTAATAAAAAAGGCTTCGAGTCGAATATAGAATTTGGTGAAACAAGTTTTATTTCTGCAGTCGCTGGTATAGATGAACGCATGTTACCTATTCTTGCAAAATGTAAATGAAGATACGGTGGTTCCCTGGGTCAAAATAGATAAATACAAATATCAACCTAGTGTATACATACAGATTGATCGGACAACAGACGGTGAACCTTCATTTGGTTTAATTAATTATGTGGCATTGAGGGATGCCAATCCGTCTAACATATATTTCATATTTACCAGAGTTGTTCTTCTAGGCGTAAATTCTCACATTCAGGGCTATATTTTAGAAGATAATGAAAATGAACATGCAAAGTATGAAGTAATTAACTACGAAGATATGATTTGTAAAATTCCATCAGTACCACATCGAATAGTGGGAATAAAAGGTCATGTCATTAGTATTGTTAAACAAGAGCACTGCTAAAAATTTAAATACATACAAAACGACCCATAGTGATAAGAGATTCATAAGAGTGTCACCCACACTCACAAGAGAATTCTGAAAACTAGTATATACCTACCCACTTAAGCATGGCCCATTGAGACATCCTAAAATATTTCCAACACTCTATCACTTCGGGTTATACTGGAGTTCGATGCTATGTTTGTTATTTTAAATGGAGTGCTCCCAGTATATTATTACATTTTCAGAAAATAACGAACATAATATCGAACTCCAGTATAACCGTAAGTGATAGAGAGTTGAAGTTATTTTAGAAGAAGAGATCACAATAATTGACCATGCTTAAGGGCTACTTTTCGGGAGTCTCTTATGTCTAAACCTCAAGATACTTATAATGGGCGGCCACTGTTTGACAACCTCATAACTTAAATCAATCACCCTTCTTAAAACAAATATTTACAAAAATTTCAGGATATATCCACCAACTTTTGTTTCTAATATAAGTTAGGATAGGCATAAATAAATTCCAACTGCGATAGAAGGCTGTTTTTGTTTTGTTATTTGTTTAGAATATAGGTATTTATGTTTCTTTTATTTTAATATGATAATTAAATAGGGACTCACAATCTTTTATTTCAAAAAGAAGTTAAGGTAGCCATACTTAAATAAGTTCCAACTGCGATAGAAGGCTGTTTTTGTTTTTTTTTTTTTATTTGTTAAGAATAGGTATTTGTGTTCCTTTTATTTTAATATGATAATTAAATAGATTATAGCTATATATTATAAGTATATATTTTGTTAGTAATATTTACAGTATAGTTCTATACTGTGATGGAAGACTGTTTTTTTATATTTATAATGTAATTAATTTTAAGAAAGTAATACATTTTCATTTGTTAATGAACTGCATTTTATTCTTATTCGATTGTGTTGTAATTGGTAAATGATGTTCTTGTTAACTACATCATATCCAGTCACATTGAGGTTTTTGGGAATAACTTACACATCCATATGATTACATATATATCCATATTATATGTTGATGCTTTTGACAACACGCATGCAGAGATTGGTAGAAAGTTTGTGGTTTATATGGAAAAATTAATTTTTATCCACTGCAAAGAATTAACATATTATATATAGGTAAGTAAAAATAAAATATAACTAAAAAAGTTAACATTACATAAATTAAATAATAATTAAAATGACACTTAATTATAAAGTTACAAAAGTTAATTACTAATTTATCATTGTGTAAATATAAAGTACTAAATATTGACTTATAACTCGGTCAAGTATTACATGAAAATCATGAATAATACTGCAAAAATATCCGAAAATTTAAACCTAAACCACAGAAATTTATGGTGAATTTGGAACACTTAATCTGAACATAATAATCGTATTAATGACAATATACTAGGAATAACATTAAAATCAGGAATTTTATAGGAAAAACTTGCAAAAATTTAATGTTAGATCAGATGAAGTCATTCTTAAATATTGTGTATTAATCATTACAATGGTAATGTTAATGTTAAAGTACGAGTAACTAACGATTAAAGATCATCACTTCATTATTAATATCACACGTTAACAGTTAATTCGTGGCTATGTAGATATTAACGAAGTAATAGCTAGTCCTCAGCGCAGCACAGCTTTGCGATTCTCTATAGCCTACTGAGTTAAGATTAACATGCTGCGACGTCCGCGATATCCAAAGTGGAGGTACGTTTGCAGTTACCGTTATACGGTTATATTAACCATAGAGTTTTCTCAGTGCAGAGAGTCGACAGGTCATAAATCAGGTATAATTATTTGGGTATTTCCAGTTCTTATTTTCCCTAATGACCTAATGTCATATTTTAATGACAGTTTCAAGGAAATACAAAACGCGTCAATTTACTAACGCTGAGTTTATACAAGTTGAATTTTGAAGTAGTTTTAGCCCCAATTTTAAAAGCAATTTAGTTTTTACATTAGCATTATTAGGTGTTTATACAAATACATACGTATTTAAGGTTTATACAGCATGTTCTCAACTGACAAGTTGACATTTTTCCGTTACATTTATGAAAAATAATAATTATTAATATAATCAATTTTGGTAGGTAGGCATTATGTTTGATTCTTTTGAACATTTATTTTGAATAATTTAGCTATTATTACTTTAATTTAATTATTTACACATCATAATAATTGTCTCTCATAATGACAAATATAATAATTATGACGTATGAACATCGGTTTAAGTCTAAAATTAAAGCTAAATTACGGCTGAGTTGGGAACTTTCAAAGTCATCTTAGTGCAATGGCTAAAAACTTAAGCTAAATTTGTGTAAACGCTAATACTGGAATGCTATATTTGAACTCAATCTTAGCAGCTTAATCCCACATTTACGGTTAAAAAAAGCTGTATAAACCCAGCTTAATAGATCGGGATCTCGAATTTAATTCCGGATCAACTCTTTAGGTCCAAATATCAAGATAACCCGTAACTAAATATACTTGTTATTGGAATGTGTAACGGAAGTTGTTGGGAAGTGCGACGTGACAACGCCGCATGTCTAGCAGGAAGACAGTCATCCCGGGAGCCACGGAACTACCACCGACGGCCGTGAGCGGCAGGGTGAACAGAATTCATTCCGATATCACTTTTCGTGCTGTCTATACGCACACAATTTACAATTCTCAGAAATAAATCAAATACTCATTGTTGTGTATTTGGGAGCAGTGTAGTTGTAGGTACTAGTGATGGGCATTTTAGTTCACTTTGATGAATAGTTCGCAGTGAACTAGTTCACCCAAGTGAATAGTTCTTTTTCATAGTTCATTATGAACTATAGTTCGTTTCTTAAGATATTATTCACCAGATACCATTCCAGATGACCGAAACCCGTAACATATTACAATAATGCAACAATAGCTGGCTCGGCTGGAAGTTATATTAGCTATTAGGGAACTGTGAGGGAAGACTTATAAACTAGAACGATGTTATTCCTTTATTATATACCTACTTTCAGTTAATTTTTGCCTCTTTGTTTCAGTTTCAGTTCACTATTTGTAAACAGAATTCTATTAAATTATTATTATTGTTTATAAAATTGATAAATTGATGATACGGTGATTAGAAAAAACTCTTTTAGAAATAAAGTTAATCAATAAGTAGTAAATTAATTTAGGTACCTACCTACCTCTATAAGTTAGGTAGGTTATACCCAATTATAAATATCTAGCGGACTTCTGTAAAAAGATTATAATAGGTATAGAGGTAATTAATTAGTAGGTATATACGTATATATGATAATAAAATTAACAGAATAAAAAGGTACCTAGATAAATAAAATGAAAAACTATAGCAGCATCCCCTCTGTAATAAGAAAAAAGAATAAAAATCACTGTATTTTTAAAAGGTGGTGTGGTATTTTTGTGCCTATTCCTCAAAATATTTTAAGTTATATTCATTATTTGTAATTAATAGGTAAGTATAAATTCTATTATAAATAGGTATCCCTATCAATCATTCACTGGTTCGTTATTTTTATTTTTTATTCCTATTTCCCAATAAAAAATAATGAATGCCTACATCATTAATATAATAAGGAAAGAAGAGAAAGTCCGATTACTTATAGAATAAAGACAAGTTCCTTGAAAAAGAGAAACAATTATATAGTTCGTTCGTTCCTCATTCTTATTATTCAGCCCAAAGTGATCAATATTCAATAATAATAACAGTCAAATCAATACCACGTGTTGCTCATACTGGGAACGTGGGTCAGTTCAGTTTCAGCTCAGCGTCTTACCCCTACTACATATTCAGTTGAATGTTGAATAGTTCGTTCAGTTCATAGTTCATAGTTCTTCCTTCAGTTCTATCGCCGGTCGGTCGCTACCCGACTCGGTACTAATAAACTAATAGTTCACAGTTCAAAACGAACTATGAATTATGATGGCAGTGAATAGTTCGTTCAGTTCACTGTAGGTGAATAGTTCTTTTTAGTTCGTTCGTTCATGAACTACACATCTCTAGTAGGTACTATTGTAATAATATTGAATTATACACAAATTAACTTTATTCGATCCTTAGCACTAATATATACAGTTGTATGTAAAACGATTATAAGAAAGCTTGAAGTAATATTTATCGTTGGTGAATGTACTGTAGTTCAGACCAATGTGTAATGTAAATGTAATCTGTATGCTGGTCTGTATGCTAATTGCTAATGCTGCAGTGGCTGCAGTGTATACAGGACTCCGGCCGAGAAGCCGGTAGTTTACAGTGTTGTCACTATGTAATATATTTCCCTAATATGGAAGACATAACACTCATGTAAATTACTTTAAAATTCAATAAAAATAATAACAACAGTAGTGCTACTCAATTCTGCATTAACATATGGTCCTTCGAACGGATTTACAGCCTGCAAGTATTAAATTTTGCAACTTTTTGGTGATTTCAATAATTATTCAGAAGTCGCTGCGTCGCCGGGCCAGCCGTAGGAACTTGAAGACGTACCTAGTTGACGGTACACGAGATTATTGATTATTTCGTGTTCATTCAGGAGGTCAAGTTACGAAGATTCAGATTCCACTCTCTCGTCTCCGTCTATCAGGTCACAGGTTGGTGCATACAAATCCTATTCTATTCCTATTCATACGATATTCGTACATTTTAAATCGACTCTTATTCCTATTCTAATTAAATATCTACCTACCAAGGTTTTATTCTATTCATACATTATTTGATCATTTCAAATCAATTCCTATTCGTATTCTAATTATTCGTTTGAATTTAACAACTCATTATTTAATCTATTCTTATATTAAGTGCATGCTCATTGGTGTCAACACGTGTGTTAATAAATAATAAGTAAGTAATTAATTAATTATCGATTCTGATTCTGGTTAAATTTATTGCCACTTGAACATCAATTTTTATTGTTGAATATTAAATAAATATAAGTACCTATCTACCATAATGCCACCTAAAAAAGAAAGTGATGAAATTTCGAAATTGAAGGCAATTAGAAAAAATTTAAACACACAGTTATCTCGATTCAAAACTGCCTTTGAAAAACTGCGCACTGTTGAGCCGCCAAATTTAGTTGAGATTAAGCTTCGATTAGAAAAGATTGAACCTATTTTAGAACAATTTAATAAAGTACAGACAGCCCTCTTTGAGCTTGAACCAACCTGCCTTAACTGAGGAAGATTATAACAAGGGCATGTCTGAATTTGAAGATTCATTCTTCGAGGCGGTTTCGGATGCAAAGAGGGTTTTAGACCCTCCCACTCAAAGTAAACCAGTAGAGTTGAAAAAAGCTGAGGTTACGGTAGAGGCAGGACCTGCAGAGTCGAAAGTACAGGGACAGCAACCGATAATTGGTTCAAACTTGGTGAATTTCAATAACATAAAACTTCCAACTCTTACGTTACCCAATTTCGATGGTAATTATGAACAGTGGTTATTTTTCAAGGACACTTTCAAGTCTTTAGTACATGACAATGAATCAATTCCGGATGTGCAGAAGTTCCATTATCTTAGGTTGTCTTTGAGAAGAGAAGCTGCCGATCTATTGAAATCTTTGGAGTGCTCAGATTCTATTTATGAGATAGCTTGGAATTTATTAGTCGATAGGTATCAAAATAAACAAATTCTAATCAGGAATCATATAAAGGCTATTTTTGAGCTTGACTCTGTAACTAAAGAATCTTATTCAGCATTAAGAAAATTAGTTGATGGCATGAGCCGACATTTACGCGCTTTGGAAGTGTTAGGAGAGTCTGTAGGTTCATGGGATTCCCTATTAATTCATATTATTTCTTCTAAGTTAGATAAAACTACACGCAGAGATTGGGAGACAGAGTATAACAGAATTGTCGAGGATAAAAGGGAAATTAAATTTGACTATCTTGCAAAATATTTGAGAGACAAATGCAAATTATTGGAAACCCTAGGTTTAAATGATGAGCATCAAGAAAGGTTAAGGTCTGAAAATAAATCCAAACAATTTAAAATCCATTCATCTGTCACCGCTCCCACTACAGCAATATGTTCCTATTGCAATAGACAACATACTGTCTACAATTGTGTAGATTTTCTAGCTCTTAGTATTTACGACAGACATTCTGAAGCAAGGCGGTTAAATCTATGTCTCAATTGTTTAAAAAGAAATCACACCACCGATAGGTGTAGGGCTCCCCCCTGTCGTAAATGTCACAGACGCCATAATACTCTTATTCATTTTGAATCTGCTGCCAGGAATCAGATCAACATAGCAAACTCATCTTCCAATTCTAATGCAGTTACAAGTGAACCTGCAACTACAAATCCAGGTAATAATAATTATAGTCAAAGGACTAACTCTTATATTTCAAATTCAAACATTGTCAGTTCAAGTGGAGTATTGCTTTCGACTGTCATCATAAATGTTCTTGACAAATATAATAAGGCACATCAGTGTCGTGCATTACTAGATAATGGTAGTCAATCCAATTTTATCACAGAAAAATTAGGAAAAATTCTTCAATTGCCATTATCAAACACCAATTGTACTGTATCAGGTATAGGACATAATACCCTAAAGGTTAACAAACAGACAGCTGTCACGATTCAAGCTAGACACAACTCGTTCCATACTAAAATAGATTGTCTAGTGCTACCAAAAATCACTTCTAATATACCACTCTGTTCTATTGACGTAAGTCATCTCAAGATTCCACCAAACATAGTTTTGGCGGATCCAACCTTCAATCAAGCTGGTGAAATCGACATGTTAATTGGTGCTGATAGGTTTTGGGAATTGCTCCATGTTGGGCAGATTAAGCTTGGGAAGAACTTGCCCACTTTACAAAAGACTCACTTCGGTTGGATCCTTTCAGGTACAGTTCATTCAAAAAACTATCTTCATTCTCACAACGAGATTTTATGTAATATAAGTCGAACCAATAATTTAGATGCCCAGATTTCAAAGTTTTTGGAAATCGAGGAGACGGATGTCAAAAGGCAATTAACGCCAATCTAACAAACCTGTGAAAATCTTTTCAAAGATACGACAATTCGCAATAAGGAAGGGAGGTTTGTTGTCAGTCTTCCATTCAAACATCCAGTTTCTCTTTCAGGTGAATCTAAAAATACCGCACTTAAGCGATTCTTGTACCTTGAGAAAAGGCTTCAAAAAAATCCAAGGTTCCATCTTGAGTATTCAAAATTCCTTGAAGAATACAAATCTTTAAATCATATGTCAAAGGTCGACAAATCTCATATAAATAGTCAAAATGTCTTCTTCATGCCCAATCATTGCGTAATAAAGGAATCGAGCACAACAACGAAGTTGAGGGTGGTATTCGATGGGTCAGCAAAGACCTCGTCAGGTTACTCTTTGAATGACACACTACTCGTTGGACCCGTAGTCCAGGAAGATTTATTTTCCATTGTCACCAGATTCAGAAAGCACAATTTGTCCTGGGACGAATCTATTCCTCTTGAAATTTTCACCAAATGGAAAATATTCTATAATCAACTCCAACAATTCAATTCGTTGAAAATTCCGAGACATGTTCTTTGTGTAAATGCTACTCGAATAGAGCTTCATGCATTCTCAGACGCAAGTGAAGCAGCTTATGGTGCGTGTATATATTTGAAATCTATCGATCAAGAAGATAATAGTCATATCCATTTATTGTGCGCTAAGACCAGGGTTGCCCCCCTGAAAAGCGTAAACATTCCCAGACTAGAACTCTGCGCAGCTTTGTTGTTGGCTGAATTAGTCGCCAAGGTCAAGGCATCGTTAGGTCTCAATTTTGATGCATGTTATCATTGGTGTGACTCCACAATTGTTCTTTCTTGGATCAGGGCACCACCAAATTTGTGGAAGGTTTTTGTTTCAAATAGAATTGCGCAAATACAATCACTTACTGATGTTGATTCATGGCATTACATAAATACAGCTCAAAATCCAGCTGATTTATTGTCGAGGGGTTTGAATCCAGTCGATCTTGTGAATAACAAATTATGGTGGAAGGGCCCTACTTGGCTCTCTCTTCCCACCGAAGAATGGCCTACCAATATTGACATGCCCAGGTCTACTAGTCAAGACAATCTAAACGAACTCCCGGAGTTCCGGATACAAAAGACTACTTTCGCATACGTAACTAAAACGTTTATTCTTATGGAAAACTATTCAGACCTTAATAAATTATTGAAGGTGACGGCATATTGTATGAGATTCATTAAAAACTGTAAATTATCTAAAGACTCTCGCATATCTGGAAATATCTCCTATTCTGAGTGTAATATCGCTCTATTTACTCTAATCAAGTCAGTCCAATCACTTGAATTCTCTCGAGAAATCCAGGATTTAATTAACAATAAACCAATTAATTCTAGAAGTAAATTAATTCATCTCAATCCCTTTATCGATAAGGATGGAGTTCTAAGGGTAGGGGGAAGAATAAGTCAATCAGATTTTGCGTATCAAAAAAGGTTTCCTGCCATTTTACCGGCAAAACACCATTTAGCAAAATTATTGGTACAAAGGGAGCACCTACGATTGCTCCACGCTGGTCCACAAAATTTATTGGCATCCATACGTGATCGATTTTGGATCTTATCTGGAAGAAACTTAGTTAAGAGTGTTGTCAGAAATTGCACCCGCTGCTTTCGTTTTGATCCTGTTCCATTCAAATATTTAATGGGTGACCTACCAAAGAATCGTATCACGCCTTCGAGACCGTTTTTAAATACTGGAATCGATTATTGTGGCCCTTTTAATCTCAGAGATCGATCTACCAGAAACTACAAGGTCGTAAAGTCATATTATTTTTTATGTCTGAGTACTAAGGCTGTTCATCTGGAATTGGTTAGTGATCTAACTACACCAGCCTTTTTGGCTACCCTACGTAGGTTCTTTTCCCGACGCGGATTAAGTGCCAATATTTATTCGGATAATGGTACCAATTTTGTTGGTGAGAAAAATGAAATTGGAAAATTCATTCAAAATTCAAAAAATGAAGTTCAATCTCAATTAACTAATTACGGTGTCAATTGGCATCTTATACCTCCCCGTGCCCCCAATTTTGGCGGTCTTTGGGAGGCAGGGGTGAAATCAACGAAATTTCATCTAAGAAGGGTACTCTATAATAATATTTTAACGTATGAGGAGTTTTCCACCGTGTTGTCGCAAATTGAAGCATGTCTTAACTCAAGACCCATTTCTCCTTTGAGTTGTGATCCTTCCGATCCTCAACCTCTCACACCCGGGCACTTCCTGATAGGTGACAAATTAACGACCATTCCCGATCATGATTACACTGAATTCAAGTTAAATCGTTTGTCGAAATATCAACTACTGCAGAAGATTGTGCAACATTTTTGGTCAAGATGGTCCAAGGAATTTATTTCCGAAATACAACAACGAGTCAAATGGAACAAAAGGTGCAGTCAACTCTTAGCGCCAGGTGTGATCGTCATCATCAAGGAAGACAACTTGCCACCATTGAAATGGCAACTCGGAGTAGTTCAAGACATTCATCCCGGAAGAGATGGAATAGTCAGAGCAGCCACGGTGAGAACTTCCACTTCGGTGTTTAAAAGACCAACCACGAAGCTCTGCATCCTGCCACAACAAAGTTGACATACGCCTACGAGATGTCAAGGGGGGCGGTATGTTGGGAAGTGCGACGTGACAACGCCGCATGTCTAGCAGGAAGACAGTCATCCCGGAAGCCACGGAACTACCACCGACGGCCGTGAGCGGCAGGGTGAACAGAATTCATTCCGATATCACTTTTCGTGCTGTCTATACGCACGCAATTTACAATTCTCAGAAATAAATCAAATACTCATGTAAATTACTTTAAAATTCAATAAAAATAATAACAACAGTAGTGCTACTCAATTCTGCATTAACATTTTCACAAAGATGAGCTAACGCGAGGATATTTTGCCTTAAGGTCTAGTGGTCTGTGCTTTGCAGTGACATTCATAAAAACAATAATACTGATAGCATTATTATTGTATTGTTGACCTTCGACAGTTTCTTTTTTCATTCTTTGATTACTATTCTTTTAGTTGTAAGAATTTTTGCCTAATTTTTTGGTTGGCTATTGTTCAATAAAACACTATTTATAACATGAGCTTGCAATACATTTATTTTTTTCTCTTAAGTGCGCAAGTTTCAGAAAAAACTTATGGAGATAAAAAAGTTTGTAGATTAATTGAGCTATTCAGCCGTGTTTTTTTTTAAAGAAAAATTTTAATCTAAAAAAAATTGTAAGGTAAAATATCTTAGGGGTTGACTATTTCAATCCCTTCTAAGCATACTTCAGGGTTGAAAAAAATTCAAAATATGTAGTTTCATTGACAATTAATATTTACCAATTTTCGTGTCTTTAGCTTAATATACAGGGAAAATAAAAAATAAAAACCTTTTTTTTTAATTCTTCGGAGGGGTGTAACTTTTTCGGGGAGAGTTTTTTCAAAAAATTCTATACCAAATACCCCCCTTAATTTTCATCACAGAATCACCCCTTAATTTTTTTCGGTGTTATTTAGATACACCCTGTAGATTTTTAAGCATTTTGCATGTGAGCAATATATGTTTCTTTATAAAGTACCTACCTAGTTGTTTTTGTGTACCCAAGGATAATGGCGGATGAAGCAATGAAGACTCTAATACTCCTAAGGGTAGATCTGGAACACCTAGTCGATGTTTTTGCTGATGAGTTCCCTTATTGTAAATTAGAAATTAATAAGGAGAAATAAAAAATATTAAAGACTAATAATTATTCTTTAGGTATGCAGACTATCTACACTATCTGATGAGTTTACTGCCTTGGTTCATTGCTGCCTTGCAAAACCAGACTTTCAGTAGGAAAAAAGCGACAAATGTAAATTACTCGAATAGTAGTTTTAAAAATTCAATATAAATGGTTTTTATTGATCGAATTCACCATTTTTAAACCAACGAATTGACGGCATCGACTTACCCCGATTCTAGGAGATCCAGCTGCTCGGAGGGCCCTCACACATGGTCTACACCAACTTCAAATGAGATGATCCATCTATTTGGCATTCCCTAATAATAGCACGAAATTCACGACAATTCAAGAAAAATAATTATGGTTGCGATCACGATTCGATTGCGATCCCGACGTTCGTTGGCCTTCTTCGATGCTCTCGTCACGACGGCGCAGCCGATAAGTCGCCTCGTCAGTAAATGGTGAACAGAGCGCGCCAAATCAAACAACAACAAAAAAAATAACCACAGAAATAGTAACACAATAGACCTAGTTGCACAAATTTACTTAACCAGGATTTATACCGATCCGATCCTATCGCTAACAATAACTACTATAAGTCACAAAAAGAAAATAAAAATTAATTCATACATTCATTACTGAACATTCCGCCCACCAAAAATACACCGCGATTTTTAAAGAAAAAAAAATTTAATTATTATCTAGTTGATCGAGCTATACACTAACAAAAAACAAAACTCTCAATTTAAAATGATTATCGAAAAATAGTAATTATTCGGCAGTGCCCGGTAAAGGGCATAATTTGACCAACGGACGCAACAGAACTCCGGTGGCAGTCTTCACGCTAGCGACGCGAGGTACTCCATCTGGGCCCACCTGTAGATCGGTTACCCGTCCTAAGCGCCAACGTAAAGGTGGGGATTGTTCGTCCTTAATAACGACCAAATCTCCCTTAATAAGGCCTTTGCCAGGCTTCGTCCATTTTGAACGTTGCATTAACGAATGCAGGTATTCCGAATGCCATCGCTTCCAAAAATCTTGCTGGAGCCTTTGGAGCAGCTGCCAACGATTCAAACGAGACATATTTAAATGAGTGAGGTCATGATCGGGAATTGCGGTCAGCGGCTCCAAAGTTAGAAAATGACCTGGTGTCAAGACCGACAAGTCATGAGGATCCGAACTCATTTCAACCAGGGGGCGTGAATTCAAAATTGATTCAATACTGACCAGTACTGTGTATAACTCTTCGAACGTGAGAATTTGTTCCCCGACGACCTTCGAGAGATGCGATTTAACGGATTTTATACCGCCTTCCCAGAGTCCTCCGAAATGAGGCGCAGACGGAGGATTGAAGTGCCACTCAATTTTTTCAGATTCCACAGCACCCTTCATCAGGTCCCTTAAATATTTATAAGCACCTACGAAATTTGTGCCACAATCGCTGTACACCATTGAACATCTGCCTCGCCGCGAAATGAAACGTCGAAAAGCTGCGAGAAAACATTCGGCAGAAAGGTCCGAAGCGAGTTCGAGGTGAACAGCTTTCGTGGCGAAGCAAACAAATAAGCAGAGGTATGCCTTTTGAGACCTTGACCCGCGAGACTTACCAAGGGTAACCGAAAATGGTCCACCAAAATCGCATCCTACACACGAGAAGGGTTTTATTTGCGAAACCCGTGAAACTGGCAAGTTTCCCATAGTCGGCTGACAAGGAACGGGATTAACCCTAAAACATCTATAACATTTCGATAAAACATGACGAATGGCTCGTCTAGGTGATAGAATCCAAAACTGTTGCGCGATAAGAAACTGCAATGTCCTTAGTCCACAGTGTGAGTATTTCTTATGAAAATGATCGATTATAAGATACGTCAATCGATGTTGACGCGGTAACAATATGGGAAATTTCTGATCATAAGTTAATTTCGCATGCACTAATCTACCGCCTACCCGGATTATACTTAGATCATCTAGAAAAGGACTGAGTTGCCTAAACGATTTTGAGAGCAACTTGCCCCTTTTCAAACACAAAATTTCCTCCGAGAATATGTCGTGTTGGACCAAACGACAAATAACCAATAGACTAGTCTCAAGTTCAACGGGCTTAAGGGAGCTGCTATTAGAATCGAATGCGGAAAAACTGTTTTTGATTGCAAAAGCAAGATTTTTTGCATTGATGCGCCTGACAACCGACGAAATAAATCTCAGACAGATTGCGACGATTCTTTGGATCTTTTCTAGGCTCGAATACCTATCAAACAATGATAAAACAGGATGAGGGTCTAATGCAGTGTGTAACACAAATTTGCGTTCCTCAACCAAGGCTTCCGCACAGGACTGTAACAATTGCGGCGGAATCGGTGTAGAATTCTGGGACGACAACCATGGAGGTCCCGCCCACCATAAAGGATGGTTCAACAATTCAACGGGTAAAGCTCCTCGAGAAGCGACATCCGCAGGATTCTCCCGACCCGAGACATGATGCCAATTTATGGGGCTAACTCTTTCTTGAATGTGAGTGACTCTGTTAGACACAAACGTTTTCCATTGATGTGGAGAGGATTTGATCCATTGGAGAGCGATCGTAGAGTCTGACCAAGCTGAGATCTTAGTGAAAGATAGATTATGGTATGTGGACTTGACGAAGGATAATAGATCAGATAATAATACTGCCGCACACAACTCTAGCCGCGGTAACGAGATCCTTTTCATGGGTGCTACTTTGGATTTAGCCGAAATCAAAAAGACTTTGGAGAGCTCACCCGTCTTGACTTGAAAATAAACGACAGCAGCGTAACCTCGCTCACTGGCATCTGCAAATTCATGAAGTTCACAAATCGAACCAACAGTGGTCGAAAACGAACGAGGTATTTCTAGCGACGATAAACAGGGGAGTTCAGATTTATACTTTTTCCAAACATTGACGACATCATCCGGTGGTTCCTGGTCCCAATCGACTCTCAAGGCCCACAAATGCTGCATCAAATATTTTGCAAAAAACGTCAATGGAGTTAGAAATCCCAACGGGTCGAAAATGCGAGCTAATTCAGACAGAATGCTTCGTTTCGTACATGACTTTGACAATACGTTCGCCGAGTATGAAAACGTATCTCTTGAAGGATTCCAGCGAAGTCCCAAAATTTTAATAACGGAATCTTCATCAAAGTCCAATGGTACTTGTTTGAATTCTTCGGGAATATCTTTCAAAAGTTGTGGACAATTGCTTGCCCACTTGCGAAGTTCAAAACCGCCGCAACGAAGTAGGGCGATGAGCTGCTGGATAACCAGCTTTGCTTCTTCCACGGAATTACACCCAGACAGTATGTCATCCACATAAATCTCATCCTCCAAAATTATTCTCGCAGCTAAAGGATACCGATTGCCTTCATCAAGTGCTAATTGTCTAAGAGTTCTAAGAGCTAAGAATGGTGATGACGAGACACCGTACGTTACCGTTTTCAAGACGTACTCTTTTAGCGGTTCCTTTGGAGAGAATCTCCAAATGATTCTTTGATAATCTCTTTGAAGGGGAGAAATGAGAATTTGACGGTACATCTGCCGAATATCAGCTGTGAAGGTCACTTTATGTGTTCGAAAACGAAGGAGAAGTGCAGCGATATCTGCTTGGAGTTTCTTCCCACATAACAGGGTATCATTTAATGATAACCCATCACAAGTCTTTGAGGATGCGTCAAAGACAACGCGAAGTTTAGAAGTCAGGGAGTCCGTCTTAATAACACAATGATGTGGAATGTAATACCCCAATGAATGGTCCCTGAGTAGAGACGCAAGTTGCATGTGACCCGAATTGAGATAGTCCTGCATAAAATCATTGTATAGACTACGAAGACTCTCGTTTTTCGAAAGACGATTCTCAAGTGAATAAAATCTACGAAGAGCCCTATCCCGAGAATTCCCTAATGAAGGATTTTCTCCTTCGCGAAACGGGAGCGATACTATGTAGCGACCTTCGTCATTTCTAGTGACCGTCCGCTTATAGAGCTCCTCACATTGAATGTCATCCGGAGACGACACGACTTTACAAGGAACCGATTCAAGTTCCCAAAACTTTTTCAAAGTGACTTCCAGTGATTGATCAGTGAGGGACGTGACCAGCAAGGAGGTGACAAACGAATTAATTTTCGAAGATATTGATGATTGGTGTTGGATGCGACCGCTCACGAGCCAACCAAAACTCGTGTTAAGCGCAATAGGCTCATTTGGCCCACCCTCTATTCTACCGTTGCACAGGATCTGTGCAAATACTTCAGCTGATAGTAGCATATCTATGGGCTTTGAACAATTAAAATAAGGATCAGCCATCTGCAAATTCGAAAGATGTGACCAGCCCTTGTTTACAAACGACTGACTTGGCATGTCAGCACAAATTCGAGACAAAACGAAAAATTCTACATTCAGTTGAGGAGTTTGTGAATGAACAGGCCGAATAATGCATGATAACCTGCCCTTCGGATGAACCATCGACGAATTTCCGATACCATGAACTGACTGCGCCATTGTCGAGTACCTGAAACCTAAACGTTTACAACATGACTCGGTAATAAATGAAGCTTGACTACCATTATCGATCAAGGCTCTAACCTTTTGAAGACTTCCAAATGCATCCAAAACATTCACTTCAACTGTCGACAGCAACACCGTAGAATATGACGAGTCAGAATTGGCCACAGCACTCAAGACGGAACCTTGACCGGCTGCGCCCCCCAGCTCAAGACACTCATTGGCCAATACCCTGTCAGCTTTTTCGGAGGAGACGACCGCAGACCTTGGCCTTTCTTTATCACTCTTCTCAAAATGCAGCAATTCATGATGATTTCCTTGACAGATTCGACATCTTGAAGCCTCTCGACAATCTTTCAAGTTATGAGAGTCACTCAAGCAACCTAAGCACAAATGATGCTTTTTGGAAAATACATATCTAGCATGAGGTGCTTTGGCGACGAAGGAAGGACATTTGCTGATGTGATGATAGCTTTTGCAGTCCGAGCATACGGTTCTTACATGGGTAACGTCACCGCTAACATGCAACGACGAACGACGATAGGACTTTACATTATGTTGCTTAGAAGAAATCGATGCCGAGTATACTTTCTGAGAAGCCGAAGAATTCTGGGCAAATTCCACAGTCCCCATAGCCTTGCAATGATTGCTCAGAAATTCTATCAAATCAGGATAAGTGGGCAATTCAGTTTTACCAAACTCTAACTCAAAACGGGTACGCGTCTTCGTATCAATTTTTCCTAATAATATATTGAAAAGAGGAAAGTCCCACTGATCAACAGGAAAACCTTGCGAATCCAGGGCGGCTGAGTTTTCTTTGAATTTATTAATTAAATCACGAAGAACACTTAGACTCTCCTTCTCCATTCTTGGAGAATTAACGATTTCATTCCAAAATGACGTTGCCAACAGTCTTTTATTGTCGTACCTCTTTTTAAGGTTGTCAAATGCTATGGCATAATTATCATTGGATAAGGCAATTCCTTTAACAATATCTAAAGGTTCTCCCGAAAGACAGCTAATCAAATACTGATACTTTTCAATTCCTGATAAATCTTCATTACTATCAATTAAGGTGGTGAATAAATCGACAAAATTCAACCAATCCTTCAGCTGACCATTAAAGGACGGTAGTGCAATTCTTGGAAGTTTGACATTATTAGCGACAGGCTGCCGTACCGATTGATTTAATACATTCTGAGCCGAAAAAAGATCATGATAAATCGTTTTAATTTTAAAATAATTTTTATCAACGTTTACTCTAACAATTTTTTCCTGATTAAGTTCCTCATCCCTCTGTTCTAAAACGCTAACCATACTAATAATTTTTGCATTAAAAACCTCAACCGATTTAAAGGTAGTTTCTAAGCTAGCGTATCGCATTTTGAACTCTGTATGCATTGCCTGATCCTTGAGCGCAGTTTCAGCGACCACGAGCATTTCATTTATTCGATCAATATGATGAGCCCTGGTGGCCCTATTTTGGGTTAACTTTTGCAAATTAGCCATTATAAATCAAAAGAAAACAGAAAGTTTTGTTCTTGAACGAACAAATCTAACAAAAATAAGTTTGTTCTTTAAATACAAATTTGACTCGATAGCTCGATCAATCTATTCAATCAATTGCTTAATAGACTAATAAACAAAATAACTATTATCTTTAATACAATAATAAAAATTCAATAATTTTATTTAAAAATAAATACCTACTTTAAGAAGGTAGGTACACCTATAGCGAGCGATAAGATTGGCGTTATCGGTATGAAGGCCGGCTATCCAGCTAAAATCGAATTCCAATGGTTATTAATGAAAGTATTTTAACAATATTTTTGTCTACTAAATTTCAAATAATTTAAGTAGAACACGACTATTTCTGAGGTTCAACTATCCTCGGCTCGAAGGACCAATGTAAACTACTCGAATAGTAGTTTTAAAAACTCAATATAAATGGTTTTTATTGATCGAATTCACCATTTTTAAACCAACGAATTGACGGCATCGACTTACCCCGATTCTAGGAGATCCAGCTGCTCGGAGGGCCCTCACACATGGTCTACACCAACTTCAAATGAGATGATCCATCTATTTGGCATTCCCTAATAATAGCACGAAATTCACGACAATTCAAGAAAAATAATTATGGTTGCGATCACGATTCGATTGCGATCCCGACGTTCGTTGGCCTTCTTCGATGCTCTCGTCACGACGGCGCAGCCGATAAGTCGCCTCGTCAGTAAATGGTGAACAGAGCGCGCCAAATCAAACAACAACAAAAAAAATAACCACAGAAATAGTAACACAATAGACCTAGTTGCACAAATTTACTTAACCAGGATTTATACCGATCCGATCCTATCGCTAACAATAACTACTATAAGTCACAAAAAGAAATAAAAATTAATTCATACATTCATTACTGAACAGTGGAGACCAACAGTAGAATAAATAAGAGAAGCTGTAATAACGAGAGTTGAGGTAAAATAATACATTCTTATTTGAATTTTACAACAACATTTAATTTTGTTTGATAACTTTCAGTTACCAAGAGACATTATAAATAAAGTTTCTGAAAGAAAATCCAAGTGTAATCAAAATGGAACTGTTCCAGTACCATTCGTAATAGTTGAGATTCAAAATGATGTAAAAGTTGCCAAAATCCCATCAGTATCACATCGATTAAACGATACGAAAGGTCAAGCCATTCAGGCAAAAACAATAAAAAATAATGTTTGCAACATGTACTAATGTGTAGAAGTCTTATATTATATAGAAAGAATTTTAATTTTATTTGATATACCTTTACAATGTATATTAGGATTGTGATTATCTTTTTAAGTTTTTTTATGTACTTGGAATAGTACATAATTTTTAAATAATTTGTGATTTCGCACATAAATGAGAGACTGTAGGTATTTATTTTTGCACTATTTATAGAACGTTTATTAATATTTATTTTTATTACGCTGTAAGTATATCTTATGAAAAAAAAAATTTTAAAGTCGCAACTTTACCTTTTGAAGTATTATTATTATTAAATTGTAGTTTTAAAAAGGATAGTTGTTTTGTTAAAGCTTCTTGTTTTGAAGGCGACGATATTCTTTAGAATAAATATCGTTACTATTTTTAGTTTTTATATTTTTTACACTTTTCTAGCTTATATAATATATAATATGTTATTATGTATTGTAAATCAAACGAATATATTTTATAATGCATATCAATTGTTGTTCTCTTTACGTTTGTATGGTTACCTGTTACTTTTGACAACTCGCATAAAAATCGATCAACCGTTTAGTATATTGTTATTTACTTGAATATTCAAAGATAAATATCAATTAAACTTGTTAAATTAAAACTGAGGTAAGTATTATATTTAAACATATTACCTATATCGGAAACTTTATCAATTTAAAATTTAAGTTACATAAATTTATAGTTAAATCAAGAACGTAAACATGAAAAGATCCTCACATGAAACCTATAATATGATAAAATAACATTAAACTCACAATTTTACTATATTAATCTATCATAACTTAAATATTAACAAGTGGAAAGTGCAGACAAATGATTGTGTCTTTATAATAATAACAATAATATTAATGACAAAGTGTAATCAACTAGCTCCGACAATGCGTAACTTTATTGTTAATATACAGCGGTAATATTTAACGTGTGGCCATCTATAATGATCTCACAAAAAAGTAGCAACGAACTAGGCAAATTAATGTGCCATTACATTATAGTGAGTTAAAATTAACAGGCGGTGATGTTCGCAATATCCAAAATTACCTTACGGTTACACCAACCCTTAAACATTAATATTTACAATACACTTTTCTCAGTGTACAGAAAAAGCATATAGAACACCATGGCCAAATGCTGAAAATAGAACTACTAAATATTGCACGTCAGAATAAAAGCGACCATGTTAGGTAGGTACGTCGTTGATGAGTTGGCCCGGCAATACAATATAGAAGTTCTACGTTTGCCACCTTATCATTGCGAGTTCAACCCTATTGAGTTGATATGGGCGCAGGTTAAGGGAGAAGTGGCGAGAAAGAACACTTCCTTCAAACTTGGCCAGGTTAAAAATTTATGTGATGAGGCCATCCAAAACGTCACAGTTAATGATTGGCAGAAATGCATTGGCCACGTTAAAAAAGTTGAAGATAGGATGTGGGAGCTTGATGTTCGCGCGGAAGTTCTTGTTGAGCCCCTTATAATTCAGACAGGCAACGACAGCGACAAGGAAAATAACAGCGGCAGCTCGAATTCAGATTTTGAAGATTCTGACTCCGAATAACCTGTTTGATAATAATTGTTACTCCGAAAATTAAGGTGATTTCTCATAATTTGACTTATAAAACTGTACATGACTAAGATTAGTGTGTGTATTAAATATTGTGTTTTGAATATTTTCTGTCAAGAGTTGAAAAAATGTAAATGTGAAATCTTCAAAATGCCGTCCAAGACAAAAAGCCAACTCATATGATTTATTTCTGGATTCTATAATTCTTCACACTGGACACGGGTATAATCCTGATTTTTTTGTAGGTAAGTTATTTTTGAATTTTTGTCGTTTCGAGTACAATTTGTAGCTAGTAATTAATTGTTAAATATGTACCTCCACCGAAAACAAATTCTATAAACAAGCGTTCCCCACCCTTTTCGAAATTTGCAACATCTCTCGCGTTTTCGTAAATAACTGCTATGATGCTTTTTATGATAATAATTGTTATGATGCTTTGTTATGATAATTATTATGATGAAGTGAATAATGCTTTGTAATGAAAGTGAGCCCTATTCAGCTTTAAAAATATTCAGATACGTCTGTAGGTAGGTACCTATTTACAGTAAACTCTGTTGTTGAGGGATTAACTGTGGTCAATTGATGAAGCCATTGTTATTTAGGAGTTTCCTATCTTGAAAAATACTTCTATTTATTAAAACTGAATTATTAAAGTAATATTTATCATTATTTTCCTATGAAGATTAAATAAATTTTATAAATTACAGAAAATCAAGTAATTCCTTTAAAAATATTCTACGCCTATGGAATTGCCATACCCACTCGTTTCGTTTCCCGCAACGCTCCATCGGTTGTCGATGCGTCACACCTTATTCATACGTACCGTAGTATAGTACATTCTATAATCCTCGGACTCGTCTAGGATTAGTCCTGTACTTGTTCGGAAGTATGCGCGAACGCTCGACGTTTTGTCCTATGTTCCTGATAAAACATACCGCGAACGCCAGAAATTCCAGTGCGCATGCGAATTTGTCCAGTACTGATCACGGATGCGCTCCGCGAACAAAGCTATTACAACCCAAAACATATATGATGAGAGGTTAGAACAGATAAAAACGGAGACTGATAAAGATAAAAGTCTCATTAAACTAAAAAAATATTCATTTGCAAAGACAACGCTAGTGTCATTCCAAAATATATGCATAAACAGATATTACTGAAATTCCAATATAATCATTTACATACAAATGTACCGAGGGTTGTATCTGATGGAGGACCTCAATTTTCTGCTGAGTTATTTACAAAATTTTCACACGATTGGATATTTGAACACATAATTATATCTCCTTACAATAGCCAATCGAAGGGCCTTACAGAACGCCATATTCAGACGATTAGCCTTTAAGTGGTAAGGTGGAACGACTTACTCTTACGCGAAAGCGGTGTCTCACAGGCACTGAAGACATAAATGCATCATTGGGGGGTTATGCAATATTTATGTGTTATGGTTGGTCCTTTGTTTGAAAAGAACACTTCTGGCATTTGAACATTTTTTGATTTTTCTCATGTTGATAATTGTTATGTCGGATCAAATTGAATTTATTTCTTGTTTTGTAACCACAATGGTGACAGACGTACACTTGTGCATCTTTGGCATGACGAAGTTTATAATGCACAACGAAAGAACTTTTCCATTTTGTTTTAAATGCACATTCAATACACTGATACTATTCTTTCGAATGTAACATTTAACGATATCGTGCACATTCTTCTGATGCTGGCACATTAGCAGGAGAAACACTTTCAGGGAAAATTTTAGACTGGACAGAGTCGCTATTATCCAGTCCGTCGCCTTTGGAACTTCTGGTTTTACCTTTTTCCCATCCCGGGGAGTGTTTTTCAATATCCACTGGTTCTTCTTTAAAGTCCACATTATCCGTTTCCACTTGAACTTCATTTTCGCCTGGCGAGTCTTCAAGTTATTCTTTGATTTGAATAGTACTTTCCATTTTACTAGTAATAATTTAAAAAATTGATCTTCTTAACTGAACAGTTTTGCAGCAAATGATAATATAATAATATGCTCGTTATTTAATTTTTTGAACCCATAATAATCGGATACATTTTTGTTTAATAATTTTTTATTCGACAAAAAATAAAAAAATACCACTTTTAAAAATACAATCTCAAAAAATTAAGTTAAAATTCCTAGTCAATAGGTGGCAATAAAATATAATCAAATTGTAACGAAGTCGCGTATTTTCGGCTTCGTTTTTCATCAATTAATAGACAGGAAAGTTTTAATTTAATAGGAATGCAATAATCAATTATTAAAGTCATAATATAGTCAAATAAAATTTCATAAAATAGTCTATTTCCGTCTTCATTTTCATAGTAGGTACCAATCATGAAAATATAAATTTTAAGAAAGGCCGACGAATAATTATTATAATTTTAGTAAATATCATAAATCAGCGAGCCGGCGATACGAGTTTTATTTTCGTGAAAGTTTTGAGATTTTTTATGCACGGAGTTGAAATTCATTGCCAACTGAATCGGTGCAGTTAGCGACCGTTTTCGTGAAGCCTTTCAGGCATAATCAAACGAGCGGTACGTAAGAAGTGGCGTGCCTCGTTTTTGCTTTCCGATACCAACTACGAACAGATAGGATAGGGTATAAATATTGGTGCATTTATTTTGAGCGTCCTCTTTGATTTTCCGTCGTTTTAAGAAGTACGTCTAGCTCTTTCATTTACCGTCGTTTACCGAAGTGCGTGGTTATTGGTATCGTCTCCAGAAACGCCGATGCCGCCTTCCGTAGTATCCGTACCGACGATAGATAGACAGAGTAACATTGAACAGATTCACCCAAGTAATCATAGAACCATTTCAGGTCAAATTAAAAAGTTTATTAGTTTTGCCGGTAGAGTTTTCATCCCAGTTAGTCCGGTCACTAGTTAAAATCTCCGCGGTAGTGCCCTGCTCCGACAAGACCCAGACATAAGGTAGGTGTTTGAATTTAACTGCGTATAATTTTGGTAACGCCGCTTTAATCCTACCTCCATCCCGACTCTTTCCACACCAGACATAACATCAAGCCTCTTTCCCCCGCTCTTCTCCGAAAGTCATATAGGGACCGGTCACCAACATTTCTCGCTGTCAGAGTAGGTTGTGTAAATGACCTCCTTCGTGGCTGGGTAGCCTGAGAAGGTGGTTTTTACGGTTAAACCCTCACGTTCCCTGGAACGCCCGTCCTCTCCCGGAGCCCTGCCTCGACGTGCGGATGTTTGAGATCATATAGCCTGACCCTTGCCGACCTTTCATCGTTCTCTCATGACCCGGTCGAGATTGGTTTGAAGTGCATGTTGTCTTTTCCCAGCAGAACATAGCGCCGCCTCACGGTAACAATTGCCGGTCATAGATATCATGTTGTAAATAATTTTTATTTAGGGATTTAGATTTGGATTATCGTTGATTTGATTTGTGTAAATATCTCATCTTAGGTAGGGTTAACTAGAGTTATTAGCGTTGTTAGTTTATAATATTCATTAAAATAATTTTGCTTCTTGAACACGTTACGTATGTGGATGTTTTAATAAATTTACACTTAGAAAAAATTTTCGGCAACCCGTAACAATCGTAAAAATAATTTTTGTTCTGTGTAGACGCTACATACATTTAATTTTTTTGGTGGCAAAACTGTGGGTTTAATAAAATTGATTCTTCCTTGTTAATAAATAATAATTGATAAAAATTTGGGCCTTTCTGTTCTACCGTAATTTTCCGTTCAATTGATCGGACGATCCGTCATAAATTAACCGAGAGTGAAGGAAAAGGTAAGAAACCCTCTCGTAGAAATTATAACAATCAACCAGACCGCCAACACCAGCACCACCGTCCTCTCACAAGCAGGCAGTCTGCAGTCAAGCAGGTAATTGGGAAATACTTAGCGAGAACCTTTTCCCCAGGGAGTAAACCCTTAATAAAAATCTGGCGCCCGAGCAATCCGTCGAACTCCATCTACATATGAACCGTGAAGCCACAATTCGGGGTAATTGTTCATAAAAATAAAGTATTCTTTAAGGTAACCCGGTGTCTGCCAGACACAGAACAGGACATGCTATACTTAAAAAATGTATTACTCGCTTCCTGTGTGCACAAAAAATATGAAATTTTGGCTTTAGTTTTCTAAAGGTACAGTGAAAGAATACACGAACGGAAAAAATTATTTCAAAAGTAATAACAAAAATATAGCACATTGAAAATGTGTCAGTGTCTGAGAGACACCGCGTTACCACTCAAAGGTGAAGAAAATATCAATAGTGAGTTGGAAATAAAGTGTTACTTTGATGTGCACACGTGTAAGTATTAATTAAATCCTCCAGTACCCTGTAAATCATAAAAACACAAAACAGTCAAAAAAGTTTAAGGTATTTGATTAAATAAATCAAATTTTACAAAATTACAAAAAAAACTATACGTTAGATTATGTCAAACTGAGAATTTTATCAAAAGTCGGCTTTATTTTAGTTTACAAATCGTCCGCAATATGCCAACACGAACCACGATACAAAATGCAACTGAAATTTGACGAGTGTTATTACTTTCACCCAAAAATGAACAAACAAACCAATGAACATTAATAAGAAGACTAACTAATAAGTGTTTTGAATGGTATTTTTTGTATCAACGGAGGATTGAACATCATTTGACAAACCTTTGTACCTACACTCACACTCTGAAAGTTGAGGAGATAACGAGACAGAATAAAGATTCGAGGTGAGCTCACATTCTGCATGTGACAAAAAGGAGGGAGACTGTAACTTGGATAGGTTGTAGTTCGAAACCTGCAAAAGAAAGAACAAAAATCAAATAAGTATTGCTCAATGTTCATGTGATTTCCGTCCTTGTCACTTCACATTCCCTCCCTTTCCACTTCCACAATCAGACATCTTGTCCAAATAAAAACTAAAATAAAATAAAAAGAAGAATTATCATTTTAACCTAAAATTGAATGTATTTAAAAAGAAATTACCATTCTAGTTCTAGTCATTTAATAAAAAAATTTAAAGTCTTCAGAACCAACAACTACCGTGATATAATTTTACCTGTGTTTTTAATAGTTTTTTTTTACGTTTTTACAGTACGGGAGGTATCTGTTTTCCCCTCACGTTGCAGTTTCATGCCAAACATGTTACGCATGGCCCCAACTCAACATGTGCCCTAATAGTTTTCATTTGACAAGTGTCCTCTACCCAAGAAATGTAAAATTTACTAGAGAATTTTTGTAAGAGATTTGCCTACTAAGGATGAGTCTGTATCGCACAGAGCATAAATTATTGTTACCGCCAGGCCATCGTTAAGGTGCCCCTTACTCCAGGGGCCTTTCTGGCGGTATAGGCGCAGAACGTTTCATCGTCCGTCCTGCGCCTGGATCGAGAACAGAAGTGCAGGAGATCCGCTTGACCTGACTAACCCGATTTTTGCCGAATACAAAGTTACGATTAATATTCGTCCGATTATGGCCGGCCGAATATTATGGTTTTGCGCAATAATTTTCAATTTCTGGCGAGTCAGTGCGATCTCCCATCTTTAACACCCACCCTTCATTTTATTTGAGGGCTGCCCACCTTATTCATAACCAGTTTATTTGTTTACGTGCATCTTTCAATCAAGTACCTATACCTATATTATTTACAAGTTGTATTTAAAGACTGTAGGTACCTAATAAAACAACAAATTCTTGGAAATGAACTGATGGTGACATTTCAGATGCATGTTGGGTGATTTTTATTGACTTGAATATTGACTGCTTCATAATAATTATTGAAGCTTGATGTTGAGGCAAGCAAGACAAAACAATAACATGGTAGCATAGGTATATTAAACAAGTTTGCAGTAAACAATCATTATCCTTAGAAGTAGAGGTACCTGGATACTTTATCTTTTTCCTGTCATTGAAATTTCAAGCAAGTAGGTAAAGTGTAAGCCATCATATACTGGGTGTATCAGAGATGTTGGGCCAAATTTGAAGGGGTGGTTCCTCTCATAAATGTTAGTTAAAAAAATAAGTTTCAGGTCAAGATGACGTTTCGTTTGAAAGATACAGGGTCAAACTTTTAAAAAATATAAGAATTTTTGGTTATAACTCGTGTAAATTTAAACTGATTCTGATGATACTTAAGACTGTGAATTCGACAAAAAGAGTCGAATTTTACTGAAAAACTAACTCCTAGGTAGGTAGGTTACAGTTGAATAGCATTGCTGCTGAGTAAATAAAATTTACTGTGTCGAGCATTAAAGTAGAGAGTGGAAGAAATGAAGTTTTGGTCAGCCCGCAGGGAAAGGTAGACTTCGAAAGAAGTCAAAGACTGATGATTTGGACTAGTCTCGAAAAATGGAAATTCGTAATATCATATACAACATGCAACATACAGTGGATACTGGCAGTGCCTATCCAAGAGAAATCAAAACCATATACCGCATTTACGGCACAAGGACAATATGAGTTCAATGTACTCAGTTTTGGATTGTGTAATGCCCCTGGAACTTTCCAACATTTGGCAGACACCGTCTTCCAGGACATGAAATGGAGGGATGTCCTCATATATCTTGATGATATTATATTATTCTCGCAAGGATCCAGCAGAGCACTTAACTAAGTTAGAGCGGGTGTTTCAAAGACTTCGGAAAGCCAAGTTAACGTTAAAACCGAGTAAATACAATTTTGCGAGGCCAAGCATCAATATATTAGGACCTAATATATTGATGCTTGTAACTGCTTGACTATATGCCCTAATAATTAGGGCATATAGTCAGCAACGAGGGTATTGCCCCAGACGGGTATTTACTGGCGTCAATAAAAGAATTTCCAGCCCCTAAAAATATAAAAGATATACAATCATTTATAGGTCTGTGTAATGTTTATAGAAAATTTGTGAAAGATTTCGCTAAAATAGCGAGACCATTACACGAACTCACGAAAAAAGATACAAATGAGAAAATTCATCTGGGAGAAACCTCAGGAAAAAGCATTTCTTGAATTAAAAAATAAGTTAACTAGCGCTCCAGTCCTACAACACTTTGATCCAAATAAGGGATGCGAACTGTGTATAGACGCATCTAAATTAGGGTTAGGTGCTATACTCCTACAAACAGGCCCCGTTAACCACAGCCACCCGCTAGCATATGCGAGTGGTAGCCTTTCGAAAAACGAAAAGAATTATACAATCACAGATTTGCAAGGTCTGGGAGTCATTTAGGCCTTAGGGTACCTACGACATCTGATTCATGGAAAACCAGTTACGGTAGTGACAGACCACCATGCACTATGTTGAATAAAGTCTTTAAGAGACCCAACGGGAAAGCTGGCCAGAAGAGCGCTTAAGCTTTTCGAATTTGATTATCAATAGTCCACAAAAGTGGAAAACTACATAAAGACGTGGACTACTTGTCTAGAAATCCTTTCTTCACCGCTCCGGAAGAGGAGAAAACCTTCGACGATATGCCTATTTTGTTACTCAACGAAATCGACATAGTTCGAGAACAAAAGATGGACACGAAAATCGGCGAATTATATAAAGCGATTAGAGACCCCAAGTGACGATAGCGCAGAGAAAAAGAGCCAAGAACTTCCGCATAATAAAAGGCGTAATTTCTACAACTGGCGGCTGTTCTCTCCAAAAAAAACATATGACATAAAGTAAACTCATAGGTCCATAACTGACGCTGTTTCAAAACTTTACAGCTCTACTCTACACTGGCAGTTAATAAGCAAAAGTCAGGCTTACAAGGCTACCAGGTCACAACACTCCATAACTATTATTTTAACTAAACAAGATTCATCTTAAATAAATCTTTATTTTGGTACCATAGGAATGATATTATCAAACCGTGTTATCAAGAATATTGGGTTACAACAATTTTAATTTTTCAGTTTTAAAACAAGTAACCAGGCCCAACCTGCAAACTTGATATGGGAAACTTCACTTGTTGTTCCCTTGTCATTTATACATTAACGAATTTATTATATTCGGATTTGGTGATCATAAGCGCAACTAGCAGGAAGAGGACGAGCGCAAGAAAGCAACTAAAACTATTAGCACCTTGCTTGCATGTTCTCTCGTAAGTGTCCCCCCACTTTTTTCTTCTTTGTTAGTGCAACTTCACTTACTCACCAGTTCGACGAAATAGGATAAGTTTTGCAAAAAGACTAGCCCAACTAGAACCGACCCCCACTTTTTCTTTTGCTAGTGTAAGTTCACTTACTCACTAGTCCGACGAAATCGGATATGTTTTACAAGACCTGTATTTAAAAACTTGCTTTTTTATTTTTTGCTATTTTGTTTAAATTAAACTTCTAAAAACTCCTCGATCGACATGAAAATGTTATCAATTTTAGTGTATTCTTTTGGCAGCTGATCGTAGGTAGAAAATTTCACGAAAGTAGGTAACTACTCATAGCAGAATAGTTTAATGTGTGATAATAGCACTTGCTGCTCTTCAGACAATTTTTTCAAGAGAACAAGAAGGACCTCCTCTACCCTCCAGTAACCCCCCTCCCCTTCTTACCGAGGTGACAATATAAACAAATAGCAACAATGTTTTTGCTTAGGTAAAGTTGTAATTAGGAACCATAAGGTCTAAATCAGAACGTCATGAGCTCAGCAAACAACGCAGCTCGTATCATCAACAACTGATATTTAAATACTACTTGCCTAAAAACAATGATATGAAGTTTTTATTAAGACTCGGACATTTGGTGCCAACATTGGGTTCAGACTTTGAATCGTCTACTACTGTGAATTTCGATTCGGTAGATTAATACACTTTCATCGCTTGGGGTCAACCTTTGATCTGGTATATTTGAATAATCTTCTGTTGCTAATTTTGATTCCGTAGACCAATTACAATCCTTTTGATAGTATGATGTTAACTTGATAGTATGATGTTAACATTTGATCTTATGGACTTGGAATCGTCTTCTGTTATTGTTAATTACTGATTCGGGCATCTATTGTATATTTTTATCTGGTACCGGCTTCTGCTATCAATTCTGATTCTGGTACTTTAAACTATTTCAGGATAAGAATACTCTGCTGCAAATTTTTCATGGAGTAAACGCTAATTCGTCTTCAATTGCCAATCAATCTCTATGCAGTGGGACTTTGAATCAACTTTTGTTGCTAGAAGTAAATTGTTGATTTGGTAGGATTAGGATGATCTGCCAGGTATGAAATCTGCATGGATGTTTAAATGGACTACCTATGTTTATTAATTGTCGCTGGTGTGTGGTCGCTTTAAGTGACAAGGTGTTCTTAATCATAGCCATTGCGATTTTTCGTGTTTTGGCTGAGTTGTAGTTGGTGAAAATTTTTACAAAATGTTACCCTGTTACATCTATAGTGGACTTTGTCGGTGAGTGAATCTGATCCATAGTTCAAAGAGTTTCCAAATAGTTAATCTGAATTTTCAATAAACAATCCGGTTAGTTTTTCATAAAAAATCGGTATCTCATTGATAAACCGTTGCACTGATAACAGGCCGATTGATGTTAAGGTCCATTATAAAGTGATACACACACGTGCGGGCAAGTTGTTGGCTGTTTGCTCTGGTGCCCTGGCTGGTGAGCATGCCCTCGACTTGTGGGACCTGTGGAACTAAAGCATCCCGCAATGAGGATATTTTGAATTGTGAAGTTTGCGACTCAATATTCCATATAAAATGCGTCAATATTTCTCTGAGTTCCTTCGAAGCCATGAGAAAAGCTAAGACTACATGGCTCTGCGGGAGGTGCGACGCTCGCGGCGGGGCGAGTGTTGGTGGTGGGTCTGCTGGTGATGCTGTTGCTACTGGTATTCCCGCTGGCTGGACTCAGGATCTCCTTTCGCGCATGAAGAATCTGGAGGATGGCTTTCTCGCGGAGATTCGCGTTCTCAGGTCCGAGATCTCATCCCTGCGCAGCAGCCTCGGTGAGCAGACTTCTACAATTGCCGCTCTTACTGGGGAGATCGGGCGTCTGCGACGTGATGGTGAGTTTCCTGTTCTGATGAGTGGTGGTTCCACGCTGCGGCCTGCTGGTGGCGCCGCTGCTGCTGCCTCCGCTTCTGCTGGCTCGAGTGCTGGATCCTTTGCTCAGACTGTTGCTAAGCGATCTGCGGTTGTCGTCAGACCAAAAGTCCAGCAGAGTAACTCCAGGACTAAGTCTGACCTTCTCCGTTCAATCGATCCTACGACTTCAAATCTCGGATTGGCCGGCGTGAAGCACATCTCTGGAGGTGGCGTCGTGATCAGCTGCGCCTCGGGTGAAGAGGCTGATAACTTTGTGAAGAGGGCCATTAGTGATCTATCGGCTAACTACGAAGTGACTCAGAAGCCCTCATTGTGCCCCCGTATTAGAATAGTAGGAATGTCGGAGAAACTGAGCCCTGAATCGGTTGTGAAGTTTCTAAAAGCTCAAAACCCCAGAGTTTTTTGCTCCTCAGACATCAAATGTTTATCCATAAATTCTGTAAAAAATTCTCCCTCTCTGTTTCAGGCTACTCTGCAAGTTGACGCACAATCATATGCTAGAGCTATCTCTGATGGAAGCGTTTTTGTAGGCTACGACTCTTGCTCAGTGTACGATGCCCTGGAAGTCACTAGGTGCTTCAACTGCTGCGGCTTTCATCACGTCTCTGGTAAATGCAAGAGCAAGACTATTTGTCCTCGTTGTGCTGGCGACCATCCTGTGAGGGAGTGTTCCTCTGAATCTCTTAAGTGTGCGAATTGCTTTGGTCTCAACAAGTACGCCGCTGTCTCTGATTTAAATCATGCCGCATGGGACCATAATTGTCCCACTTACTGCAAAAAACTCGCTTCCCTGCGAAGGGAAATCTTTGGAGAACAATAGCAACTACCACCATCGGCTCTTTTAGCCTCGTCCACGCGTGGCAATACATTTCTGAAACTATACTATCAAAACGTAAGGGGTTTAAACACAAAAACTCATGAATTTTACAATTTCGTTTCCGCCACGGATTCATTTGACATTTTTGCCATTTCAGAACTTGGTTGAGTTCTTCCGTACTAGACAATGAGCTTTTCTGCCATCAGTTTAGTGTTTTCCGATGTGACCGCTCTCCCAGTGCCACTCGGAGATCTCGTGGGGGCGGGGTAATGTTGGCTGTGAGATCTCACATGCATGCCAGAATTGTCGATCTTCATGATGTTTCTGCTCTGTTCAATTCGATTTTAGCAATTGATATCATAGCCGTGGATGTGAGATTAGCGAACTTAACCATCTGCATCGTCGTCGTTTGTGTTCCGCCATTTGTCACTTCTGAGGAGGTGGGGATTCTGTTCGAGGCTCTCGAGGTTCTTGGTCTTACACATGATCCTGAACTTGTGATTGTTGGCGACTTTAACATAAGCGATTACTCTCCCCTTTCCGGCGAATCTTTTGGTGTTTGTGCTAGAAACCTCAAAGAGTTTTGCAGTCTGTTACACATCAAGCAGCATAATTCTACCTGCAATGATAACGGCAGATTTCTTGACTTGGTTCTGTCTCCCCTTAGTTGCTCTGTTGATAGGCTTCTGGAGTGTGCCGTTGCAGAGGATCCACACCATCCGGGTCTTTATATAAAAATTATTAATCCTGGGCCCGGACAACAAGACACGCTCTCGATAAATGTCAACCACCTCTCTTATAATTTTAGAAGGGGTGACTATGTCTCTCTCTATCGGTATTTGGTTTCTGTTTCTTGGTCTGAGGTTCTTGAGCAGAATCTTGATTTGGCACTGTCTTGTTTCTATGAAATCCTATTTGCAGCTTTCGATAGGTTTATTCCTAAGTCTTCACCAAGACCCAACAGAAAATACCCACCTTGGTTTTCCAAGGACATAATTCGTAGAATCAGGGAAAAGTCCATCTGTTGGCGGCGTTACAAACGAAATAGAGATGAGGATTCTCTGTTGCAGTTTAGGCAGCTCCGTTCTGTATTAAAAAATGAAATTAAGTCTTCCCACAATGCCTATATATCCAACACTGAGGGGATTATCAAATCTGACCCTTCGAAGTTTTGGTCATTTGTCAATCGTAGTAGAAATGTGTCATCTATTCCATCTCATGTAACCTGTGACGATGTTGTTAACAGTAACCGTCAAGATGTGGCAAATTCTTTCGGCGCCTTCTTTACTTCCTGTTTCAGTGGCCGTCAACCCGATCCCTCGGAGGAGGTTCTTCCGTGCACTTCTGGTAACATCACATATTTACCTAACGCTTTCCAGAGTTCAGATATTCTGCGGTGTGTTAGGAAGTTTAAGGCTACTTTGACCGCTGGTCCTGATCTAATTCCCTCCTTCTTCATCAAAGATTGTATTCGATTGCTACTAGACCCTCTGCTGCATATATTCAACATAATTCTCAGGCATCGTCGCTTTCCGGATAGATGGAAAGCTTCGAAGACAATCCCAATCTTTAAGTCTGGTGATAGGTCAAACGTTAAAAACTATCGCCCAATAACGCTCCTGTGTAATTTTTCTAAGCTGTTCGAGTTTTGCCTCTTCGATCAGATTGCTCCTGATCTTGTCCACAGGCTCGCCGACTGTCAGCATGGTTTTGTGAGTGGTAGATCGACGGTCACGAACTTGGCGGTCATGCATGAGATTGTGTCTGAGGGTCTTGATGCTGGGCTACAGGTCGACGTCGTGTACACAGACTTTCGCAAAGCGTTCGACTCTCTGAATCACGATATATTACTGTCTAAATTGCATAGGTTTGGCTGCTCTGATAGCCTTGTTGAATTATTGGGCAGTTATCTCTCTGGCAGCAGTTTGTTGAGGTCTCTGGTGGCAGATCTGACGTCTTTGATATTTCTTCTGGTGTCCCCCAAGGCTCCGTTCTGGGGCCATTGCTTTTCAACATCTTTATAAATGATGTGACTGAGATACTTGCTGGTAGATGTCTGCTCTATGCCGATGACCTAAAAATTTACACTGTTATTAAGTCTGCAGATGACACGGAGACGCTTCAGACATGCCTTGATCGTTTCGCTGAATGGTGTGAGAGGAATCTTCTGTCTCTGAACATTCCCAAATGCTCGGTGATATCGTACTCCCGTAGCAAAAACCCAGTCTTACATCAGTATAATATATCTGGTGTCGTCCTGAATCGGAGTTATTGTGTTAAGGATCTTGGTGTCTTATTTAACCATAATTTGGCCTTTACAGAACATATCAATATGATTACCCTTGCCGCTTATAGACTTCTCGGATTCATTATTCGAAATTCTAAGCAATTTCTCAATACAGACACAATGTTGTCCCTATTTAAAGTATTGATAAGGTCTCGCCTTGAGTATGCCTCTCTGATATGGAGCCCTTCTTATATTTCACACATGGATATTTTGGAAAGTGTCCAGAGAAAGTTTCTCAAATATTTAAGTTTTCGTTCTGACTCGGAGTATCCGCCAAGAGGCTTCCCACAGAATCAGCTCCTGGAGAGATTTGAACTGGACAGCTTACATGATCGTCGCACAGCTTCCTCCATTGTTTTTTTATACAAGCTTCTGCATAATATTATCGCATGCCCGCAGCTCCTTAGTAGATTGAACTTTGTAGTTCCGAGGATGGGTGCAAGATTCCCAACAACGTTTTACCTTCCAACGCCTCGTACACGTCTGCTTGAGTCGTCGCCTATTTATAGGATATGCTCTAATTATTCCTTATATGAGAGTACTCTGGACTTATTCTTTGCGTCAACTTCGGAAATCAAGTCGTTAGTTGTGAACTTTCAATAATTGTTGTACATAATTATAATTTTAGTGATGTAACCATTGTAATGATGTATTTCTCCCACCAATAATTGGCTTTTGGCTGTTGAGTGGATGTAATCTAAATAAATAAATAAATAAATAAATAAATAATTCTTCTCAAGACTGAAGGTTTCTGTTAGCAGTGCACATTTGTTTGTTTTGTTGGTTCTTAATCGGTTAAACCTTGAATCATCTTCTGTTTGCAATCTTCTTACTACCAGCTCAGTTCCTGGTAATAGAACACGTGAGTAATTTCTGTTAGGAATTGAACAAGACGTACCAAAAACAGTTGTCACTTTTTCTCTCTAACATTGCAGGACATCATCACTTGATAAGTTCTTGAATGGCAGCTTCTGAGTTGATTTGTGTTGATTAGAAGTGTCATCATTTAGAGCATGCCGAGGTGTTAATAAAGCTTTGGAACCCAAATCGCAATGGACCCAATGGGTAGAACAACGAAGTATGTCCGAGTCTTACGTTAACCGGCTCTTTTTAAGAGGCTTATTAATAATCGCTAATTAGCGATTGGGAAATCTCCCCCTTTATATAATTTCAATTAGAAGTTGTGCTTCAATTAACCCTTTATAAATATATGGGATAATAATTTCCCACCCACCATAACCTAAATATTTTTTGGGACATAGAGTACCCACATGCGTAAACTGGCGACTCATGGTTATGTTAGCTCTGAACCAACTTGATTTAGTTCAGTTGGGGCTGTGTCCGCAGGCATGCATCATCGTGTGTTTATGTGGGAAATGATTACTCCAATGTGCTTTAAAAAACTATAAAATTGCCAATTATTCGTGATTCTGTTTAATGATCCACAGTAAACTAGTTTTTGACGAACTTGAACAATTTCCTCCAAGTAAGCATCCAAGTATAGCCATTGTTGTTTGTTATTTTGTGAAAAAAACTTGCAATAAGCATGTTACTTATTTGATAAATATTTACTTCCAAAATGTGAAGTTATGCTATATTGCATATAAAGGGTATAAAAAAGGATGAAATGCAGATATTTGCAAAATTGAAAAGTCACTTTGTTTTTGGTTACTGTTAGCAGAATAGTTATATTTTCATTTTATAATGGACAAAAAAACTCTGCAAAAGCTTCGGCAAACTTGTTACAATTATATAACGTGACCAATCTTTTTAGCACGTATTCATTAATTTAGGTAAAAATGGCAGGTTTGTCTCAGAGAGAAATGGAAAAACTCGTGAATGAGCTTGCTTGCGAATTTGATGGAGTGACAGAAGAACAGGCTGAAAATTCCTATATTGGAGGCGACTCTGACGCTGAAGATGGATTACTGTCATCTTTCATCTTGCACATCAAGAACATCGATACTTATAGCTTTGGTTGGAAAAGAGATGCCATCTACATCGCTCAGGGACTCTAACAAGCAAGATGGCCTACTATGACCATGTGCTAGTTCATCTTACACATCAAGAATATCTAAAACGTCAATACCTGTAACTCTAGCTGAAAGAGATACTCCATCTACATCACGGAAATCGAACAAGCGAAGGACTTCAAGAATTAGACGTATTGAAACTCTTATTGAAACTGCACCCGATACTGACTCTGATGATAATTCCGTTGACGATAGTTTAGTAATGATGATGAGAATTGGGAGCTATTAATAATTATTAAGCTATTAATATTTTCTCAGCAAATTCGTTGATTTTGAATTCGTTGCTTTTCAAGAGTTACACTGTTTCCAACAGTTCTTCGACTACCATACCAAAGACCAATCACTTCCCAAGTTCGAATACCATGATTTTGAGAATGTTTTTCAAGTTCTCATTATCATGGTTGGTCTCATAGCGAACTGTGTGCCGATTTTGAGTTTTGTTATGATGTCGATGAAACGGTAATTTATGAAACCGTATTTGGTAAATGGGTTATGGGAAAAGCTTCAAATTTTGTTTTAAACTTTACATCAAAGTAATTAATAATAATAAGCATTATTAACCTTCACATTTACAGTGAAATAAAAGTGGTTCTCTTGCACATTCGTTCTGGCTTTCAAACAATAATATTCTGCTTGAATATCTAATATAATATTTTTCACAAAGCTATTTTCTTTCCAGCATTGTAGTGCACCTTAAGACATCCAGCTAGAATCTCTTTAAAAAAATAAAGCCGCCGAACCAGACAATTTCTTCAAGAGAAGAGAACAAAGAGGACCTTCTCTACCCTCCAGTAACCCCCCTCCCCTTCTTACCGAGGTGACAATATAAACAAATAGCAACAATGTTTTTGCTTAGGTAAAGTTGTAATTAGGAACCATAAGGTCTAAATCAGAACGTCATGAGCTCAGCAAACAACGCAGCTCGTATCATCAACAACTGATATTTAAATACCACTTGCCTAAAAACAATGTTATGAAGTTTTTATTAAGACTCGGACATTCAGTGCCAACATTGGGTTCAGAGTTTACAGCTTGCGACATAATCAGGATAAATGATGCTTCTGAGAATACTTCTCTCTCAATACTTCTGACACATATCAATTCTTAGATCCAACAGACTTTGAATCGCTTGTTGTAAATTTTTGATTTGGAAGACTTTGAATCATCTTCTGTTGTTAATTTCGATTCAGTAGACCAATATACTCTCAATCGCTTGCTGTCAACCTTTGATCTGGTATATTTGAATAATCCTCGGTTGTTAATTTTGATTCAGTAGACAATATAATACTTTTGATAGTATGATGTTAACATTTGACCTGGTAGACTTGGTTATTCGGCGTTGCTGGTAGATATTGTGAATGCTGATTCCGTAGACCAATATGCTTTGAATCGTTTGGTGTGAACGTTTGATCCCATAGACATGGAATCGTCTTCTGTTATTGTTAATTACTGATTCGGGCTTCTATTCTCACTTTTTATCTGGTACCGTCTTCTGCTATCGATTCTGATTCTGGTACTTTGAACTTTTTCGGGATAAGAATACTCTGCTGCCAATTATTTATCGAGTAAACTGATTAGTCTGCAATTGACAATCAATCTCCATCCAGTGGGATTTTGAATTGTTGATAGCAGTAAATTATTAATTTAGCAGGATTTGGATCATCTTCTGCCATGAAATCAGCATGGATGTTTAGATGGACTACCTATGTTTATTAATTCTTCTTAAGATTTCTGTTAGAAGTGTACATTTGTTTTGTTGATTCTGGATCGGTTATAATTTGAATGGTCTTTTGTTTGCAATCTTCTTACTATTAGCTCAGTTCCTGGTAATAGAACATGTGAGTAATTCTGTTCGGAATTGAACAAGGCGTACCAAAAACAGTTGTCACTTTTTCTCTCTAACATTTCAGGACATCATCACTTGATAAGTTCTTGAATGGCAGCTTCTGAGTTGCCTTGTGTTGATTAGAAGTGGCATCATTTCGAGCATACCGAGATCGTATTAATAAAGCTTTGGAACCCAATTCGCAATGGACCCAATGACAACGAAGTATGTCCGAGTCCGAGTCTTACGTTAACCGGCTCTTTTTAAGAGGCTTATTTAATAATCGCTAATTAGCGATTGGGAAATCTCCCCTTTTATCATTCCAATGTAATTGTTGAGGTGAATGCAGAAACCCCAACCAATGAGGAAATAAATGTCTAAAGGAAGAAATATCCTTTCAAAATATCTACCCTGGCTATAATTTTCAAACGTATAAAAGACAACTTATTTCTACAAGTCTCTTCAAAAAAACATATGACAAGAAGTATACTCATAGGTCCATAACACTGAGGCTGTTTCAAAAGTTTACAACTCTACTCTACACTGGCAGTTAATAAGCAAAAGTCAGGCTTACAAGGCTCCCAGGTCACAACACTCCATAACTTTTATTTTAACTAAACAGGTTACTTAACTCATCTTAAATAAATCTTCATTTTGGTACCATAGGAATGATATTATCAAACCGTGTTATCAAGAATATTGGGTTACAACAATTATAATTTTTCATTTTTAAATCAAGTAACCAGGCCCAACCTGCAAACCTGATATGGAAAAGTTTGCACTTCACTTGTTGTTCCCTTGTCATTATATATTAACGAATTTATTGTATTCGGATTCGCTGATTATAATCGCAACTAGCAGGAAGAGGCTGAGCGAAAGAAAGCAACTAAAACAAGATTTTTTGGCAAATGAAAAATATGCTGTAACAAATCTTATAGTAACACCTAACTTGCATATTCTCTCGCCCCCCCCCCCCCCCCACCACTTTTTTCTTCTTTGCATGTGTAAGTAAGTTCATTACTCGCTAGTCCGACGAAATCGGATATGTTTGGCAAGACATATATTTAAATACTTGCTTTTTTAGTGTGGTAATAGCCCTTGCTGCTCTTCAGACAATTTTTTCAAGGTGTTCAAGAGAACAAGAAGGACCTCCTCTACCCTCCAGTCACCCCTCCCCCTCTCTTACCCAGGTGACAATATAAACAAATAACAACAACGTTTTTGCTTAGATATTTAAATACCACGTGCCTAATAACAATGTCATGAAGTTTTTATTAAGACTCGGACATTCGGTGCCAACATTGGGTTCAGACTTTGATTTGGAAGACTTTGAATCGTCTTCTACTGTCAATTTCGATGCAGTAGACAAATGTATTTTCGTCGCTTGGAGTCAACCTTTGATATGGTATATTTGAATAATCTTCTGTTGTTAATTTTGATTCAGTAGACCAATTACAATACTTTTGATAGTATGATGTTAACATTTCACCTGGTAAACTTTGTTATTTCGCATCGCTGGTAGATATTGTTAATGCTGATTCAGTAGACCAATATGCTTCGAATCGTTTGGTGTAAACGTTTGATCTGGTAGACTTGGAATCGTCTTCTGCTATTGTTAATTAGTGATTCGGGCTTCTATTCTCACTTTCTATCTGGTACCGTCTTCTGCTATCGATTCTGATACTTTGAACTTTTTCAGGATAAGAGTACACTGGTGCCAATTTTTTATCGAGTAAACTCTGATTAGTCTTCAATTACCAATCAATCTCTATCCAGTGGAACTTTGAATCAACTTTTGTTGTTAGCAGTAAATTATCGATTTGGCAGGATTTGGATGATCTTCTGCTATCAAATCTGCATGGATGTTTAGATGGACTACCTATCTTTAGAAATTCTTCTTATTATTTCTGTTTATAGCAGGGTACATTTGTTTTGTGGGTTCTGGATCGGTTATAATTTGAGTCGTCTTCTGTTTGCAATCTTCTTACTATTAGCTCAGTTCCTGGTAATAGAACATGTGAGTAATTCTGTTAGGAATTGAACAAGACATACCAAAAACAGTTGTCACTTTTTCTCTCTAACATTGCAGGACATCATCACTTGATAAGTTCTTGAATGGCAGCTTCTGAGTTGCCTTGTGTTGATTAGGAGTGGCATCATTTCAAGCATGCAGAGATCGTATTAATAAAGCTTTGAAACCCAAATCGCAATGGATCCAATGTGTTAGAACAACGACGTATGTCCGAGTCTTACGTTAACCGGCTCTTTTTAAGAGACTTATTCAATGATCGCCAATTAGCGATTGGGAAATCTCCCCTTTTATATAATTTCAATGGAGTTGTTGGACCCAGATTTGAGATTTATTTCAAAATATCTACCCTGGCCATAATGTTAAGAACTATTAGAAAACTACTGCATTCTCTATATTGGCAGACAACTTATTTCTACGAGTGGCAGCTGTTCTCTTCAAAAAAACATAGGACAAGACCTATACTCATAGGTCCATAACACTGACGCTGTTTCAAAAGTTTACAGCTCTACTCTACTCATGCAGTTAATAAGCAAAAGTCAGGCTTACAAGTCTCCCAGGTCACAACACTCCATAACTGTTATTTTAACTAAACAGGATTCATCTTAATCCATATAACCCTGCGTTACCGTATGGTAACGTTTTCAAGTAAGTGAATATGATTTCCCTGTTTTGATATTTCACTATATAGTGGCTAGAGGGCAGTCAGATCGCCAAGATAAATGTTCATTCTTGTTAACCAACAGTTTATGTCAGTGTATTTTACAACCACACGAAGTATTGTCGTCTAAAAAATTGACTCGTGCAGTGTTGTGATAAATTATGGACATTAGATTTGTGTAAGTACAAAATAAAGTATATAATTATTTTCTATGAAACTAAAACTTTGCATTAGCATTGATAATATATTAGGCTAGGTAATTATGTCAATATCTGGTAATTTTTTGGCATACAAATTCTATAGGTTAGGTTACAATCTTGCGTTACCATATGGTAACGCTAGGCTTTTCTCCTAGTCTAGTTAGGTTACTTATAGGTTTGCTGTTTATTTCATTTTCTTCCTATTTCAGAGGTGGTTTAAGCTTAGAAGAGGCTTTAAATCTTACGTATGATGAAGATTTAAATGCTGAAGCTATTTATATTGAACCTCCTGCAAGCAGCGTTCTTACGGATGAAGAATCTGGCGACGAAGATGATTGTGGAGACATCAATCATTTGCCTGGCCGTCAACTTGCAGTGCCAGCTGAAATAGTCTTGGCGAATAATCAGAGAATTTTCAGTGAATTGGCTGAAGTTGCAGAGGAAGAATTTACATCACCATTTATTGAACTGGAAGAAAATAACGTTTTAAAAGAAAAAATTATAACAAACCACAGCAGCATAAAGGGGACAACAAAAAAACGAAGAGAATAAGTCCTAAGAATAAGAAAAAAAAACAGAAAATAAGACCTCGTCGAGGTCAAAGAAAAAAAGAAAAACAAGTAGAATTTGTTCCTGGATACAAGGTGATATTCAAAGTAGTCCCATAGAATTTCCTATTCCAAATTTTGCAAAATATTCAACTTTGACTCCCGCAGAATTATTTGAGCTATTTTTTGACGACGAAATCCATGGACTTATTCTCGAAGAATCTTCTAGATATGCATCATTTAAAAATTTTGCTGATCCTCAAATTTCTTTGGAAGAATTGAAATGTACAGTCGGAATTCTCATTTTAAGCGGGTACAATAATTTACCTGGACGACGATTTTATTGGGACTCCAAATGTGATATGCGAAATGAAATGATTTCTCAAGCTATGAGAAGGAATAGATTTTTTCAAATATTACAATGCTTACATTTTGCTAATAATGATGAGCCCAACCACAGCGAGAAAATGTGGAAATTGAGACCTCTAATGAATAAGCTCAAATCTAATTATTTGAAAAATTTTGTGCCAGAGTGCAACTTGGGACTATGACGAGTCTATGATTCGATATTTTGGACGTCATGGTTGCAAGCAGTTTATCCGAGGAAAGCCTATTCGTTTTGGCTTCAAGATGTGGTGCCTAAACACCACATCAGGATATCTAGTCAACTTCGATTTGTACCAAGGTAAAAGCCCAAATGCTACCGAAGAAGATGACGTAAACTTTGGAAAGGCATCTTCACCTTTTGTACGTATGATTAGAGAACTTCCTCATGATAAGAAAAAAATTCCTTATCAATTTTACATGGATAATTTATTCACAAGTTTAAACTTGTTAGATCATTTAAAACAACAAGGATATGGAGGAACAGGAACGATGAGGGCTAACAGAATACCAAAATAATGTCCACTTCCAGCAAAAAATACCATAATGAAAAATAGTGCTAAGGGAGATTACCACCAAATTCTTTAAAGGAATACTGGTATTATTTTTGTTAATTGGCTTGACAATAATGTTGTTACAGTAGCATCCACCTCATTTGGCGTATCACCAGTTGGAATAGTGAAAAGATATTCTAGAACTGGGAAGAAATATTTAAATGTTACCAGACCAAATCTAATCAAGCAATATAATACTGGAATGGGTGGAACAGATCTCATGGATCAAAATATATACCGCTATAGAATCTCTGTTAGGAGCAAAAAGTGGTGGTGGTGTATTTTCACTTGGTTAATTGATGTTTCCATTGAAAATGCGTGGGTGTTACATAAAAAGGCTGGAGGTGCAATGTGTCAACTGGATTTTAGGCGAGAGCTTGTTAATTCGTATCTTTTACGATACGGTGTACCCCCAAAAGGTCCTGGCAGACCAGCAACGTCAAAAAGCAGTGTGACGTTGAACAGGGTGTCTGATGGCATTAGATATGACCAGAATAATCATCTGCTTGTCCGTGTTCCTGAAAACAAGAGACGACGTTGCATCGGTGAAGGTTGTTCTTCAAGCGGACGCACCACGTGTAATAAATGTAATGTAGGACTTTGTATCGATTGTAATCTCATTTTTCACACTAAATAACATTTTTAACTTGACTAGTCTATGCTGTTCTTGAATGTTGTAAAAATAATAATTTTTTTTAAAGTGTATCTACTTATTTACAATTAAAAGCCCTGCGTTACCATAAGGTAACACCATTTTTTTCTTAAAGTGGCGATTTAAAAAAAAATAAGAACAATAAATATGAATTTAGTAGAAGCGTTAAAGATAGTTTATCACATTTTTTTACACTGTTTCAAAAATAAATTAATTCGGGCTAATATGGGTTAAGGTGGTAACTAGTCAGAATAAATGCAGATCGCCACCAAGTGAAATTCGTGGTCCATACGTGTTAGAATTCAAAAGGTATGTTCTCTTGTAAATCGATCAATCTCCTCTCTTTGCAAGATTCAGATCATGATTCATAAAAAATACCCTCACCCCTTACAAATCGTAGAATGTTTATTATTCATTGGGATTGATCCGAAAAGCTTGACCTACCTAATTATGTAGAAAACTTGTTTGTTTACAGTATTGTTCCTATAGTTATAAAGCCTTGTTTAAGCAAGATTTGTAGTTTTACATAAATGTGTTCAGCTTCAAAAGTAATGAAATAAATAGTCTTACATTTGAAGTATGTTAGTGAAATTTTGTACCATATCCATTTTGGTACCATAAAAATGATATTATCAAACCGTGTTATCAAGGTAACATTATTTTTCATTTTTAAGTCAAATAACCAGGCCAACCTGCAAACCTGATATGGGAAAGTTTATACTTCACTTGTTGTTCTCTTGTCATTATACATTAACGACTTTATTGAATTCGGATTCGGTTATCATGATCGCAACTAGCAGGAAGCGGCCTAGCGAAAGAAGCAACTAAAAGAAGTTTATTTGACAACGAAAAATATGCTGTGATAATATCTTATAATAGCACCTTGCATGCATGTTCTCTCGTAAGTGGGCCATTATGACACCTTCACTTTGCTTGCATGTTACCGCATATACATTCGAGATCAGGAGAAAAAGTATTTTCAAATCAACTCAAAGAAGTTAACACCTATTTTCAGCACTCTCCCCACAAGCGTGCGTTTCTTGGTTCCAGCCCTCAATTCTTTTGAAATTAATTTCTTTGACAGATTCAGTTCTTTCAGCTTCCACGTCCAGTTCATTTTTTGAACAGCACGCGAGCTCTCTGCTTTTTTGCAGTGCCTTTCTGACTCATCGTCCATGTCTTGTACGCAGCCAGCTCAGGAACAATCGCAGTGCCTTTCTGACTCATCGTCCATGTCTTGTACGCAGCCAGCTCAGGAACAATCGACCTGTAAACAAAAAAGTGCCAAATTTAACAAAAATTGATAATATTTCTCGAAAATTCAACAAACTATTATCAATTTGCTGATGGTAAAAAAAGCATTTATTTATACACTTCATTCATATCTTAAGCCATCTGCGATAACAAACCAAAAACAAAAATTGGAACAGTTTACTTTCATTTTCTAATAAACTGTTCCGGTACATTTTATTTGCATTTTTCAACATTACTGGTCATAGTTTCAGATAAGTATTTTTCAAGAAAATATTTCGTTATAGGCAACCTGTATGATGTGCATATACAGGGTGTCTGGTGAGTACCTCCTAATTTCTTGGGAGCATACAGGGGAGGTCAAAAAAACCTAGTCTGTCCTAAAACAAAAATTCCAAAAGTGTCGCTAAACGCAGATACAGAGCCCCAAAAGGGTACCCGGACATTTTCTTTTTTGTCTCTAACTTTTCAACCGCCTGTATAATTTGATGAAGTTTCAATAGTTCATAGAGACCATCAAGAGTCCTTAAGGCATATCACAATAGATGTTTACGTCGTCAGGGAAGTCAGGAACGGACTTGCCACCGCACTCGTTGGGTCACAGTTTTGACAGGTGTCATTTTACAGAGGTAAATCAATTAAAATTACTGCAAGTTGAAAAAAATAATCAAGGATTCGAATCAAATTCAAAAATTAGACTGTTCGTTTTTTCTATCTTAAAAACCCTCATCTTACAAAAAACTTATCCGAATCGAAATGATTATCTTAAAATTTATCGTTACCAAGAAATTTAAGGTGGAAAACTGTAATGAAGTCGTGTAATTTCGCCTTCATTTTACAATAATTAGCAATTAGAAATAGATTCAATATTATGAAAACCCACTAATAATTATTTCCGATCGATCCTGTAAAATCAAAGACGCATTAAATTTTATAGTTGTTGTTTAAATTCACGAAGTTTTGAAATTTTTTATGCATTCGCAAATTTTAGTGGTACCTAATTCGGTGCATTTTAGAGTCAATTCATGACAGTAATCAACCAGAGTCAACGTAAAAACGCCGATTACCATTTTTTCTTCGCGATAGCCACCGAAAAATAAGATAGGGAGAGTATAAATACGGGCGGATTTTCAACGCTCAGCCTCTCTTTTTCTCCGACGACGTTCCTGCTAGTTGCCGAACCGTTGAACTAGAATAAAGTCCCGCTGTGAACTTGAAGTAAAGTGTTTAAAGAGCCCCAGTACAACTTATAACCGCCGATCAACCGAAACCGAGGTAGGTGCCCGATTTGATTCTAATAATTCACCGTAGACATCCTAATCCTGTTCATACCCACTCTCCGGTTATTCCCGACGCCCATCGCCACCCTCGAAGGTCATAGAAAGGTCCGCTAGTACTTCTAGACGTAAGACAGGCAGTAAAAGCGGTTCCCCCTGTGACTGGGAAGCTGAGACCGGCGATTAACCCCGTACCTATTTGATTTCCATCGTAACCGACTCTCCCAGATCTCTCACCACACCCCCGCACCATAATACGTGTAGTTAGGTAACCCCATCCCAATTAGAGGCATCCAGTCATATGAATTCAACTACTATTTTGTCAAATTAACCCCGTTGATCTCATTTACTCGCTCATGACCGTTGTTCCCCGATAAAGCTTGATTTTTACCGCAGCCCTTCAGAGCATTAAGTCACCCTCCATAATTATTTGGGTTAGGGAAGTGTATTATATTAATTTCATTGTTCATTTTTTGCATATAATCACCGCTATTTTACTATTCCGAGGGATATTAATTTACTTTTCTCGAATTGCGTTAACATTAATTTATTATTCGAAATAATATTATTTTATGTAAATAAAGACTTGTTATTGATTATACCTGAACGAGTTCATCATTATTTCACACCGATCCTCATAATTATATTTTATTTAATGAACCTGCCATATCCCGAGATCCCCGCACCACCGCATTCTCATAAATAAGCCTCGCTCATCTGTGCCTACCGTCGGCCCCAGTACCAACACCAGTACCGTGTATCTGACGCTCCAACCGCCCGGCGAGCCGAGCGCAACGGCACGGACCGCCGGCAGGAATACGTAGGTAGGTATCTCGACCGACTGCCACCAGCACCAGCACCGATCTCGCATCAACTCGCTTACAGCTACGCTCGTATAAAGGGAAGCCCGGCATTTCTTCGAGGGGGCGCCTAAAGACCGCTCTCACGAACACCATTGTACCGGCGATAACTCCAAACGACCCCTGGCTTTCCTCTCTTCTTCACTGAGCTATCCTAGGGACCAAGATACGGCAACGTATCGTTTTATGTGACCTCAGGTAATTGGGAATACAAATTAGCGAGAAGAATTCCCCGGGGGAGCACACCTCCAGAAAAAAGCTGGCGCCCGAGCAACCCGTGGTAACACCGACGTAACCGTAACCGTGAAGATTCCCAGAAGCCGGAGTTCGTCACATAAACTCTGGCGCCCGAGCAGGGACCGAAGTTTTCAAAAACAGAGCAGACCTGAAGATTCCGAAGACATAGAGCAGAGACCTGAAGGAGTTTCCGTTTTTTTTGCCGTTTTTGAAGTCAACCAGTACCGTAATAGTTATCCGATTATTAGTGGAGCCCGATTTATTTCACCCGTCTCATCCGCTTGTCTTTGCCTTTCCTTTTTTGAAAGGCAATAATAAAGTCCGTCGGAGATGTCGAAGAACGAAGGAGAAGATCAGCTAGGCGCCTGCGGGACCACCGTTGAAACCAGCTCCGAAAACGACCCGTTCAATCGCCTGGCTGATCCCGAAGCCCCTGAAGTCCGCACGTCCTGGATATACCGACTGAAGAAGGACGAGTTGGACCGAGAGTTGGCGAAGTTGGGTCGCCCACACGAAGGGACCGTCGAGGAGAAACGTCGGCTGTTGTCCGGGTGGTTCAAGTCGCTCACGGGGTCCCGTCCGAACCCCCCGGCTAAGAGCGAGACCACCGCCCCAGAGCACGCCGCCCCTCCGGTCTCGGCAACCGTCATGACGCCAACTGTGACAACGTGGACGGCCCCCAAGTTTGTACCGGCATCAGCAGCGGCATATCCCCTCACCTGGACCGCACCAGCCAGTCAACCGCCGCCGCCCCCGACCATTCTTCCGCCGCCCGTCACGCAGACGTATCACTTCACGGGGACCGCACCGGCCAGTCAACCGCCGCCGCCCCCGACCATGCTTCCGCCACCCAGCATGCGGACGTTCACTCCTCCTACTTCGACGTTCTATACGCTCCCCCTTCACGTCCCCGCTGGTGGACAACCGGCCCGAAGCAGAGCCGAACCAACGGAACCACCGAATGTGACGTCATGGAGCCTGAGATACGACGGCCGAAGCGACGCCGCCGACTTCCTGGAAAGGTTGGAAGAACTCCGGGAGATATACGGGGTGAGTGAAGCACGCATGCTCCACGCCATGCCCCTCCTACTAGAAGGCGAGTGTTTAGCCTGGTACCGCAACAACTCGATGGTGATGACGACGTGGTCCGGCTTTCTCCAAGCGTTCCGTAGTTATTTTCAGAGGAACGATTATTTATTCCACCTGGAGACCGAGATCAGCCACCGTGTCCAGGGGCCCTACGAAGATGTGCTCCAGTATATCACCGCGATGCAGACGCTGTGTAGGCGTCACGGAGTCATCTCGCCTCATCGCGAGCTCGACTGGATTAAGCGGAACCTCAGGCCCGAACTCAAACAGCTGCTCTGGAGCCGGAGATACGAAGACGTTCGAGCCTTGGTGGAGGACGCCAAAACCGCACAAGAGGTCCTGGCCGAGCTCCGCTCCGCCTCCTCCGCCGCCGCCCACAGCATCGCCGCCCCCAACGCCGCCGCCCATATCACCGCCGCCCCCGGCACTACCGCCGCCAACCGCTCCCGATGGACAAGGGAAGAATGGCGACCGCGCAGCCGCCAGGAACGGACGCTTTCACCACCTCGGCGGGCGATCGAGGCCAGCGAAACCGCCGTTGTGCCTGCAGTGAAGGAGATCGTGCGATTCACCCCGCCTACCCTAGGTCGAGACAACTCCAGAGCGATCTGCTGGCGCTGTGGGGAGGCTGGCCACTACCGCAGCCAGTGTACGGGGCAACCGAAGCTGTTCTGCTCCCGTTGCGAGCGGCCCGGAATATTGTCCAGGGAGTGCGACTGTCCGCATCCGGGAAACGAGGTGCGGGGCGGGTAAACACGCCGATACAACGGATACCCGCCCCGAATAACCGAAAAACCCCCGCCGCCGCCGTCACCGCCGCCGCCACCGCCACCCCCATCGACATTACCGCCAACGCCACCGCCGTCACCGCCGCCCCCAACGACCCCACCAACCCCACCGCCGCCACCGCATCCGCCGCCGCCCATATTGTCGCCGCCCCCGTCGCCCATATAGTCGCCGCCGCCGCCGCCGCCCCCATAGCCACCCCCGGTACCGCCGCCGCCAACAGCTTAGATCCAGAAACCAGACCGTTCTTGATTGTGAGCATAAAGGGGAAAGAGTTCGAGGCGCTCATCGACACCGGGGCGACCCGCTCATTCATAGGCCAGAGGGTGATACAACATTGCCGAGAGAACGGAGTCCGCGTCCGTAAGTACCAAGGGACATCGGCACGAGTCGCCGACGGCACCTCTGTGCCGATCCGAGAGACGTTCCTGCTAGACCTAATCATCGGCCAAGAGAAGTTGCAGGTAGCAGGCCTGGCATTACCGACGTTGCCGGTGGACTTAGTCCTGGGTATGGACACATTGGGCCATACCGATTTTTCGCTGGACTTGGGTACGCGGGAGGTGCGTGTCAAAGGCCAAAGATATCCTCTCCGCGCCCCACCGATGGTAAACAACCGCCGAAGGACGAGTTGCGTCACCCAATTTCGCACGGCCGAGTCCGGAGTTATCGCCACGTCTGGCAACCACGCAGTGACCGCTCCAGTGCACCGACACCGACCGCCGACGACCGGCGAGAACACTGTGCCGCAGCCACTCCAACTTACCAGCACTGCCGAGGGAACGCGCGACCGCTCGATCGCCGGCAGGAAAGGTCATCGACCTCGTCGATCGATAAAGGTGTCTGGGCCTACCGCAGCCCCGAGTCAGCTGTCCCAGGTTCGACGTTCACAGACTGCTGCCGTGCCCGGCGAGCAAACGGAGCCTGCGTTTGGCGAGCAGCCGACATCAACGCGGCGCAGGCGACGCAAGCGACCCCGCGCCCGCTCGGACGCGGCGCGTAGACAACCGGCGAACGCATCGCCCTTACTCGGCGCTTCGGTAGCAGCAGTGCAGCCGGCCGATGTGGCGCCTGTAGCGCCAACGCCGGCGCTAGTCTGCGATCTCTCCCCACCGCAACGTTGCCAATTGGACGAGTTTCTGAAAAGGGAAATGGCCGAATTTGCAAAGATACAAGGCACCACTGACATGGCTAGTCACCGCATTAAACTGAAGACATCTGAGCCCATCAAGCAACGGTACCGCCCTATGAACCCGAAGCTCCTGTCCGTAGTCAACGCCGAAGTCGACCGTATGCTCGCCGACAGAGTTATTGAACCGTCTGACAGCCCCTGGAACTCCCCCGTGGTGATAGTCCGCAAAAAGGATGGGACGCCCCGCTTCTGCATAGACTTCCGAAAAGTAAACGACGCCTCGGAAAAAGATGCTTACCCGTTGCCGTATATTTCAGCGATCTTGGATAAGTTGCGAGAGGCACGGTATATTTCCAGCCTGGATCTGAAGCAGGGGTACTGGCAGATACCTCTGACCCCCGATAGCCGCCCCGTTACGGCTTTCACGGTGCCAGGGCGCGGCCTATTCCAATTTCGAGTCATGGCCTTCGGACTGCATTCCGCCGGAGCGACCTTTCAGCGCTGCCTCGACAGAATTTTGGGACCGGAGACCGACCCGTTCGCCTTTGCTTACCTAGACGATATCATCGTGCTAGGGAGGACTTTCGAAGAGCACCTAGACAACTTGCAAGAAGTTTTCCGTCGTCTAAAGCAAGCGAACCTGCAATTGAACCCCGAGAAGTGCCATTTCTGCCTACGGTCGCTGAAATATTTGGGGCATGTCGTCACGGCCGAAGGGATCTCCACCGACCCGGACAAGGTGCAGTGCATCCGGGATGTGCCCGCCCCCAAGACCGTGCGTCAGCTCCGTCGATTTTTGGGTATGGCAGGGTGGTATCGCCGCTTCATCCCCAATTACGCCCAAATTGCGACACCCCTGACCCGGTTGCTCAAGAAATCGCAGCGGTGGAACTGGGGAGCCGATCAAGACGCCGCATTCACCGCCCTGAAGGAACAACTGACCGAGGCCCCCGTCCTGACGTGTCCGGATTTCAGCCAGCCATTCACGTTGCAGACTGATGCATCGGATACGGGGATAGGGGCTGCCCTCACTCAGCAGACCGACGGTGGCGAGAAGGTAATCGCGTATGCCAGCAGGACCCTGCACGGTGCCGAACTCAAGTACACCGTGGCCGAGAAGGAGTGCCTGGCGATTGTCTGGGGGGTGCAGAAAATGCGCCCCTACCTGGAGGGATACCGATTCACCATCCTTACTAACCACCAGGCCCTCCGGTACTTACACTCAATGCAGTCGCCCTCTGGGCGTGTGGCCCGATGGGCGCTAGGCTTGCAGGCCTATGATTTCGAGGTCGTCTACCGGAAGGGAGCATCTAACAAGGTGGCTGACTTCTTGTCCCGTTCTGCCACCGATAAACCGATCACCGAAGACGAGATCTGCGTCGCAGAGACCGAGAGACGTGAGAAAATGGATGCCTGGTATGTGAAGAAGCGGGAAGCAGTCGTACGGGACCCTGGAAGCTTCCCGGACTACCGGATTCAGGAGGACCGATTGCAGCGCCGCCTGCCCGACCTCAGCCGTCCGTTCGAAGCAGGAACCGACGCAGAGTGGAAGCTGTGTGTACCAGCCTCGCTGCGAAATCAGGTCCTGGAAGAAAACCACGACGCGCCTACCGCAGGGCACCTGGGGGTTGCCAAGACATGCGCACGTCTCGCCGGCAGGTATTATTGGCCTGCAATGTTTCGGGACGCCGCTAGGTATGTCCGGGGCTGCCAGCATTGCCAGCGCTTCAAACCCTCACAGCAAAAAGCCCCCGGACTCATGCAGCCGACCCCAATCAGCAACCCGTGGGAGGTGGTTTCCGTAGACCTGATCGGCCCTTTACCCCGGACAGCAAAAGGGAACAACTACGCCGTGGTAGTGCAGGACCGCTTCACTAAGTGGATGGAATGCCGCCCCATCCGAGCCGCAACGTCCGCCCCGATCATCCGAATGTTATTAGAAACCGTGATAGTTAAATTTGGCTGCCCGAAGACGCTGATCTCGGACAACGGACGCCAGTTCGTCGGACGACCGTTTGAAGAATTCCTGGAGGACTGGGATATTAAACACCGACTGACTCCCGTCTACTCCCCGCAGTGCAACCCGGTCGAGCGCCAAAACCGAACGCTGAAGACGATGATCGCTCAGTTCTGCGGGGCCGACCACCGTAAGTGGGACGTACGCATCCCTGAACTATCTATGGCGTACAATACGGCGAAGCACGAGTCCACCGGGTATAGCCCGGCGTTTTTGAACTTGGGAAGAGAACCGAGAGTGCCGAGCGTGATTTTCCCCTCCGTCGAAGAGACCGCTACCGAACAAACCGGGTGCGATCATACCCCCCGACTACAACGCCTACAGGAGCTGCGAGAACTCTATCAGCTGGTGCGTTTACACCTGAATCAGGCAAGTACCGAGCAGAAAAAGTACTATGACCTTAGACATCGCGACTGGAGATGTCATGTGGGGGACAGAGTCATGCGCAAGGAGCACCACCTCTCTTCAGGGGAGAAAGGTTTTGCCGCCAAATTAGCACCCAAGTTCGCCGGCCCGTATACTGTCATCAAGGTGAGATCACCCGTGATATATGACCTGAAGGACGAGTCCGGCCGCCGCCTCCATAGAATTCACGTTAAGGACCTGAAACCGTACAACGACGCCGACGCCGACCCCGTACAGAGGCCCGAGGAATAACCCTCGCCGTCCTTTCCCCTTCACGCCCGTAACCGTTTAAACGATTGACCTCGTGCACTGAGCGTATTTAAGTATTTTTTTTACGTCTTAGGTATACTATGTCCGCATCTGCCTCAGCGACGGTGCCGATGAGCGCCGACCCCGAGTGGGAATCCCCGCCGTTCAGCAACCGTTTTACCGCGGGTGCCGTACTTGGAGGAGGAACCTTTGGCTGCGTTCGACGCTGTACTCGGAAAGGAGACGGCGAAGAGGTGGCAGTGAAGATGGTGCGTCTCCGCCCCGGCCACGAGATCCCCGTCCTCAAGGAGCAGGTGTGCGGGTTGCTTCTTCGGCATCCCCACGTCAACAAATTACTCGAGGCCCATCGATATCGGCAGGTCGCCGTAATCGTCAAGGAGCTGGCCGATGGCCGAATCCGATCTCCATCAGCGAGTGGCAATGCGCGGCGCGGTGACCCTGATAGAGCTGGGCGCCTTAGCGGCAGGATTGATGCGAGCCCTGGCGTTCTGTCACGTGACGGGCGTGCTGCATCGGGATGTCAAGCCGGCGAACGTCCTGGTAAGTGGGGAAGGACCGTCCATGGTGGTGAAGCTGGACGGCTTCAGCGACACCGCGTGGGTCCAGCCTTGCGCGCCACACTGGCACGGGCCTGCAGGGACCCCGGGATTTACGGCCCCCGAGGTAGTCCAGGAACGACCATACGACCACCTCGCCGACGTCTGGTCCTGCGGGGCAACCCTGCTGTTTGCCGCAACCGGGGGGAACATCATCGCCGGATTCACGCGGCCCCCTTATTGGGAGCCGTGGGAGGGTGACCATCCGGACCACCCCGCGCCCTCAGAATCCCCCGAGGACGAGCCCGGCGCGGTCCAGTGGATGCGGCAAATGCTGCTCGTGGACCCTGCGCGCCGCCCGGACACAGTGCTGGACTCCGGAGCCACTCCACCGACGGAGTTCCCGGAAATAAGGACGATCATGCCCTGGGCCGTGCCAGAAGAACTGCCAGCATCGCTCGCCGACCCGACAACGTCTCCGGAACCACTACTAGAACTGCCGGCATCGACCGAGGACCCGCATCCGCCTCCAGGACCGTCCCTGGAACTCCCGACTATCAGCCGCAGCCTGGAGCAGCTGTGGTCGACCCTTCCCCGGACGGAAGAGGTCCGCGACCGTATCCGCCAACTCCGCCCCGCCAACGCCCGCTCAGACGTAGCGGTACAAGCCCGGTTCCGAACCGAATCGGGGAAATGTATCCGCATTCGGATACCCGCCGACCGAAGAGAGCCGTGAGGCACGCAACCTACCCAGGTAACCGTCAGCCCGACAATAAAAAGTTTTATTCTGTTACAGAAACCAAGGTGCCGAGCTGCCAGAGAGATGTCCGACTCGGAATTTGAGCTCACTTATGAGTTCAGTACTCCTCCGTCGGTGAGCTATACGTTCACCGACACCCCGTCCCCAGAACCCGGGCCACCGGTGTGCTATTCTCCGCCACGGGCACCCGAGACGTCGACCGCACAAGGTCGCCCACCACCGAGGACGGGGGCCCACCGTAGAGAGGCCCGACCACCCCTAGGGACGTCTGCGAAGGACGCCGTGCTTTGTTGGCGCTGCGGGGGTACCGGCCACTACCGGAGCGCCTGTGACAGGGTATCCAGGTTGTTTTGTTCGCGCTGTCGACAAGAGGGCGTGTTGTCACGGGACTGCCCGTGTCCTGACGGATCGGCGCCGCCCAGACGCCGGAGGACGCAGGGGGAAACCACCAGGAGCCGCCGGACGGATGGCCCGTCCGCTCAACCACGGGCAGCCGCTAAAACGGCCGATAAGGCCGTCCAATGTACGTTGCTGCGCTCCCCGAACCGCGAGCCCTCCCAGGATCTGCGAGACATGCTCCGTGGCCGACACTCCTACGTACTGCCCCGGAAAGCCGGACGAGAGACGACCCGCCGCGAGCGCAGCCCGGCTCGGGAAATGAAGAGGACCCGCCGTCGATGAATTAAGTTAAGGGTAAGGGTACATTGTGATATGTTCTGATGGGCTGAGTTTATTTGCATTAATTAAGGTACGTCCGTTGATCGGTAGTTGTGAGAGTTAGGAGATCAACCCCGCAGTAATTTCATTTCTTTGCAGTCAAAACGAAAACCGGTGGCTTTCGTTTTACCGAGGGAGGGGTGATGTAATGAAGTCGTGTAATTTCGCCTTCATTTTACAATAATTAGCAATTAGAAATAGATTCAATATTATGAAAACCCACTAATAATTATTTCCGATCGATCCTGTAAAATCAAAGACGCATTAAATTTTATAGTTGTTGTTTAAATTCACGAAGTTTTGAGATTTTTTATGCATTCGCAAATTTTAGTGGTACCTAGTTCGGTGCATTTTAGAGTCAATTCATGACAGTAATCAACCAGAGTCAACGTAAAAACGCCGATTACCATTTTTTCTTCGCGATAGCCACCGAAAAATAAGATAGGGAGAGTATAAATACGGGCGGATTTTCAACGCTCAGCCTCTCTTTTTCTCCGACGACGTTCCTGCTAGTTGCCGAACCGTTGAACTAGAATAAAGTCCCGCTGTGAACTTGAAGTAAAGTGTTTAAAGAGCCCCAGTACAACTTATAACCGCCGATCAACCGAAACCGAGGTAGGTGCCCGATTTGATTCTAATAATTCACCGTAGACATCCTAATCCTGTTCATACCCACTCTCCGGTTATTCCCGACGCCCATCGCCACCCTCGAAGGTCATAGAAAGGTCCGCTAGTACTTCTAGACGTAAGACAGGCAGTAAAAGCGGTTCCCCCTGTGACTGGGAAGCTGAGACCGGCGATTAACCCCGTACCTATTTGATTTCCATCGTAACCGACTCTCCCAGATCTCTCACCACACCCCCGCACCATAATACGTGTAGTTAGGTAACCCCATCCCAATTAGAGGCATCCAGTCATATGAATTCAACTACTATTTTGTCAAATTAACCCCGTTGATCTCATTTACTCGCTCATGACCGTTGTTCCCCGATAAAGCTTGATTTTTACCGCAGCCCTTCAGAGCATTAAGTCACCCTCCATAATTATTTGGGTTAGGGAAGTGTATTATATTAATTTCATTGTTCATTTTTTGCATATAATCACCGCTATTTTACTATTCCGAGGGATATTAATTTACTTTTCTCGAATTGCGTTAACATTAATTTATTATTCGAAATAATATTATTTTATGTAAATAAAGACTTGTTATTGATTATACCTGAACGAGTTCATCATTATTTCACACCGATCCTCATAATTATATTTTATTTAATGAACCTGCCATATCCCGAGATCCCCGCACCACCGCATTCTCATAAATAAGCCTCGCTCATCTGTGCCTACCGTCGGCCCCAGTACCAACACCAGTACCGTGTATCTGACGCTCCAACCGCCCGGCGAGCCGAGCGCAACGGCACGGACCGCCGGCAGGAATACGTAGGTAGGTATCTCGACCGACTGCCACCAGCACCAGCACCGATCTCGCATCAACTCGCTTACAGCTACGCTCGTATAAAGGGAAGCCCGGCATTTCTTCGAGGGGGCGCCTAAAGACCGCTCTCACGAACACCATTGTACCGGCGATAACTCCAAACGACCCCTGGCTTTCCTCTCTTCTTCACTGAGCTATCCTAGGGACCAAGATACGGCAACGTATCGTTTTATGTGACCTCAGGTAATTGGGAATACAAATTAGCGAGAAGAATTCCCCGGGGGAGCACACCTCCAGAAAAAAGCTGGCGCCCGAGCAACCCGTGGTAACACCGACGTAACCGTAACCGTGAAGATTCCCAGAAGCCGGAGTTCGTCACAAAACACACTGAAATGTCAGTTCTGCTTGAACGTGAATCGTGAAAAGTATTCTAATAGTATTTTTTTACAGTAGTAGAAGTAAAAAAAAATGGCGGCTCGTTTAACGGGAAAAGAAAGAATGTTTGATTTTTTGATGATGGTTGGATTCGGAGATCAATTAAGATCTCAAGCTGAAGTTGATTTGTTCAATCAATAACATCCAGATAGGCCGCCTAATTAGTACGTCTACAGTAAGTAGGATAGTTTCAAAATTTACTGAAACAAGAAGCGCGAAAGAAGTAAAGTCGACCTAAAATACCTGATGATAAAAAATCTTGAAAAATCTTGAAGTTGAAGATAATCCACACACAAGGCAGATAGCTCTAAATCGCGATATTGATCATTCAACTGTCATTAAACTACTGAGAGAAGAAAAATGTCACCCCTACATAACTCAATTGATCCATGAATTAAATGAAGATGATCCCGACCATCGACTGCCGTTCTGTGAAGAGTTCCAGTTGAGATGTGACGAAAATCCCAACTTTTTAAATAATACCATTTTCTCGGACGAGGCGCGACTTTTTGTTTGAATGGGACAGTGAACCGCCATAACTCCAGATACTGGTCACTGGTAAATCCTCAACCCAATAATGTCAAAGACAGAGAGGGGAAAATAAACGTGTGGGTTGCAATAATTGGAGACCAGCTTCTAGGGCCCTATTTTTTATGAGTATTTGCCTTGTTGAGCGGTGGTATTTACATTTTTTGCGAGGAGAACCCCTTCGATCCTTAACACTTGCTTTTCCTAACGATGCGAATAACAATACGCCCCACGAAAGAATCTGATTACAACAGGATGGATCTCCTCCTCATTTTGGTGTTAATGTTAGGCTATCTCGCAACAACGTATTTCCTGGCAGGTGGATGGGGATTCGAGAACCGCTAGAATGGCCCGCGAGTTCACCCGACTTGACACCTCCAGATTTTTTCCTCTGGGGGTATTTAAAACCAAGGGTACATCAATAGGTCCAACAATTTAGAAGATGTACAGCATCGAATTCGCATAGAAATGAAAAGTATCGCTCTGGATGTCATTCAGCTTGTAATACAAAGCGTTTACATTCGTGCCGGACAGTGTAAGGAAGTGCTTGGCCGACAATTTGAACAATTTCGATAATAATTAATTGGTTTCAAATTTTTTTCAAAATTTCATTGAGCTTGTCCGATTGGTTCTCATCACAGAACTTATGCAAAATGAAAAAGGCGATATTTTCTTCTCAGATTAAATTACATGTTGCAACATTGTAAACAGTTTTTCAATGTTAAATATCGACAGAACAAAAGATAAAATGTACTCGTCACACTGGCTGTTTGAAATGGCTATCTCTAGCTACAATACACATACGACATTACGACATCTTAGAAAAATTCTTTTTAACCTTCTGTCATAATCATAAGTAACATTCACCTCATAAGTAAAATAAATTCTATAAAACGGAAAGCGCTGTTCTTTTTGAAAAAATAAAAACAGGTTGATATTTCAGTTTAATTTATATTCTATTGGCAAAACATTTTTTTCATATTTTCCATGTTTCATTCATTCATATTTTTTCATGGACCAGTAACGACGACATTTTGGGTTTTTTTTATTTTTTGTTTTTTCATATTGTCTGAGAAAATCCAGTAAGAATGTTTTTTACAGTTGCAGTTTAAAACGAGTAGGTTATTATGAGTTATAAACAAGTGAAAATCGCAGTTTTTAATTTTGAAAGCACTGTACATCGGAAACGGCTCCAAATATCTGAAAACGGCTTACACAATACTCCCTATCTTGTCTTTTCATATGGTATCCTACTTTGTGGTTCAAATTTTAATACAGGGTGATGAAAATAATCAGATTTTTCCATCACCCTGTATAAAAATTTTATCTACGTCATAGGATAGTACATAAAAAGTTAAAATGGGGACATGTAAGCCCATTTCCAATATCCTGAGTCGTTTCCACGCCCGCTGCTTTCAAAATGAAAAATTGCGATTATCACTTGTTTATAATTATTATTCATAAACGAAAGCAAATTGGACACATGTTTATTAGAAATCATGAAATCAACATTTTAAAATTAAGTGATCTATCATCTGTCAAAGTTTGTCACAGAGCTTATAGAACACCCTGTATACAGGGTGTTTCATTTTTTACCAGTGTCATTTTAGGAGGTGATAGAGAATTGCAAAATAAGTGGACTTTCCTCATTAAATAATTTCTTAAAAGACATAATAACGGAGGTAGAAGTCTTCAAAGTTGAAGTATGAAAATCGAATTCTGGGAATAACTTCGGGACCGCTTGAGCGATTTTGTTCAAATTTGGTACAAACAGTTCTGAGATAGATACCTATTGTCTACTGGTAATGACTTTTTCCCAAAACTGTCCAGTGGCGTAGGTAGTGGGTGGTGGCCTCCATTTTCCCACCCCATCTCCTATGCCCCTGCATATTTTTCACAGATGATCATATTTTTAGACTATACGTTCTAATTTGAAAAGAAAAATACTCTTACAAAAATTTTGATATTAAGTATCGTTTCCGAGCTATCAGAGGTGGAAAACAAACACAAATTAACCGAAGACTTCTACCTCCGTTATTATATGCCTTTCTGAAAAATATTTTATGAGGAAAGTTGACTCATTTTGCTGACACTGGTAAAAATGAAATATCCTGTATATGGTTTATCCAAGATAAAGCAGGGATAACATTGAGATATTGGAAATGGTAAGAGATACCAGGTCGGTTAAATTGAAGAAAAGTTGCACAATTTGATGCTTAGGAGAGAAGGGGGCAGGTTCGGACATGGGGCAGTTCCGGACAGTTCAAATTTACCACCAATAAATAATACTAGAATAACCAATTCCGCAGCAGTTACACCCGCCTACCATTTCGATCCGTGGACAATGTGCACTGTGATGTGAAATTAAAAAATTATGATTTTACATGATAAATTGTGAAAAGGGGACTTGAGATATAAGATTGAGTTACCTACTCGTAAGGTCCTGCACCTCGACTTTTTAAACTCAGGAAGATTTTATTGTTTCACTGGAAAGAATGCGGATTTCCATGTATACAGGATGTCCCAGCTCATTCGAAGCGGTCTCTGTAGGCCAAACGATGGACTTTTTCAAAAAAACTTTTTAAATAATTCAAGTACAGAATCACAATGGCCATAATTTAAAATTATTTTGGAGTATACAGAGTGTCCCATATGACAGTGGCATATCATAGTTATATTTTTTTAATGGAATGCTCCTATGTTATTGCATTTTTAGATTGTCTGAGAAGAGGAAATAAGATTGGCTTTTACAGTTGGTGTTTAAATTCAGAAGTTTGTGAGTTATAAACAAGTGAAAATCATCATTTTTCAAGTTCAAGGCCCTGTACAACGAAAACGGCTCAAGATAGAGAAAAACGGTTTACTGAAGAATATTATAATAAATGTATATAGAGGCAGATAGAAAGTCCAGTACATTATTTCTGATTTGTCGTTGAGCAAAAAAATGGTATGTTATCCCATTTTTTATCTTTGGTGAGGGGGTGGTGTAGCGTGCGCTTTCCCATTCTAATAATATTGGGCGAGATTAGAGAATTTCTGAGCTATGTATTTCATAAATTGAAGGGCAAGCCCTGTGACGCGCAAGTCGCGGAGGTAGAGTTTCCTTTAATTTAATATTCTCATCCCGCTGTCTAGGTTGACGGACAGTGACGGACACCAGGTGTGTAGTTACTCGAAGTGAGGGAGGTGGCGCGGGGAATGTCAATCCAAGACTCGAAGAGGCCAAGACTCGCTTGGCCTCTTTCTTCTAATAGTTAATGTGTGGTGTTTTCTAATCAAGACAGGTATGGAAATAAAATTTGAGGTCGTAATAGCATTGCTGATTTCTGTTTATATTTCATTAGATGGAGTTTGGTACGGATCGGCATTAATGCCATAATTTAGGAAGGCCCGGGTAATGGCGCGAGGAAGCTTCCAGTCTGGTGAGTTGAAGATAAATGAAGAGTGGAAGTACCAAAGGTACAGTAAGTGCCAACATATAGTTTCAATGAATATTTGCCTCAAAATGCCATCGCCAGTGTCTCTTCAAAGGTTTTAAGTGCCATCTGATATATTGAAGTTTTAAAAGTAAACGAAAGATGGCACCAGGGGTTATGTTCATGAAAATTTTATTTACAAAGGGTATAAGTACCACAGCAATGCTATAAAAATATATTTCTTACCTAATAAATGTTCTTAATATAAGAAGTCCCTGAAAATTTATTAATGTCCGAAACTGCCCCAGCCTTGTCCGTAACTGCCCCATAGTGGGACACTTCCGGACAATTGCAACTTTTAGCAAAATCCTAAATTCCTCAAAAAATAACTCACATGTGTTTCTAAATCATAGCAAATGTAGAAAAATATCTGTACTTCATGGTCGATTATCACTTTGCTATTAAATTTTATTTTAGGCTGAAATATAAGACTTTGTAGAAGTGTACAAGCCTGCCCCCTTCTCCCCTACTAAAAATCTGAAATAAAATTTAAGAAAACTTCCGAAATATGCTGCAAAAAATTAAAAAATGTAGCTTTTTTATTTCAGCCATGTCTTTTTTTATTGTTACAAACTAATTAAATTTTTCTGTAGATTACATATTGTACAAAAACAGCAAAGGAGATAATATGGTAACTATGTACCCTTTAGGGAACAAAGGCCCGCTCAGCTCCAAAACATTTTACCTTCAGTAGAGTCCCGGTAATCCGACCCCTCGCTAATCCGAATATCCTCATAGTCCGAACAGCCCTCCAAATTTCTAAAAAAATTAATTATCCTCGTAGTCCGAACAGTCGTCCAAAAATATCCTTATAATCCGAACAGCCAACCTCTACATGCATAATACATATTAATAGAAATAATAAAATTGTGCCCCTGAGATATGCAATGTAAATGGTTTAGCAGGGTGAACGAAATTTACAACATCCAGGAAATAAAACCGACCGAATGCGGGAAACAAGTCAATTCAATCGAAACAATTGCCTGTTCGTGCTTATTTCTCTTCAGTCAGTCTTCAATTTTATACGAGTTTGTTACAATACATATCATCTGATCATGGCTAGTAGTCGTCGTCATAAAACATCAACGCTCGCCATTATAATCAGCTAATTTAAAATTCATTTTGACGCAAACACCACTTACAAAAGGCTTAAATATCAGTATTTTGTCACAAGCGCCATTTTTTGACATTATTATAAATAACATAATAACTATAAACAAATATATACGCAAATTTATAATATGAATTACAAATACTCCTTATAAGCTGTTATCAGTTCCAAAATTCAAAGAAATTTTGAAAAATAATAAAAAACAGAAATTTAAAACGTTTTTTCTGTCTCCTGAATAATTTTATAAATGGCTTTTACGTCTGTCTGGCTTCCACGCGTGGCTGGGAAAGGTTTGTCCACTCCCTGCAAAGCCCGCATGTAAGGAGTAAGGCTCAATACAACATGGTGCGCCAGGTGCCCTGAAGTAGACACACTATACTAATGGCCTTTAATCTTAAAAAAATTCAAGAAGCAAATAAATGAAAAATAGTGAGTAACTTTTTTCGAATTTACAGGTAGTGTAGTTACATTGTTAAATTTTGCCAAATTTTTTTGTGTTCTTAAATTTTAAAATCCATCCTAAGGCACGTTATCAAACGAAATGAAATGCACTTTTCACAGTAAACCACTACCTACGCTAATATGACCGGACTATCGAAAATTACAGAAAGCCAATTTAAAAAGCGGCGAACATATTCTCAATCGAGTCGCAATAGGTTTGCCAAAAAGTTCATTATTTTACTATTTATGCGATTGATGCGCAAGAAGATTTCTGAGCTCTGTGTCTGTTTGTATCCCAAAAACTGTATAAATAAATAAATAACAATAAAACAGTTTTTTTCTCTAGCTGTGTTTGCCTTAATCTATTTCATTGTAATGATAAGGATTATGAGGATTCGGGCAAAAATTGCTCTTCGGCTGTCGCCACTGAAATTCGTGTTGTAAAGCTAAAAGTGAGCAATCTAATGGTTTTCTGTTGTAAGGATTTCTTGGTCAATGGCAAATCTGCTAGGCAGTCAGCTGATGTCTCATTACTCTCATTTGATTTGCCTTTGATCATAAATGAGATTAATGATAGCAAGTACAGAGAAAATAATTTTCTCATTTATAATGTGTCCGAGCAAGTAAAAGAAGGGGATAATAAATTGCTTCGTAAATTGGATCTCAATTTGGTTTTGGATATGCTGAAGGATATTGAAAACATTGCTACAACGCTGAACTGTAAAAAGGTCATACGTCTGGGTAAATTTAAATCTGACAAGATTCGTCAAGTTCTTGTTAAGTTTGATTCCCGTCAGGATGCTATTAATGTTGTTACTCATTGACGTCTTTTGCCTAAGTCTGTATCAGTATGTCTCTAGACTCAACTAAATGCCAGTGTGAGCTGTATAATAAATTGAAAATTGAGGCTAAAAAGTTCAATGATTTATAGATACTGATAAGGAGGATGGGTTAAAACAGATAGTTAGGTTTCATTAAAGTAATCCTAAGTTGGTTACTATCAAGGATCAAGCAAGAAGATTAGAAAAAAAACCGCATAGGGTCTACGGGTTATAATTTATTAGTGTCGGGGTTGCTAGTCCCCCATCGGGAGCCTCCCCGGGTGGCGGATAGGGGAATGTTGTCCATATAGAGATGACACCGGGGAAATTAAATACCCCGGGGCTGACCAAAACTAGCAAATGGTAGAGGACATAGAACCCATACAGCCTCGCCCGGTGCGACGGCGTGAAGTTGCTTTAAAGAGCCGACGTTTCGTTGCTGTGCCAGAGATTCCGGCCCATGGGGTAAGAAACAATTAATTTGCATGGATGGCGTTCCCGGGGTTAAAATTTTCCGGAGTTAAACGACCCCCCACTCGGATATCCGGGCGGGGACTGATCCAGGGGCACATTCATGCAGGAGAAAGAATAATAACACCTCCAGAGTGGAAAAATTTACAGTCGACTTTTGTAATATTGGAGGTTTAAACACGGACATCAGTTCAGTACATCAACATTTTCAGGCAAATAAACCTCACATTCTAGCACTGTGCGAAACAAAAGTCGAAGCGTCATCAAGCACAGTTAATTATCTTTATCCAGGATATGACTTTCGTTCCCGATTTACACTTAACTTCGGAATTGACATTTTTGTCAGAAGTGACCTATCCTGCCAACGTGAGGAAGTCTTTGAGGAAGACTTTGACGTCATGTGGCTTAGGATGACAGACCGACAAACGACGAGATTAATCTGTTGCTTATACCGACCATCCAGGAATACACAGTCCCTTACAAAGACTGTTGACTTCATACAGATAAACTACCCCAAAGCCAAGATATCCATCTTGGGTGATTTTAATGTACATAACATCAACTGGCTTAAATACTCAAACTTTACTGATAAAGAACGCCGTGAAGCGGAATCGTTTGTCACACATTGTGTTTGCTCAGTTCCGTTTTCATTTGTAACAGTGAGAGTAAATTTGATGTAATTATCACAATTTTTTCATTTTTTTTGCTAGCAGTACTCATATTTTACTAATTTTTATTGATATCGTGCTTATCCCAGCGTAAGCGACGCTATTACACTTCACAACAAACAGCTAGTCACTGAATGAGCAAGCCCGGGGTGAGGTGAAGGGCATTAGTTAGAGCCCCTATATCTGTTATATGTATAATCAGTCACTAGTTCTTGGTCGCATGCCGACTTGTTGGAAAAAGACACTTATTGCTCCAGTCTCTAAGTCTGGTAATAAATGTGATGTTAAAAATTACAGACCTATTGCTATAATTGGTACTATTGCCAAAATGTTTGACTCCATTGTTGCTAGTAATCTGGCTGATATTTGCATGTTGTTTATAGTGCGTCAACAGCATGGTTTTGTTAAATGGAGATAGGGAGATCTACGCTTACAAATTTAATTTTTTATAATAATTTCATTTCTGATGCTATCAATGAAAGGTTTTTTTGACCTGATGAACTGAAACAGGTGGACTCAATATATCTTGATTTTGCTAAGGCATTTGACTCAGTCAACCATGAACTTTTGATTTATAAGTTTTGAAATTTGGCTTGAGTGGTGGATTTTTAAAATGGATCGGGTCATATTCAAGTGGTCGAGAGCTTATAGTTCGTATTACAGGACACCCTTCATTTGTATTTTCATCTGCCGTACCCCAAGGATCTCACTTCGGACCCTTCTGTTTCTACTATTTATTAATGATTTATGTGACAACCTAAAATTTACAGTTGTATTAATTTTTGCTGATGATATAAAAAAAATTAATTGGGATTTTTTATGACCAAATTATGTCTTCAACAAAAGGATCTTGAAACTATTTACGCATGGTCTAGGGTTTATTTACCTATAAAAATTAAATTGTTCTAAATGCAAAGTGTTATCTATTAATAGGAGCAAAACCAAAAGATTAATATTTTATTACTCTTTCGTTGGAATAGTTTTAGAAATAGTTGATTGTATTAAAGACCTTGACGTCATTTACCAAAGTAACTTTGAATTTAATTTCCACTTAGATGCTGTCACATCCAGTTCTTTTGGTATGCTTGGTTTTGTTATTAAATCTACTACAGAATTAAAGTTCCATAAGTGTATAATTCATTTATTTAAAACTTTAGTCAGGCCTAAAGTTTTGTACGGCTGCATTATTTGGTCTCCCACCAAATTAATTCGTATAAATTTGCTTGAATCTGTTCAACATGGGTTTTTTGGATGCTTAGCTTTTAAAATGGGCTGTCATTTTATTTTATTTATATAAAATGGAATACAAACGGAACAAACCCAAAATAGTATTCACTATTGCTAATTGATGTGAAATTAGCTGTCATTTTATTTTATTTATATAAAATGGAATACAAACGGAACAAACCCAAAATAGTATTCACTATTGCTAATTGATGTGAAATTACTTTCATAAACATAACAAAATTAATTAATTAATTAATAATTAACATAACAGAATTATACCAAATTAAACTCATCATAAACAATAACAAGTAACGTTAAGGTGCTACCCACAAAAACCCATTTAAACGAAACAAATTGATACAATAATAAATCATTCTTATAAATCAATCATGCTTCAATGCATGATCGAATTGAGAAGGTGAGAGGGCAAAAACATCCGCCCCAGAGAGACCACATAATGTATTGCAAGTTCTCAGGCAGCGATTTAGAGGAGAATTCTGATAATAATTTGTGGTAGATGCATTCAAATAAAACACATTCTTAGTTCTAGTGTTATGCATGGGCACTGTATAGTGCAGAAATGCAGTAATGTCAGGAGAATCAACCAAATTATTGATAATTTTTGAAATAAACTTGGCTTCCGAAAGCTTCCGGCGATCTTCAAGTGAATACAATATCTAGTTTATCTATGTAGGTAGAATAGCACGGACTCCATATAATCGAGCAATAGCCCAATGAGCTATTAACAAAAGCCATGTACAAAGAGCGTAAAGCAAAAGGATCCCTGAAACCATAAGAGGCCCGCCCGTGTTATAAAACCCAGCATTCTTCTGTTAGCTTTTTTTGAGACATAATATATGTGCTGATCAAAAATCATTTTGGAATCAAAAATGATACGAAGGTCTTTTATACTATTAACCGTATCAAGCTTGGTCTGACCTATTGCGAAGCTATTTTCTATTATAAATTTATTTCGTGAAAAGGTGACGTGCTGACATTTTTTTTAATTTAAAGGCAAACGGTTTTTTTCACAAAATGTTTCTAATCGTTTGATGTCTTGCTGTATTAAGGTAAGGTACTATCCTCAAAACATTTTATCGAATGAAAAATTTTTAAGTCATCAGCATACATTAGAAATAAAAATTTAGCAAATTTAAAGCATTCTGAAATTTTGTCTATATAAATATTAAACAATAAGGGTCTCAGATGGTATCCTTGTGGAACGCCAGAAGTTGCTAAATTTACTTAAAAAAGGGTTCAGGACTGCGCATACAAACTGTGTACAAATATTAATTTATGAAATTGATTCCAATATGATTCTGAATATTAAATTATCAACTGTCAAGTTTTGCATAAATTTAAATTTGTAATTAGTGTAAAACCTTCCAACAAAGTATTCTTTACCCATAGGTACCTATTGTTTTTTAGCCTATTATGAATTAGCACCAGTTATAATAAAAAAAAACTTAATTCTTATTTCCAAATAAAATTCTGGCCCCTTTTACCTGCAGTCTGTGAGCGGAGCCAGTCCTTAGGTGGAATTAAATGGGTAAACATTGAATGTTCACACTGTGTGCAATTATTATTCACATAAACCTAATTACCCCTTATATGAGACTCAATGTATTGCAGTGGTAAAACACTACGAATTGGCGACGAGGATATAAGTGAAATCATGTTAAGTAATGAAAGATAATCAGTGCATTGACGCTTGAAAAATTAAAATAATATTTTACTTCTTCTCGAGAATCTTATTAAATTCGAAGTTAATTTTTTGTGCGCGCGTGTTATCAAAATGCCAGACACCAAAGAGATGATTGTTGGTCCTCTCAGGGAGTTTATTTTGAACATTTCGGACTGGTCCACATATACGTAAGGCTAGATTAGAAAATTATTTTGCGGCAAATGAAATAACCGCGGACGAGAAAAAGCGTGCTATTTTACTCAACTTTCCTAGATGAAGAAGGCTACGAGTTGATGTATAGCTTATGCAGCCCAACAAAACCGGAAGAAGTGACTTACAAAAATTTTATTGGGAAATTCGACAAACATTTTACCCCGCAACCACCTGAGGAAGTTAGGCATAGAAGAAAATGGCGTCTGCAGATTCTGCGGGAAAGGAGACGAGACATCACGTCACCTGCTGCTAACTGCGATGCGATAGAACTCAAAAGAATGTTCTGGGCCACCACCAGCCAGAGGCAGGGAACTTACCCGACCATGGCCCTCTCAAAATCCTGAAGTTTCTCAAGGAAACAGACTTGGAGAGGGTGCTTCACTAAAGGGATTCAACACCAGACGAAGCAAAGTAGAGGGGATACAATAGATCTTTTAGGTCGCAGTAACTTAATCACCCTCAAAAATACAAATACAAATTACCCCGCAACAAGTACCGCTGGCAGAGCGTTATAAATTTAATCAGGCCATGAAGCTGGACTCTGAACAGCCTCGAGATTGGTCAGCGAGACTTCGCAGCTTAGCAAGCAGATGTCAATTTGGAGCAGAAATGGATGGCATCTTACGAGATAAATTCATTTGTGGATTTCAAAAAGGTGCAATTCTGGACCGTTTGTTAGAAGAAAAGGTGGCAGCATCTTTTGAGGAGATAGTCATGACAGCTGAAACAAAAGTAGCTGCTTTAAGCAACTATCAAGATCAGGTGTCCATTAAGAGGGAGACGGTGCAGCATCTACGGGGTGCAAGGCAATTTTCCAAGGGGCAAGGCCGATCACATCCAGTTGAGAGCAGCAGCAAGCTAGGAACGTCTTCTACGGGAAAGCATTGCGAGGTTTGCTGCAGGAGTAATCACGAAAAAGATAAGTGTTTTTTTTTTTAAATAGTACTTGTAGAATTTGTAAGATGAGGGGACATCTAGCTTCAGTTTGTTATAATAAAAATAATAATTCAAATAATAATTCACACCGTCACAATAAGGGTTCAAAAGCGCATTTTTATGTAACGGAAAATGATTCAAGAGAAGTGGAGGATATTGATGACTTAAACTTATTTACAATCAATTCAAAGAAGGGTACAAATGATTTTGAAATAGCAGTGTCGATTGAAGGGGTTCCTCTTAAATTTCAGATTGACTCTGGCGCAAGTAATTCAGCAATTTCCGAAAACGTTTTCAATTCAAAATTTAAGCACTGTAAATTATTTCCTACATATAAATCATTTTATTTTTATAATGGAATGCAAGTAAAGCCTACCGGTGTTATCACGGTAGGGTGGCTTATCAAAATGTTTCAAATAATTTAAATTTATACGTGATGAAAAATGGAGGCCCTCCAATAGCAGGTCGAGATTTCTTAAATATGTATAAGATTGGATTTGCAAAGCTTCAATTACCTGAATAATGAAGAGAAAAAATTAAGGGAACTTTTTTCCAAATATCAGTCAGTATTTGCACCGGGAATTGGTACATTTAATAAACAGACAGTTAGCATTAGATTAAAGGATAATAATGTCAGTCCAAAATATTTTAAAGCGCGGCCAATTCCTTTTGCAATCAAAGATAAGGTGGAAAATAAAATTGACAGACTCTTATCCTTAGGTATTATCGAACCGGTAAACTACAGCAGATGGGCAACTCCAGTGGTACCAGTTCTTAAGAAGGGAGGTGATGCGAGACTCTGCAGAGACTTCAAGGTCACAATCAACCCTTGCATAGAAGTGGATCAGTAACCGCTGCCTAGGATCGAGGATTTATTCTGTGCACTAAGTGGTGGTAAGAGCTATAGTAAACTAGACCTGGCTGATGCATACCAGCAATTGTGTGTAGATGAAAGCTCGAAAGAATTATTGACGATTTCGACGCATAAGGGGCTTTTTCGGCTCAACCGCTTGATGTACGGTGTTGCCTGTGGACCATCAAAATTTCAACAGCTCATGGAATCTTTATTAGCAGGCTTAGATCGTGTTGTTGTATTCCTTGACTGATGACACTGGGTCAACAGATAAGATGCCCTACCAAAGATTAGAGAATGTACTAAAAATATTGTCTGAATCAGGACTAAAGGTAAAGTCTAAAAAATGTAAATTTTTCCAACCCAGCATCGAGTATTTAGGGTATGTAATCGACAAAAATGGTTTACATGCATGTAAGAGCAAAACTGACGCAATTAAAAATACTCCTAAACCAAATACAGTCACGAAATTAATATCATTCTTAGGATTAATTAGTTATTATGGCAAATTTGTATATAATTTAGCGACAATTTTACATCCCCTGTATCAGCTATTGAAAAAAGATAAAGAATGGGTTTGGTGGTCTGAGCACTGTGGATAATCCACCAAAAGCAAGTCTTACCCCATGGGAATGGCCAAACACACCTTGGGAAAGGTTACATTTGAGATTTTATGGGACCGTACTGTGGAAAGCATCATTTTGTAATTTTAAGGAGCGTTTTCACCAAGCGCGCAAAACGTTTGCAATTGTTAGCAAATGTTTGCAATCACAATATTTGTTTGGTGGAGACGAAAATGACGCGCATTCGCCAACATTTGCAATCATTTGTCCGTGTTCCGATCGTTGTCGGTACATCAAAGGGATTTGTTGCTTGTGCGTGCGCAAAGTATTTTCAGTGTAGACGGGCAGGGAGTGTTCGCAGGAATCTCAGGGAATCAGAGCAGTGTTGTTTGTTGTTTTCCAGCAACTGCAACGTGTCTACCAAATTAACTATAACTATAACCAAAAAATGGGATGTCCAAAATCTACGAGTTCTCTTTTTATTATTCTGTTTTTCAATTAAAACAGTCATAATTATGAAAGCTGCGGCACTAACAATACGTTTTCTTTTCGGAGCCATTTTTGCTCGGAACATGAACAAATGATTGCTAATAACGTACCAGGTGTCTGTGAATATTCAGTGGAGACACTTTAATTGCAAACATTTGGAAACATTCGCAAACATTTGCGAACGTTTGCTAACAATGATTTTTTGGTGAAAACGCACCTTTAGATGCGCATACTAAATGGTTGGAAGTTTTTCCTATGACGCATATTACGTCAGGTGCTACCGTAGCAGTGTTAAGAGGCCTATTTGCAAGATTCCGTCTACCAACAACTGTAGTTTCTGACAATGGTCGCGCATTTACCTCTTCTGAATTTTGTAAATTTCTGGAGTTGAACCAAATTAAGCAGGTAACTAGTCCACCATTTCATCCGTCATCAAACGGTGCTGCCGAAAATGCTGTGAAAACAGTCAAAAGTGCTCTTAAAAAAGAGCTATATAGGTGAAAACAAAACACAGGATAAAGCCCTGATTCTATGCAGATTTTTATTCGATTATAGAACAACTGTACCACTGGATTAAGCCCAGCTGAAGCTGAGCTAATGTTCCGTAAATCTCTTAAAACTAGATTTAGTAGAGTCTTACCTAGTAAAAATTCAAAAGTAGGGGAAAAGATAAGACAAGTTCAAGATAAACTAAATAAATATTATAGAGGAACCAGAGAGATCAAATTATTTGAAGTAGATGAATGTGTATTAACAAGAGATTATAGAGATGGAAATAATTTCCTAGTAAAAATTATAACATTCGGGAAGTACAGAGACTCGGTTCCAAATAACTTTGAAATTCTAATAGATGGGAAATTGATAAAGAGAAGTACGACCACTAAATATTTGGGGGTAATAATTGACTATAATTTTAAATGGGGAGGAGCATGTGAAGGGGGGAATAGTAAAAAGAACAAAGTACCTGATTTATGTGTTGTACAAACTTTCATTTGTTGTGAATATCGGTAATTTACTGCAAATACACTACGCATTATTTAATTTATTTCTAATTTATTTAACGCATTTCTACTTATGGGATTATAGCTTGGGGAATTGCTTATGGGAATGTAATTGGAATGCTCGATTCTATTCAGAGAAGAACATTGAAAGTTATATTTACAGACACAAAAGTTGGAAAATGGGTAGTTATATAAAAAACCTACGAGTATAAGTCAAAACTTTGAGCTTGAAGCATTGATGTTTTGATATTGTAAATTAAGTGAAATATATCAAAGAAGCAGGAGTGTGACTAGAAATAGGTCCATCCCTTTTCCGGTGAGCAAACTTAACAGTGGCATGAGAAAACATACATATCGTCGGCTTAGAAAGAAAACGACGTAACTCCATTTTTAGTCAATATTTGACTTTTGCTGCCATCTAATGGGAAAGTAAAATATCTACCGTCTTAGAAATTCCCGTAAGAGCCACTATTATTCCAAACATAATGATACTCATATTAGAAAACCGCGTATCTCCTAGGATCGGCAATATTAGACATATAGGTTAGAAAATCACTCAACTCCATGTGTGTCAGTGCTAAGTGTGTTAGTTAATGTCGTCACCTACTTGTTTCATTTTCTAAGTAAGTACAATATATTTATATTTGCAAAAAAAAATAGTGTTATTGAAATAAATATTCACAGTAATTATTAATCACGGTTTCACAGTTATTTTCTGATGCTATGTGATATTATTTGTAAATTATTTCTTTCATGGAGATACGTGTTTTGCATGATGACTATATTCATTTAGTGATGGATATGCGTGGATTTCTAATTAAAATTTTTCCACACCTTTTTCCAGCTTATCAAATAATAAAATAGCGTTTGTTAAAAAAATAACTTTAAAGGGCCTTTTAGTTTCTTGCAGAAAACAATGTCTTCACGAAGCAGAAAAATTTTGAACTTGGCTTTACAAAATAACACCATTATGGAATACGTGGTAGACAGCAATGATGGTACTTTGTTACCTGCAGCTTCTAGAACAGAATTAACACCACTGAATACAAAAACCTTACGTTATTGCATGTAATTATAATTATCAAGACATTGATACTTATCATTCAAATTCTATTGAGGAAAACATCAATCTAACAGGGTTTAGAATTGAGGAGGGGATTCTGAGAGAAGCTCTAGTTGAAGTAGAAGAACAAGAAGTACACGATCAAACTTTAAAAATAGTGAAAGGCATGCAACCTGACCATATTATTATGCATCAGGAACCCCTTAAACAACAGAAAAGTCTTACCACTAACACAACGAAAGAACTAGAAGAGGATGATTTACACAGAATGGCCAATTTATTGCTACAAGAATGAATACCCTGAATGAGAATGCAGAGTTCGAGGAACACTTTTCAGATGATAAATCCAGCGATGAAACTTATGCCCCCGATGAGACAAGAGAATCAGAAGATAGTATGTAATTCAGAAGATGGCAAATCCGGTGATGTCGAAACTCAGTCTTGATAGGGCCGAGGCGGGTGAATGTGATTCCACTATTCTTACTACTAAAATAAGACATAAGAGAAGGAAAACAGAAGATTGGATCAACAATGTCAACTGGTCCCTATAAGTGCTACTGGAGTAAGAAAGCATCAGCAATTGAATGTTGTACATTAATGGAGCAGCATCGTTTAAAAATATTTCAATCATTCTGGGCAAATATGGGGTGGGCAGAAAGAAAACTTTTGGTACAAACATTAGTTAGGTGTAAAACTGTGAAAAGAAGAAGGGGAACAGAAGAAAGTTCTAGACGAAAATTCAGTTTGGAATATTATTTGAAATCCGGATTCGAAAATATCAGAGTTTGTAAGAAAATATTTTTGGGAACATTAGGTCTCAAAGAAACAATGGTTTTAATGTGGGTGAAACAAGGTACATTACAAGAAACTGTATCTGAAAAACGGGAAGTAAGGCGATCAAGATTTGCAGAAAAAAGGGATTTTCTTCTAATGTTCTTCAACGGTCTGCCAAAAATGGAAAGCCATTATTGCAGGGCCTCGACTAAGAAGTTATACCTTGAACCCATCTGGCAATCAAAGGCCGAAATATATAAGGTCTACAAAGAAAACTTCTGCCAAAAGAACAATTTTACCAGTTCCTCAATATTCACATTCAACGAAGTTTTTGATGAACTAAATTTGTCACTATTTCGTCCAAAGAAGGCCTTGGGTGATATATGTGAAGTCTACAGAACCAACAATTTGTCCGAAGAAGAATACAACACACATCAAACCTTGAAACGAGAAGCAAGGGAAGAGAAAGAAAAAGATAAATCATCTGACAATTCTGATTTAGTCTATGCGATGGATTTACAATCTGTACTACTTAGCCCCAAATCAACTGTTTCCAGTATGTACTATAAAACCAAACTGATCGTGCACAACTTCACGATTTACAACCTAAAGACAAAAGAGGGATATTGCTTCATTTGGAATGAAGTTGAGGGTGGCTTGACCTCAAATGAATTTTCCAGTATTATTAGTTACTTTATAGAGGAAGAGATTGTAAAAAAAATTGATAATGAGGTGCCTGCGAATATAATATTCTACAGTGATGGTTGTACTGGTCAAAATCGAAATGCGACCTTAAGCAACGCTCTTTTAAATCTGTGCAAGCTTCACAAAATTACCATTAAACAAAAATCCTCTTTAGAGGTCACACGCAGATGGAGGTTGACTCCATGCACTACTGCAATAGAAAAAAAATTGTGTTATCGTAAAATTAATGTGCCAGCAGACTACGTGTCATTTTGTCTGGCAGCGAGAAAAAGTCCATCACCATACCAAGTGAAGTACATCACACACCGTTTCTTCAAGAATTTTTCTAGTTTAAGATTCTACAATTCTATCCGTCCAGGTAGAGGAGTAGGTGATCCAGTTGTCACAGATTTAAAAGCATTGCGATACTCTCAGAATGGAGATATTGAATACAAATTGCGCCATTCAGAGCATTCGTGGAATGAATTTCAACAACGGATTAACAGCAAAATTAGAGCAAAAAAATTAGACGACCTGCCATACTTATTTACTGAAAGACGAAAAATTACAAAAGCAAAGTATGAACACCTACAGATATTAAAGAAAGGTTTGCTACAAGATTATCAAAGCCCGACACAGAGCTGGAGTTCCAATTAGCAACAATTTTTGTTTGCTGGGTTTTTTTATTCATTTTTTAATGTCTTAGAAATCCCAAAACCTTCTAAGAGATTCGCACACGTCAAGGGTTATGATATTTTAATAATAATAATAATAATAAGCACTTAATTTAGCATAAGCTGTATCGTACTACATCATACTTCCATTAAGAACAAAAACAATCATAAACTACTCTATCAATTGTACAATTATACACTAAAAGTTAACATTGGCATTTTTGTACCTATCCCTTAACAACACTTTAAACATGCCCACATTTCTTGCCCCTTTTAAACTATCTTCCAATTTATGAAACTCAATAAAACCTCTTACAAATACTGAATTATAAGCTGCCTTATAATACCAGCGCATTATACAATGTGTATCTTGCAAACAATGTAAACATGTTCCTACTTCGATTCAACATTCCCAATCTTTTACCTATCTTTTTACATATGTATGTACTCAAGATATGAACCAAGATTCACGTTAAAGCACGCACGTTGTTGGGCCGTTTTCTGCATGATGGTGTGCGGAGCCAGGACAGTAGTTAAGAACCTTTTTTATTATTAAATTTGTCAAATTTAAATTCTATTATAAGATTTATTGAATGAATGGTCTTTCCCAATTCATAAGAACTTGATTTATTTTATATCTATAACCATAAAGGAATAACAATTGGTTAATTGATGTTTAAAAAAAGACCAGCAAACAACCCATAAAATGGACATTGCGAAAAGCAAACTTCTTGAATCTTAAGCACCTTACTCACCTCCTAACCAACTCTGATCCACTATCTTTGTCAATCCGCTCGGCCCGCTTGATAGAGGTCAACTCTCTTGGCAGCCAGAAGGGAAGGTGAGTCTCCAAACAACTGGTATCAAGGGGGCAAGTGCTTTGAAAGGCTACCAGGTCTTCCCATACCTAAAAATTTAAAATTAAGAATTAGCAAATCTCGGACAGAAGTTCAAGTATTCCTTGTATTCACTATTCCAGATCACCGGATTTCAATTTTGTGATTTCGCAAGCACTCCCTGAATGCTGTCCTCATTTTTTTTCGAGGATAGCAATCAACTTGCTTGATTAACCCGCGAGTGGTCGCTAGATGAGCATTTAGCTTACCATTGTCTTTAAACTGTAATTATTATGTTATTTCAACTCGTACGACCACCCACGTGACTCAACTGCTCTTACCATTTCCTGGTTTTCGGAAGTCTTCTGTTCCGGTGATTCGACGACGATCTGGTTCGTCGTTTTGAATTCATAAACACCTTCAATGATTCCATCTCGATTCCTTCATAGGAGTCTGTACTTTTCAAAGCAGATGATGGAATACAGATCTCCATGACTGCAAAAAAAAAAAAAAAATAATACTAAAAATCAGTTACAAACTATTACAAGACCTGCCTTTGATATCAAGTGTCACCATTCTAACACTGAGAAAAGCATCAAGCTTGCTCGTAACGTTTACCTAGACTGTATGAGACAGACAGACTAAACTTTTGAAATTATTATCAATTAGAATTTTGACAGTCTGAGCGAGTGGTGGCTCAGTGGGTTAAGAGTGCAGAGTACTAAGCCGTTAAGACTGCCATCAACTGGGTTTGAATCCCAGCCTCGCTATGGATGTTTGTGTTAGTCTATTCAACTATTTAAATTCTAAGAATGAGTCTTAATAGAATGAGCTAGTTCTCGAAGCCCAAAATTACTGGAGTGGACCCACTTTTGAATCATAATTGGAGATTTGCTCCTCCTGAACAAATTGTCATGGACCACGGCACAACAGCCCGGAATCAATTACGATTTTCGACCGTGAAAGCCTACACACATCAATTGGACCGACTTTGTTTTATCTACATAGTTGAGACCGGTGTTCTCTCCTTTAAAAAAATTTTTTTGGCCCCCTTGGGAGGCTTTTGGGATTTTTAGTCCTATACTTCATTAAAATACTTATGCTCCTGCCAAAATGACGATAAAGCTTGTGATTATTTATTTATTTTTATTTATTATTTATTTTTTTGTACAACATACAGACGAAGGCGAGGTGGGCCGCATTTTGATGGGAATGGAACCAAAAATGTCGTGTGGACTAGATCAGATCCCACCAAAGATAATAAAATCAGTAGCATCGTATATCGGCAAACCTTTGACGAACGTTATTAACTCGAGCATCAAGATGGGGATTTTTCCCGACTCGTTAAAGGTTGCAAAAGTTGTTCCCGTGTATAAAAAGGGAAATAAAGGTGAGATTAGTAATTATAGACCAGCATCACTGCTTTCTTCATTTTCCAAGGATTCAAGTGAACAAAAGGATGGATTCATATTTATGTTGGGAGACTATGCTAAATGAGAATGTTGGAAATTGATAACATACTTAAATCTGAACGAAATTTGAAGTTTGGCAACCGCCTAAACTCAACTTAGAATAATATAAAATATTCAAATGCCTTCGTTGCTATGGAAATAAAAATAATAACAATACCATCTAACCCGAACTTATTCACATGTTCAGTAAATAATAATAATATTCAGTTGCCCCCTTATTTTTACAAAAATAGTCATATCTTCGGAATAAAAGAACTTACAACACTGCAGTAAGAAAACTTACCACTCTTAAAAAATGAAGTTTACCGCAGCATGCTCTGAGTGCGCGAGTTACTGATCACCCTGTATATAATTGTATAAGTAAAAAAAAAAATTTTAAATAAGACAGGTTTAGTTGGTAAATTTACAAACGGGTATATCAATGTTTACCCGGGTGAGTGACGTCTTAACGGGTACCCTAAGGATTCCCTAATACTGACCAAAGGTAAAAATAAAACAGTTATTCCGAACACGGTACATGCTTTTCACTATGGTTCCACAAGAATTGAGAAAATTCACTGCAGCAGATAATCGGAGAAAAATCAAAGAATATTTCAGCACACGACTAAAAGGTTTGCCTAGGATCCATAACCAAAACAATTCACGGCAATAGGATCTCCAACTACATAGAATAATACACATGAATACATAGCAATCATATCATTGTTACTTATAAATACTTACGACAGGTCAGGTTTTTGCTTGAAATAAAATCTCCACTTTCGGCAGCCAATATCTCGGAATCCCTTCGTTATTTATGTTTGCGCCCATAAAGACATTTGACCACGATGACTTGACTGACATTTTACACTACTACAACTGCACTAGTTTTAAAAGTAAATTGAGTGAAACCCAATTTCCATTTCAAAACTGCGGGGTCCTTTGAAAAAGGAAAAAGTAGCTTATTATTAATTAGTGGCTACCAATATTTCAAATTTATTACTGGAATTAAATCATATATGCAGAGAATAATCATAACAGCATGAAGAAGAATCTTTTGCAGATCAAATAAATTTAATAGATCCGAAGAACCCCCTTCCCTAATTTATAATTTATGTTTATACCAAAGGTTCGAGATTGTCCTCTCAAAATACAATTAAACATTTCATTAGCAAAACAAACAAAACATAAAAAAAAGAAATATTAATGCATCAATGTTTCTAAAGTTCAACTACAATACCAACAGTAAAAGTACATAAAACCAGTACTTTTGTTAGAATTTAACAATTCCCTTGTTCATAATTTTTTTCAGGGCCTGCATAGTATTAGAAAGCAATATTCACACCTGCAGGATTAAATGTTTTCAAGCAGGAGGTTGTATATTTCCACTCTCGTCTCTAGGAGACTCTGGATAAATTGGCCAAAGCAATGAGAATTGCGTTCAAGTTACCAATACCAGTTTTTTTTTTTTTTTTTTAGTTGATATTTACAGTGCTTCAAATGATGATCCATTGCCAAGTACATCTAATTTTGGCAGAGGAATATACAATGTGGTTGAGCGTATTTCATCAACCAAAATTAAACGCTTTGGCTGACTATGGAAGAAATGATTCCGACGACGAAGAAAATTTATGGGGGAAGACAGTGATGAGTATGTATCTTCGGAAAGTGAAAATTATTCAGAGGAAGATATTAAATGCCCGCCATCAATGTTGGATTTAAGCACTACACATCTCAGAAAAAAGAAAAAATCAGTGCTATGTCCCGATCCCCACAATGGAAGGGGAAACGCCTCTGAAGTAAATGAAAGCTCACATAAAAAGGGTAAAAAGCGTGTACGCAACCCAGATAAATGAAAGAAAAACCAAGTCAGATTGTTGAAAAATGCAGGAAAAAGCTGTATACTTCTCGAACAGGAAAAGTGGTCAAGAAGAAGATTATGGGACCGCCTTGTTCTGATAGATGCGCCCTTAAATGCGCTGCAAAAATTTCTGATGAAGTTAGACTTGAACTATTTAACGACAACTGGAAGCTGGCTTCATTACAACGACAACGTGACTTCTTAGCAACATGTATAGAACCACTGCAGCTGAAGTATCGTCGCGTATCTACGTTGCGAGATCCTAGGAGACAAAATTGTGCATTTTACCTATTGAATAATGGGAAGAGAATGCGTGTGTGCAAAACATACATCACAAATACTTTTGGAATAACAGAAAGGATCGTTTGATTTGTTATTCAATCAAGAGCTAGTGGTTCTGGTATTGTAGCCGAAGATAAACGTGGTAAGACTGATAAGCATGACAAACACCATAAAATCGATCAGGAGTGTTTGAATTCAGCTAGGCTGCATATAAACTCAATTCCGAGAGTAGAAAGTCACTACCAGAGGGCAAATACAACAAGACAATTCATAGACGGAGGATTGTCCATAGCTGAACTACATAGAAATTACGTTAAAGAACAAACTTCCCTTGGTAAATCATCAGCCAATTATCATGATTACTACGCTCGAATATTCAACACAGAATCTAATATCGGTTTCTTTTATCCTAAAAAGGACCAGTGTGATTTTTGCGAGGGATACAAAAACGCAAAAGGAGAAGAAAAAACAAGCTAGAAAAAGATTATGAACTGCACCAGGAGGAAAAAAAAACTAAGTAGGACGGAGAAGGCAGTCGACAAGGGAAAGGCTAAAGAAAAAGGATCCAATATAGTCTTGGCTGCATAGGATTTGCAAGCAGTTCTGCCCGTGCCAATGGGTCATAGTTCAGCTTATTTTTATAAATCAAGGCTAAATTGTTTTAAGTTTACGGTAAGGGTTAGCAATAAATTCAGCACTCAGATATAATATTTAAACTCTTTGTCTTGCAGGTTTCAAAAATGAACAACGATAACACTTTATGTTATTTTTCGCATGAAGGACAAGGGAATAGAGGTGACGTGGTGATAGGATCTTGTGTCTTTATGTTTATCAAGGAAATAGCTCAGCGTCGTGCTGGTAGTGACATTATTTTCTACTCGGACAATTGCTGTGGCCAGCAAAAAAACCAGTAAGATTAGTTCCTAGTGCTTAATTTTTAATGAAGAATGTGACCTTTATATTCGCAGCAGTCTGTCACTTGAATTATTTTTATTTTATTTTCAGATTCATGTTTGGGATGTAGATAGATAGATAGATAGATAATGCATTTATTTCAAAATAACTGTACATAACAGATTTGAAACAAGTCAAGAGAACCTATACATTATGAGGCATTTTAGTACATATTATTACACACGAAAGGCCATAAACTCAGCCACAGAATACGGCTCAATATTACATAAATAGTCATATAGACGTTTTTTAAATGAAGTAAACACTTTAATTTTCTTCATATCATCAGGCAAACAGTTAAAAAGCTTGATACAGGCATAGAAAGGTCCTTTTTCGGTAGATGTCAACCTATGAACAGGGAGATTGTAACGTTCTGGGAATCTAGTTCCATATTTGTGATCTGGGACAAAGTCATCAAAATACTGAAGATGTCCCCTCAGAAACAGTATGCATCCATAAACATAAATACCAGTAAGTGTCAATAATTTTTCTTTCTTGAAGACACCCCTGCAGGTCTGCAAGGTCTTCATTTTGCACATAATTCTAAGTGCCCTTTTCTGAACCCTAAACACATCTACTGCAAATGTTGACTGTCCCCAAAAAATAATCCCATACTTTAAAAGAGAATAGACGTTTCCAAAGTATGCAATCCTCACCACGTCACCTCTTGAATGTCTGGTACGAGGGTCATTTGAAAAGTTTCCGGCCTTTTGAAGAAAAACACATAATTCAAGCGAAACAAAAATTTATTTCTCGACATAGCCTCCACGCAAGTCAATACATTTAGTCAAACGCTTTTCCCAACCCTTCAGGCCATCAGAAAAAAATTCTTCAGGTAAACCTGAAAAATACAGGTTTACTGCCTCTTCAACTTCGGTATTTATTTATTTATTTATTTATTTATTTATTTAGACCACATAAAAAAGACCATTTCCATTGTACTCACTTACAAATAACAAAATATAAATAACATACATCTTCAGAAGTCATTACACATTCTCTACAAAGTTTCAAACAATCTGTATCTCACAATGCGGTAACAGTAATACTACAAGGAGGTATATATAATACCTGTACGCAGTAGTGGCCTGAGTACACACAGTGTAAATACTATAATAGGTACTCAAAAAGGTATTTATATAACTAATCAGCAATAATTGAGAAAAAGAAGAAGAAAAAAAGAAGGAAAAACATAAATTAAAAATTACAAAGAATGAAAAACAAAAAATACAAAGAACAAAAAAAAAACAAAAAAAAAACAAAAACAATAAAACAACAACATCAAGCTATCAATATAGTTGTCTCATTTATTCTGCCTGATCCATTGTGCCAATTTTCTTTTAAGACTACGACGATTTTTACTGTCAATAGTTTTCATAGTAGCTGGCAGTTCATTGAACAATTTAACCGCAGTATACGTGTGTCTTCTCAAGCCACTATTTAATTTGCATGCTGGAAGAGGGATAGTTTTATTTCTTGTTATACTCTCACTGCTCTGATAATTATCACTTAATTTCTTATATGAATACAATAGTGCTTCTAATTTAAAAGTTTGGCTGATACTCATAGGTCTCAGAGACACTCCTCCATTACCCCTCCTATATATTATCTTTAGTATCCTATTCTGTAGGGATTCCAGTTTTACCAGAACACTTTTACAAGCGTTCCCCCATGCTATTATTCCATAAGTTGATACACTGTCAAACAATGCATAGTACACTTGCAGTAACTTTCTAGCATCCATGATGAATGAAAGTTTATAGAATACATAGATCAAATACTTTGTCCTTTTTACCACACTATCTACATGTTCATCCCACTTGAAATTGTAATCAAGTATCACTCCCAAGTATCTGATGCTCGTTGTTCTTGTGACTATTTTGCCATCTATTATTATCTCAAATTTTTCCGGAACAGAATCTCTGTAGTTACCAAAAGTTATGATCTTTGTTTTCAGCACGTTACCAGACAACTTATTAGCGAACAACCAAAAATTCACAATCTCAAGTTTGCCCTGCAATTTAAAATTAAGTTCCTCCCAACTATCTGCATCACAGGGGACAGCAGTATCATCAGCAAAAGAATATAAGTCACTTAGCTGCTTCAATAAAGAATTTACGTATAACAAAAACAATAGTGGGCCCAAGACCGATCCCTGCGGAACGCCTATATTAACTATCTTATTTGTACTATATACATTATCTATAACAACTCTCATATTTCTGTTCTCAAGATAGCTTCTGAACAAATCAGAAGCTACACCCCTAACACCCATTCTTTCCAATTTTCTCAATAGAATCTGATGATTTACGCAATCAAATGCCTTAGCCACATCAACAAAAGCCATGGCCACAGGCCTAGATTCATTCAAACAACTATGTACATAGTGACTCATCTCAGCCAGAGCATGACCACAGCCTACCCCCCTTCGGAACCCAAACTGATTTGATGCCACTATATTATGTTTATCCATAAAATTTACCATTCTTTCATAAAGTATTTTTTCAAATACTTTAGTTAAATTAGAAACTAATGAAATGGGTCTGTAGTTGCTGACATCATGCAAGCTGCCATTCTTATGAATAGGGACCACATCAGCACTCTTGAAATGTACCGGACAATAGCCCCCCCCCATGACCCTGTTGACAATAACCGACAAAGGTTCAGCTATGAAATTGCCTAATGTTCGTAATACGCTGGCATGTATACCATCAACTCCACCAGCTTTATCCTTGAGTGAGTTAATTTTCAAAAACACTTCCGAATGAGTACATGGCCTCAAAAACAGAGAGCTGCCACAGTAATCATCATCAATCAGCTCCGGTTTAGAAACTGGTTCCCTGATGGTTTCTAGAGTCTTGGCTCCAACAGTAGCAAAGTATTCACCAAAATAATTTACAATCTCATTAGTTTCGGTAATTCTACCCTTATCCTTCCCTATCTCTATAAAGTCAATAGAACCACCCTTATTCTTTTTCTGTGTATTCAATTTTTCCCGAATGTAAGCCCATAATTTTTTAGTATCATATGTATTAATTTTTATTCTCTCATAATTGTCCCTTGCCTTAGTTAATAACTTTTTTAAAATTGCACAATAGTTTTTATATCTAACAAACAGCTCATTATTGTCTACATTTGCCCTCCATTCCCTATACAACTTATCCTTTCTTCTACATGATGCAATCAAACCAGCAGTGATCCAGGTTTTTCTACCCCTATTAACCCTTGATCTTTCATATTTAGCTTCATTGATACATGAATTTATTATCTCTATTAACTTGTTTATAGCATGATCTAAATCATCTATTGAGCTTACTGAATTCCAATCTTTTGATTGAGCAATAGTTATAAGTTTCCTGTGATCAACTGCTGCCCCGAATTTCCTAACACCGGGCGCAATTCCCAACAAATTCAAAACCGGGTAATGGTCAGATATTTTTTCATGAAATTTAAATGTTTCACATTTGATTTTAGTTTTTATAAATACGTGATCCAAGCATGAACCCGGACCAGACTGACCATCACTCGGTCTCGTTACAGAGCACACCTTAGGTATATATCCCTCCTCCAGATAATTGTACAGATACTCGTTTATCCTATCACTTGAACATAAAATATCGATATTGGTGTCACCCATATTGACCATATTTGACCCATATTTTTTCCCACCCAGAAATTTTTTCAAGTTGGGGAACAAAAAAAAGTCCTCGGAGCTAGGTCTGGTGAGTAGGGTGAGTGTTGAAGCAATTCGAACTTCAGTTCGTCCAATTTCGCCATGGCGACCATGACGTGTGGACTCGCGCGTTGTCCTGATGAAAGAGCACCTTCTTCCTCGCCACGTGTGGTCGTTTCTTCTTGGGTTCCGTCTTCAATTGGTCCAGCAACGCAGCGTAATAGGGTCCGTTAAGGGTTTTACCTTTTTGAAGGTAATCAACCATAATTACTCCACGGCTTTCCCAAAAAACTGTCGCCATAACTTTTCCGGCCGAAAGAATGACTTTCGCCTTCTTCGGAGCTAGTTCCCCCACTTCAATCCACTGCATTGACTGTTGTTTAGTCTCCGGAGTATGGTGATGGATCCAGGTTTCGTCGACAGTAATTAATCGGCGCAAAAACTCAGTAGGATTCTTTTGGAATAGCTGAAGAGTTTCGCGCGACATGTCCATCCGTACGCGATTTTGGTCAATCGTCAACAAACGCGGCACCCATCGCGCGGATAATTTTCTCATGCATAAATCTTCATGTAAAATATTATGCACCCGTTCAGTTGATATCCCACAAGCCTCAGCAATTTCCCTAATGGTTAATCGGCCATCTTCCATCACGGTTGTGTGCACTAAACTGACAATATCTGCTGTGGAAACAGTTTTTGGACGACCAGAACGTTCATCGTCAAAAATGCTTGTACGACCGCGTTTGAACTCGGCCACCCAATGTTTCACGGTTGTAAATGAGGACGACGATTCACCATACACGGAGTCTAACTCTTCTTTCACTTCCCGAGTTTTTTTCCCTTGCAAATACAGGAACTTTATCACCGCGTGATACTTTTATCCATTGTCGTTAACAAACGTCACCTGTCAACTTTGGAAGGGTACCATGTGTTTTGTACTGATCGGAATGACTTGAAATTTTTATGGCATACATATGTAAAGGCTCTCTATTGGTTGGCAAGAGAACTTGAATGCACCATGACTTTTTGGCGGTAAGGACGGAAACTTTTCAAATGACCCTCGTAAGAACCCTTAGTGCATAACAGCAGGAGGACAGTCTACTACATAATTCATAAAAGTGGCCATGGTATACTCAAAAATTCAATAAAACAACAATCAGTAGGTCAATGAGTATATATTTTTGACTCCACAGACTTAATCTCACTTTTACGTTACGCTCTGAAACAGAACTTTTTTAAATTCGGTGACCGTTTTTATGAACAAAAGGATGGACTAGCTATGGGCAGCAGTTTATCACCTCTCCTGTCCGAGTTTTTCATGAATGACCTAGAGGACAATTTTAGCAAGACCCCCCTCTTTTCCAACAAGGTCGTCCATTGGTGTAGATATGTGGATGATTGTTTCGCAGTCATCAAAGGAGGAAGAGACGTAGCTTTCGAAGTCTTGGACTGTCTTAACTCCTTTAACAACAAAATCAAATTCACCATTGAAATTGAAAACAATAGAACTATCAACTTTTTAGATCTATCCTTACATGTCATCAACCGTAAAATTGACTTCAATATCTACAGGAAACCCACACATACAGACCACATCATACATTATAATTCTAACCACCCTTTTCAGTACAAGACAGCAGCTTTCAGGACATACATTCATAGACTTAACAACATTCCACTTTCACAGACTAACTATGACAGAGAACTACAGACACTTCGGCAAATTGCACACAACAACGGCTTTGACCAAGACATCATAGACAAAATGAACAATAAATATTTAAGAAACAGAATTACCACATCTTCATACATCAGACATAATCCCACACAGACTACTGACGTAAGATATTTTTCAATTCCGTATATAGGTCCCATTTCCACACAAATTGCCAAAATTATACAGAAACACTCAAACTCCAAAATCTCCTTCTCATCACACAATACTTTATCACAGTCACTTGTACACAATAAAGACAGTCTGGAAAAACTCGATAAGAGTGGCATATATGAGTTGAGCTGTTCGGACTGCAACGCAGTCTACATAGGACAAACATGTAGATCGTTGAAAGTCAGAGCAGGTGAACACCTTCAAAAACCACAAGTTTCTGCCTTTGGACATCATATAGAATTCAACAAACACAAATTCGACCTAGAAAACAATAGCAAATTACTCACACAGACCAACAAACGCGGACTTTTTATGGACCTTACAGAGAGTTTTTACATTGACATGTCACTTAAAGAATACAATAACAATCAACAAATGAACTCACAATTTAGATTCACACCTATTTACAAGACATTACCTCAGTCATACAGCTATAATAATAATTCAGGATGAGAGAGATTACTATGGCCCTCTGCAGCTTTTTCCATTTTATTTATTTATTTATTTATTGTTACATTTATACCTCTGTATTTGTAAAATATTGGATAATGTTTTGATAACAATTACTATAATATGTCCAATTGGTTATTATTTTCATTATTTCCATGTTTAGACCGAATGATTTCTATGTATTTTTATTTATATTGTATACCTATTCTATTAATTTGATTTCAATTTGTAAACAAAGAACATAACCACAATATTTCAATATTATCGTTGTCATGTCAACCTGTCACTCAAATGAATGGATGGTCGAGGTTCGATTGCCGGAAGACACCTAGGACAGTCCTACAAACTGTCATACTTCAACATGTCAACTGCTTATATCTTTTTAACAACTGACAATTGTCAATCCAGAATTGGGACACACCGAAAATGTATCTTTGTCAATGTCAACCGTCAACACCTACACCGGAGACAGAAGACATATGAGCTGACGTGATTTATCGAACAGAACGGCAGACATCTTGATGATGTGAACGGATCTCGACCCACCTCTTCATCATTTACCGGGGATCGACGCTTCACGTCGGTTCACCATTTTACTTGTACTAAATAATTTTACAATTTCAACCCCTAAAGTCAATTAACGCCACCCTTCCACTCGGGAAGGGTTTAAACAAGTCTGTAATGACATAATTTTAATTTTTGATTTTATTTTATTTATACAGGGTGTCCGGAAATTATGAGCAAAAAATTAAGGGGGTGATTCTTCTTGATGAAATATTGCCAAAAGTATCTATAATTTTTTTTCGAAAACTCAAAAAGAAGAAAGTTATAAGCCTCCAAAGTTGATTTTTTTAAATCAATATTTTTTTATAACTTTTTTTCTCGTGTATGGATTTTCTTAAAATTTGACACACTTGTCACTGATGTTGCTTTACATCCTTAGTCCAAATTAGACTTGAATCCCTCGAAATCAAAAGGCCTTAACTGCCCTTGACCTTCAAAAAAGGCCTATAACTTTTTTCGTAATATTTTTTTCTGAGTTTTGAAGACGCACAATTGAAGAACGTGCAGAAATATTCGGAAAAGGTCCTCTTTGTCTATCACGATAAAATGACCCGTTTCCGAGTAAAACTGTTTTAAAAATTTTCCTGCACTAAAATTGATCACCATAAACTATGATCATTCTGCAACAACACCAAAGCATGCTTTGGAAACAGCTGCAGGATTGCCTAGTTATGTACAAAACAGAGACATTTGTATATAAATAGACTTGGAAATGATTTTTTTTTGAAAATGAAAAAAATTTTTAATCATTTTTTTTTTTATAAAATAATAAAATAATTTTAATAAAAAAAAAATAAATTGCTGTCAAAATGAAATCCAAAGCAAACGTCTTGTTTCCTAGGCAACCCTGCCACCGTTCCCAAAACATGCTTTGGTATTGTTGCAGAATGATCATAGTTTATGGTGATCAATTTTAGTGCAAGCAAATTTTTAAAACAGTTTTACTCGGAAGCAGGTCATTTTATCGTGATAGACAAAGAGGACCTTTTCCGAATATTTCTTCATGTTCTTCAATTGTGCGTCTTCAAAACTCAGAAAAAAATATTACGAAAAAAGTTATAGGCCTTTTTTGAAGGTCAAGGGCAGTTAAGGCCTTTTGATTTCGAGGGATTCAAGTCTAATTTGGACCAAGGATGTAAAGCAACATCAGTGGCAAGTGTGTCAAATTTTAAGAAAATCCGTACACTAGAAAAAAAGTTATAAAAAAATATTGATTTAAAAAAATCAACTTTGGAGGCTTATAACTTTCTTCTTTTTGAGTTTTCGAAAAAAAATTATAGATACTTTTGGCTATATTTCAACAAGAAGAATCACCCCCTTAATTTTTTGCTCATAATTTCCGGACACCCTGTATGTGTGTTTGTTCTTTGGAAGTACCTTAGATAATTTCTGATCTTATGACCGCGTGTTCCTACATTTTTACATCAGGCCTGGGCCTATATTTTGTAATCATGAATTGTATACCCTTTATGTGTGGACCGCGACTCTTGTAAACTGACAAGTGAGTAACAAATAATTTTCAACTTTTAAACACTTTTTAAACTTTATAACAGCTACAATACGTATTCCTCACTTGCAGTTGTCCTGAAGATGGGTTAACACCCGAAACCGGTCGACAAGATATTCCTGAAAAATTTTTGAAAGAAAATATATACTCATTGACCTACTGATTGTTGTTTTACTACATAATTGTCTAATGTGACATTCCCATCCTATATGCGAGTCGACATGAACTCCAAGCATTCTGCAATTGTCGGAAATTTGTATTCTATCGCCGTTAAGTGTTAAAACATTGGGAATCTGAGATCTATTGAGATGAGTTTTGAAGACCACGCACTGCGTCTTCCCCCCATTAATTGTGAGTCCATTGTCAGAAAACCATTGAGATGTTTTCTCAAATTGATCAGTGACTCGGGCTTGCAGTAAAGAGGCCGTTTCCGCTACAATCAACAAATTGGTATCATCTGCATAATTAATCAATGTTGAACCAGGAATAGTAACCGATTTAAACAAGTCATTAATGAAAATTACAAAAAGAAGTGGACCAAGGATACTACCCTGTGGGACACCTAGATCTACATGCAATCTGTCAGATTGGACCCTCTCGCCATCATTCTGCAAGAATACTCTCTGATATCGGCTAGTTAAATATGATCTAATCCACAGATGGGCGGGACCCCTGATGCCATAATCGTAAAGTTTAGATAAAAGCTGATCATGATTGACTGAGTCAAATGCTTTTGACAGGTCTAAAAACAACCCGCAAGCAAGTTCCCTTCTTTCAAAGGCCTCCATAATTTCCGTTATGTATTCAAACACAGCCGTCTCAACAGATCTGTTCTTCAAGAAGCCATGCTGAAAAGGTCTGAATAGGTTGAAGGTAGTAAAGAAGTTCAGAATTCTATTGTACATAACCCGCTCAAATAACTTTGAGAAACTGGAGAGAATGCTTAATGGTTTGTAATTTCCCAAATTATTTGGGTCACCCTTCTTGAACATTGGGACAACCTTTGCATTTTTTAAGTCTTGTGGAAAAATTCCCTCCCTTAATGAGCAGTTTATGATGGCGGTTAACGGTTTGACGATACTGTAAATAACCTTCTTAATTAAGAAAACAGGTATCTCATCCTCCCCAGAGGATTTCTTACTCTCAAGCTGTTTTGTGATGGTGATTATTTCATCCTCTGTTGCGGACCTCAAGAATATCGACCTAGGATTCACACCGACCCCAGAAACATAGTCCCCGGTGGAAACTTTTTGCAAAATTTCCTGAGGGATGTGAGAAGAAACAATTCAGAGAATTTGAAACATCCCTTAACCCACCCTCAGGCAGAGTCCTCTTATTCGTTGAGTTTTTACCAGTAAGTTCACTAATTACCTGCCAAGTAATCTTACTTTTGTTACTAGCTGAGTTTATACGACTTTTTATCCTCTCTGATTTTAAGTGACACAATAGGTCAGAGTACTTTCGCTTCAAAGCCCTGTAAACTATGCTGGCCTCAGGATAAAACCGAGCTAACACATAAAATAAATCAAGCCTCCGCCTGCAGTCTCTCAAGGCCGCAGATTCCCCAACGCCGTAGCGACAAACGTTATTGCTTCCCAGCCTCACCTTAATGAATGGGAAATGTAAATGAAAGTAGTAATTAAACGTGTTCATGAATGCACGCCACCCGAGGTCAACATCTCCAGCAACATACGTGTTGGTCCACTGTTCCCGAAGCAAATCATTGTTGAACTGTTCTATGTTACCGGAACTAAAATCCCTTCTATAAATATGATTGACTGTTTTATCAGGGACCAAATTGAGTTCTACCGATTGAGCTGTGTGATCAGAGTTGTGACCTACAAGCACTGATGATTTAAACTTTATTAAAGTGGGAATCAACACATTATCGATGCAAGAACTAGTAGTCGCCGTAATTCTAGTGGCCTCGTTTATGGTTGGTTTCAAGTTATAAACATTCATGAAATTAAAAAACTCTCTCTTCAAATTATTATCCTCAAATAAGTCTATATTGAAGTCTCCAGCTAGAATAGGATACGCATTATCCGAACACACTGCATCAGATATCAAATACAACAGGTCAAAAAACTTTTTGGTATCTTCGTGTGTATACACTGATGGCCGGTAAACAGAGACAATAATGTAGGTGACCTTGTCCACCACTACCCTGGCCGCTGCACACTCCAGATAAGATACTTCCGATAGTTCCGTTATACGACTCGCAGCCTCACACTCAAGAGCACCGTGTACATAGATTGATGCCCCCCCATGTTGCAAAGACCTTCTGCACGTACTGGCAACAAGTCTATAGCCCCTAGGAACAAGTACACCAACGGTGTCTATGGTGAGCCAGTGCTCAGTAATGCAAATGAAATGCGGTTTTTCTTCATCCACCAGAACTTCAAGACCATCAAAGGTAGTTGTTAAGCATTGTACATTTTGGTGCAAAATTTTCAGACTTCCATGTTCCAATGACCAATCTGCAGACTCCATAGTTTTGGGCGTCACGACTGCTGATCCCGCAGACGCCTCTGTTGTAAAAAAGTCCTTCGAAGATCGTACTCTCTCAATGCGATGCCCCTTGCCCAGTAATTTTCACTAAAAACTTTTGAATACAGCTCTTCATTGGGTAGGCCAATCGAAAATGCCGAATTGTTACCTTGTGTGTTCAACTTATTCACAACTATATCGTTAAAACCATCCATGTCTCTTAAATCGCTGAGGTGGTCAAGGATTTCAGGAACAGTTACTTCTTTCCCACTAATTCTGCCCACGTATATCCATCTTCTGCGAACAGCACCGCGTAGTTTAGATGTTTTTTCATTAGAGCAGCCACTCGCAAAAACAGTATGCTGTCTTGCAGTCGGCTGTTTCCTTCGACGTGTTTTCACACTCATAAACCCATCTTTGTCCATGACTGTGGCCAGAGCTGCATCCTGAAGCACAGGACAATCAATTTTCAAATCAGCATTGATATCTAACACTGTATTCATCAATCTAGCCTGTGACACCTCAAGTGAGATGTATTGTTATGCTGTTGAAAAGCTTGAAATGAACTCAATTACACATGAGTTCCTCATACGTGGTCACACTCAAAACGAAGGTGACACCACTCATGGTGTTATTGAAAAAACAGTAAAAGAGGCTAAAAAATCTGGCCCAATCTACGTACCTGATCAGCTACTGTCACTGATTCGGGCTTCAAAGAAAACAGGAAAACCATTTAACGTTAAGGAATTGAGTTACAGTGATTTCATTGATTTAAAATCCCTTACCAGTGAAATTGCTTTCAACGTCCTTTACAAAAACATAAACGGGGATCAAATCAAAATAGCAGATATAAAACTGCTACGTTTTGAAAAAGGGAGCAATGAATATTATTACAAGACAAGCTATAAACAAGCAAACTGGGAACAAGCTCCCGTTAGAGCAGCAACTAGAAAAGGGCGATCTTCTGAAGCAAAATTGCTGAATGACATTACTACCAAACCTGCTTACAACTCAAAAATTTCCATCTCAGAAAACAAACAAAGAGATCTAAAAAGTCTCTTAGCAGCAAACATAATGCCAAAGTATTACGAAACTTGAAACTTTTTATAATGGTTTCTTTTAGTCTTATTGTATCTCTAAGTATATCTCTATCCCTATCACAGCTGCCAGCTACTGCTCTGGTCAAGGAAAATGTAACTCGTCTGTTCACGTATTTAAAAATATTACTACTAGGTCCGGCCCGGCATTCTCGTTACAATTAATTATTATTGTGACGATAATAGGGTACCCATATAAGGAACGATCGAAAAATGATATACGTATCACTATCACCTATCAGAAGGAAGACTTTGATTATTAACACATTCACTGCCGGGACCGCCCCAGAGGCGGTCACCCGACTTCTCTAAAAACTCCGCGACCGCCCAAGAGGCGTTCATGTATACCTTTAATAGAACGTTGGATAATTTCATGAGGACAGTTTGGATCGGTTCGTTCTATTAAGAGGAGGTTTTAGTAAAGTCTAAACTTCCACATGTTGAGTTTGGTTTCTTGTTACAGGTGTCGGGGCATATTGTAGAGGACTTGTATTGAAAAAAATTGCCCATTATGTATTTTTGTTGTTTATATTATACAATCAATGTTTATCTTGTTTTTAGTTTTAAAATCTTTAGTTTTAAAATACATTTTTGGCAAAAGATATATCAAAACATTAAAACAAACAAAAATATGATGTTGACCGCCCGAGTGGCGTTGACCGGCACATGGCACAGAACGCCTATGCGAGTGCTATAATACAGTTGTGAGACGTCGCGAACGCCTCAGTCCGTATATTGCATACACCGTGCAATATTTAAAAAATTTTGAACAGAAATATCAGGCCGTATAATAAGCAAATTACTTGTCCTGTGCCGGCACCGCCCCTGGGGCGTTCTTACTTTTTTTTGCAAAAAACGCTAAATTTCAACTTAGTTTAGTGTCTACTAGCTAAAAAAACATTACATTAGCAGGTTACAAGAAAAAAAAAGGCGGCACATTGTCAACCGTCACCAATATGCTCTGGCAGTGAATGTGTTAATAATAAATTGATTAGGTGCCTACCTATCCGAACTACTAAAAGCACTAATTCTACTTTGATGAGATGGGGGTATTTTGGCAGGTATTTTGTGTAGATACACAACCTGCTCATAACCTGCAAATACGTGTTTTAAAACATCATTTGGTGATTGTTAAGAACAGGGGCCACTCGCACTCCAACATACTATACAGGGTGTCCCATAATATGTGGGCCACCTCCCGGATTTGAGTAAATTTCGTAAAAATAAATGAAAAAATAGCTATAAAATTAATTCCTCAGAGACACCCCTACAAAGATATTAGCTGTTGAAGTGAGGGTTGAAAATGAATTTTTTTGCAATAACTTTTTTATTTCTTGACCGATTTTGATAATTTTTGGTTTTATTTTGTATTATTTTGGACTGTTTAGAATAGTGTTTCATAATCTTTGGTAGCACATACATAGACCTCGGAATGGGATAACCCCCTCATTCACTTGAAATAAAACAATAAAAATAATAATTTTACAGTTTTTTAAGGTTAATTTTCTTTTTATTTGATATTTTTTACATCAAAAATGTATCTTTATTTATTTCGATAGAGCGAACCGTTATCGAGATAAACGTCCTTCTAATAGATGATGCGTCGCAGGAACTTTCTAAATTTCAAGTAAATTTTAACAAGATGGCTGACCTTTGACAGTAAATTGAGCAGGAAACAAAACAATAACTTAATTAAATACACGTCAAATAGTGTCGAAAGATTTAATTTCATGCAGATTCAAATCTAACTGATTTTCTGCGTATTCAGCGTTTGTGTAACTCATTTTAAAATCAGTTAGAATTGATCTGCATGAAATGAAATCTTTGACACTATTTGACGTGTAGGTATTTAATTAAGTTATTGTTTTGTTTCCTGCTCAATTTATTGTTAATCGTCAGCCATCTTGTTAAAATTTATTTGAAATTTAGAAAGTTCCTGCGACGCATCACCTATTAGAAGGACGTTTATCTCGATAACGGTTCGCTCTATCGAAATAAATAAAGATACATTTTTGATGTAAAAAATATCAAATAAAAAGAAAATTAACCTTAAAAAAATGTAAAATTATTATTTTTATTGTTTTATTTCAAGTGAATGAGGGGGTTATCCCATCCCGAGGTCTATGAATGTGCTACCAAAGATTATGAAACACTATTCTAAACAGTCCAAAATAATACAAAATAAAACCAAAAATTATCAAAATCGGTCACGAAATAAAAAAGTTATTGCAAAAAATTGATTTTCAACCCTCAACTTCAACAGCTAATATCTTTGTAGGGGTGTCTCTGAGGAATTAATTTTATAGCTATTTTTTCATTTATTTTTACGAAATTTACCCAAATCCGGGAGATTGCCCACATATTATGGGACACCCTGTATATACCACGCGATAGGTCTACTCACTAGGAACTTCGTGGTAAAAATCTTATCCGCCGGTAATGTATAATAAGGGAGTTATAGGGTCTAGAAGAAAATGTGTGAAAATTATATCTAATACGGATCTGGCAGTAGATAGGTAATACACTAGTAGCAGCCGTAGTGACTAAAGTCACTGACATCGCCGGAGGATGCAGGTTGCGTCAAGGCCATTGAGTTAGACGGCGACCCAACGCCGGAATGGGTAATGGGAAGCGGAAGGCGACCCTTGAAATAAAATGGGAATAAATTCAAACACGTAAATAAACAAATATGAATCGAGATCGAACGAAACATTCAACACAGTGGAGGGGGGCCAGCATAGGGGTAAAACCGTCGCGATAGTATCGGAATTCGGAAAGAGTTAGTTTAAAGTTGGCCTGGCTCATTGAACGACGTGAACGCTCGTAGGCAGGCAGGGACTTCCCCGCGGATCATTTTATATTCATATTTACGATTGTTCACCTTTCCTTTCATATACGGTCTACATTAAAATACGTTCACATTTCCATTTGTGCCTTTTCGTGCCTTTTAATTTAATAGAGACTCGCAATCGTATCGGAAAGTGATAGTTTAAAGTTGGAGGTCGAAGGGCGCGATCGTATCTACTTATCAAAACGAAAAAAAAGCAGTTCGATTATAATACGTGTACGGGGTGTGAGATAAGTGATGGACCGGGGTATGTTTTGTTTGCGGACGAGCGGGACAGTTTTTCCTTGCCCTAACAAATTGTCAACTGGTGTAAGCGGAATATTATGGAATTATGTACATCAGGTGAGTGTATAATTAATTTTCCATAAATGCGTAAATCGTTCTCGTAATGCACTGTATTCTGTTGCTTGGGAAGGGAGATAACAATGGGAGGGGAAATGTGGTAGGATAGGGGGGAGGGGACAAGGGGAAGTAGGCTACCACAAAAAGATGTAATATTGTGCAATATTATGCGCAACGGTACGCATTGAAATTTAAACGGCGACAGGGACGGACTGAGGAAGCTATTTGCAAGCGGTGATGCCTTTCTGCTCGGATGACCTTAACGAAGCGTCTCTCTGTTAGAGAAAAGGGACCTTAGTTTTAAAGTGACCTTAATAGAAGTGCTCAAAACTAGCGAAAATAGAATCTAGTGCGTGTATTTTACCCACCCAGCACCCCTATTCGCTCCACGGTCCCGTAAGTTTGTTGGGATAACACCGGGAAAAAACACCTTCAAAATGTGAAACTACATAAAAATCGCAACTGAATAGTGTAAAAATCGCAAGTCAATGCGAGTGGCCCATCTCCTTAACATTTACCCATCATTTTGTTCGATGGAACATGACTTGTTTTTATGTATTTATAGTAAGGGGAAACATGGAAAGCTGTTCAGCAGTTATACCCGTTAAAGAATGAGGGAAAACTCACCAATCATGAGAGGTGATGAGACAAAATAAACCGAGAAAAAGTTATTCAAAAATGGAACTCACCAGCAAAATTTCAACTTCGGTATGGTTAGTCGGATGCTCTAGCAGCTTGCCCTACAGGTTTGGTCCATCCCATCGGTCAGCCACTGCCAAGTGAAGGGCCATTTGTTGCTGTCAGCCTGTTCCTGAATCGCGGATCGCTGGAGCCCCCAGAATGGAACGAAGGTCATTTGGATGATCACGGCCACGTGAGCTGAGGTCCCTGCTAGCCTCCTAGGGAAAAACAAAGAAATTCAAAGGCGGCTCTATAAAATAAATCACTCAAAACTCGAGAAGGTAGCATCAAACATGTCTCACTCACTCCAGTCAAACTGGTGTCCCTGCAACTCAGTGAAAGTAGGTAGGTATGTACTTACATATTTTCCAAGATTAAAAGTTACATATACCTAAATTTCAGCAGGTATGTAGATAGGTGAATACCTAACCAGGGTATTTGTGGTGTAGCGCGAAAAGTACTTCAAGTTTCGACATTCTTAATCCAATCAGTTGTTATCTACATCTCAACCACCCTTCGCCATTGCCCATCCACTAACCTGTTTCAATTATTAAAATAAGGTCTATTTTATTACTACATACAATACTACTTACAACTTCATATCAAAATATCAAGCCGCAAGCCTGACGCCGCCGTTTACTCAGCTTTCAGTGCTTTCACAATTTAATCACAAAGAACAAAGGGTACAACACGACACACGACCCTACATTACACTGTGGCGATAACTTGGGAATCGAATATCAAATGAATCGATCTTCTGGCACAGAATAGCTTCGTTCGCGGATGCGATTCGGAATCATTTCAGAACTATCCCGGATAGACGCCGACAGTGATGACGTCAGTGGGCGCGGCCAACGGCCAGGGTTCCATGCAAACAAACGTTGTTTACAGGTTTGACATTTACAGGTTTGCCAGTTCTGATGGAAGTTGTCTCGTCAAACATCGAAGCTCTAATGAGGTCTCTCATTAGTAGAACTTCAAAAGTGCTGCAAATGTGATGGCATTTTATACCCTTAGGATAACAACTATACTTTTCCCAATGAGATAATCATCCTTCAATTCAATCTGTAAATTAAAAAAAACAATTAACCCAGTGCCACAACCTGTTGAATTTGCTAGCAGGATATTCTTACCTCAACGCTAGGTATTAGGTTTTGTTTTTCATGCTGGCGGGTACTGTTCCAAGAATTATTTTAAGTTCCGCCTCGAACTCCATTCTCTCAACATGGCCTGGTCAGATTCTACAGCATTTTCACCTTTGAAAAATTCTTTGGTTTTTTCGTAAAACAAACTGAGGATAAACTTGGAATTTTACAGGAACACCCAAATCAAATCACTCAATCAATAAATAAATACCGACAGACGTACAATTGTATATAAACTATAACTAAATAAGTACCTAACTGAACTGCCTAATTTTAACTAAACTAAAATATCCATCCAGTATTCATTCACTAATGGCATCACTATTGGCATCATTGGTATCACTAATGACTTCAGTAATGGCTTCACTAATCACTTCGATGTCAATGGCAATTGGCGACTGGCGGAGGCGGGGATGAAAACATCTCACGTCAAACTTCAGGAAAAAACACGACAACTGACAACAATGACCACGTGAAGGGTTTGTTTGTATGGAACCAGAACCGCTTAGCCCCGCCCTGTGACGTCACACTGACGGCGTCTATTGCCACAGTCCACAGTTTATGCCGTCAGGCCGTCAGCTATGCTTACAATGGGAATGGGACGTACTGTTGAAATTTGTCACAGTAGGTAATTGCAACTGCATGTTAAATAACGTCCTCAAGTTTTTGGCATACAGCTTGGATGGCGTTTATCCTGAAAGGGGAACGGATCAGTCGGCACTATTAGAAAGGTTTAATTTTTGTTCCTTAAAAACTCGGAGATCCCTACTTACCCAGGCAGAAATCGAACATTCACTGAATGTTAAAAATGAACATTCAGCCAATCTTAGAAACGACAGATTCGTGAACATTCAATGAAGGTTAGTTTTAAATGTTCAGTGAATGTTCAGATTTAAGCTTTAGTGAACATTTATAAATGAATGTTTACTGAACATTCAAAAATGAACATTCAGCCAATGTGAAAAACGACAGATTCGTAAACATTCAATGAATATTAGTTTTAAATGTTGAGTGAATGTTTGTTTTTTTTTTATCAAACTGATCATCACTAAGAATTGTATTACCTATAAATATGGAGCTGAAAAGCTGAAAAAAATAATACTTACTATGTAGGTGTATTCCATTTATCAATCCATCAGTGAACAATATAAATTATTATTATTATTATAAGGTCACATTTGCTATTCCGTGTTGTTTTTCTTCTTCCTGTCTACATCATAATACCTACCTACCTACAGGGTTACTGGTAACTGGATACATTCCTTTGGTGATCTGATAAAACAAGAGGTAAGGAGTAAATTAACCCCAACATGCACAATACAAAACTCAATAGATTTTGAGATATTTCGATTTTCAACTTTTCTTAAAAAAATGGTTTCAAATGTCTTGAAATCTAATTTTCAAAAAATCTACTTTAACTTTTTTATTTTTTTTTGCTGGAATACTTGTCAAATACTATGCTTCCTTCTGGAATAAAAAATATCCTGAGGTATTTCGATCGTGTGAAAATTTCAAAGAAAAACTTCCACAAACTATTTTTTTTAAATAAGATTTAAAAGTTTTTACAAGTTATTTTCGCAAAATTGTCAAGGCAACTTGCGTACAAATTGTTTTAAAAACTTCCCTAGTGTAGTAGCTATCTAACAAGGTACGAATCTTGTACAAGAATAACAGAATCTCCCCGCTATGTACCGTTACCGAGGAACAAATCCTTAAGTCGGGACGTTTTAAAAAAAATACGGCCCTTAACGGGGGTCTTAAAATTCTCGGATCCGGCCCATTTTCAACAGGTCGTATTTGGGGGTCCCGAGCTTCGTCCCTACCAAGTTTCGTCCCGATCGGTAAAACTTTCAGACACTTAGAGTGGCTATTACTAGGCTATTCCCGAAAAATCCCGAAATTCCCGAAAAAATGACACTTCCCGGGAACGGATCCCGCTCATTTTCAATAGGCATCGTGCCACGGTGCGCCTCTTCAATCGAGCCAAATTTCAACTTTCCCACATGAAAACTGGCGGCTCTAGAGTGTTTCCTAGCAAAGTCACAGAAGTTTCGTAAGTATACGTATTCTTGTGCCCGAAAAATGTCTGTCTGTCGGTCTGTGTCTGTCTGTTACTTTGCTAGGAAACACTCTAGAGCCGCCAGTTTTCATGTGGGAAAGTTGAAATTTTGCTCAATTGAAGAGGCGCACCGTGGCACGATGGCTATTGAAAATGAGCGGGATCCGTTCCCGGGAAGTGTCATTTTTTCGGGAATTTCGGGATTTTTCGGGAATAGCCTAGTAATAGCCACTCTAAGTGTCTGAAAGTTTTACCAATCGGGACGAAACTTGGTAGGGACGAAGCTCGTGACCCCCAAATACGACCTATTGAAAATGGGCCGGATCAGAGAATTTTAAGACCCCCGTTCAGGGCCGTATTTTTTTTTAAACGTCCCGACTTAAGGATTTGTTCCTCGGTAACGGTACATAGCGGGGAGATTCTGTTATTCTTGTACAAGATTCGTACCTTGTTAGATAGGTACTACACTAAGAAAGTTTTTAAAACAATTTGTACGCAAGTTGCCTTGACAATTTTGCGAAAATAACTTGTAAAAACTTTTAAATCTTATTTAAAAAAAATAGTTTGTGAAAGTTTTTCTTTGAAATTTTCACACGATCAAAATACCTCAGGATATTTTTTATTCCAGAAGGAAGCATAGTATTTGACAAGTATTCCAGCAAAAAAAAAAAATAAAAAAGTTAAAGTAGATTTTTTGAAAATTACATTTCAAGACATTTGAACCCATTTTTTTAAGAAAAGTTGAAAATCGAAATATCTCAAAATCTATTGAGTTTTGTATAGTTCATGTTGGGGTTAATTTACTCCTTACCTCTTGTTTTATCAGATCACCAAAGGAATGTATCCAGTTACCAGTAACCCTGTATAATACCTGGGATGAAGAATTAGATTAGCTTGCATCACTCTCTGCACCTTCTCTCTCCGACCAGACAAGCATAAAATACTTAGCTTGCTGATAATTTATTGTGACTTTTATACCTATACCTAATACATAGGCACCGAGGTATATTCATAGTTTAGAAATTTTAGAAAAACAAGATGAAATGCCAAGAATAGCGGACATATTATATTGGACACAAGACAAGAGAATACTGGGAATGCAATAGACAAGAGAGCTGCGCGCGCAACACCTCGTTGTAATAAATATAATTCTGGTTTTTATCAATTTTTAAGCCAAATATTTTCGTTTCAGCATGTAATTTTCCAATTTTTTTTGGTATATGTTATTTACCTGATGTCAGTGTACCTGTATGTAATTGCGTGCAATAAACATTTCATCTAAACCATTGTATGAATGTTAATTAAACATTGCATTTTGAATGTTCAGTATCTAATGTTCAATGAATGTTTATTCAAGGTCTGAAAACGAGCATTAGAATCTGAACGTTGCCTGAATATTCGGAAAGTCTGTTTAACATTAGAGCAATGTTTAATGTTCGGTGAACATTTAGGGAACATTCAGTGAACATTCCTTGCTGCCTGGGATATAATCAAATTTCTCTATGGATTACCAAATGGCAGTGTGGACTGTTCCTGGCTACTTTCAAAGATTTCTTTTAATGTTCCCAAGTTCTCTTTCCGACATGTTCCCACCTTCACGCAGTGCCTAACCATAGGACCAATATATTTCGAACTGCTCCGTTATCATTGGTGTCTCATGAATTCAACAACATCTCCCATGCATGTATGACATCCATGCAGATTCCTATGCTAGCATCAGAATTACAGAATTCACTGCATCAAATCAATTATCATAATTCTCTTAGGGAGTGATTTGTCGAGTGTGTTATTAGTTACTGGTTATTAGTTTTACAAATTGGTTGTAATTAAAAATATGTCAATAAATAAGTATTTGTTATAAGTGAGTATTATAAATGAGTATTATAGATTAATTAGTTAGTTAATAGTACTTTTTCTTATTGTATATTATTTTGTATATTTCCTTTTCCTGTTATTGGGTTTTTAGCCTGTTGGAAATAAAGCTTTTATTATTATTATTATTATTATTAAAATAAATCGGTTAACATTTAACCGATCTAAAAAACGTTCACATATGTGTAGGTATCTTTGAATATTCTCGATTCTAACTAATTATAGTGAGAAATACTGGAATACAAATAGTGTAACTGAGTTAAATACCTAAATAAACCAAGAAAACCTGCCTTTTTGCTTCCTTATTACTCAACCTTATTTAACATTAATTTCAGTCCAGCTAAAATGTAGGGTTAGGGTTACCAATAATAATCATAATACTCATTCAATCAATAAAAAATTAGGCATACATTATTTATTATTATTTAGTATAATTAATTAGATACATAAATTATTATTAACTGCTTAAGAAATAATAATCATGATTTGAATTATTTATTCTTCTTTTTTTTCTTTTTCTTTACATTCTTTACGTATTTGCCTTTCTTTACCTGGTTTACTCCGAAAAAAGTCCATGTAAAGAATGAATTCTTTACCCGTAAAGAATAGAGGTAAAGAATACGGCACATCAGCAGGGGGATTCTACGAAGGCGTGGAAGGGCCATGTAAAGTTTTATTTTTATAATAGACACTTGCTCTGTCTACTAGACACATCATGTGTCTATTAGACAGATCATTCGTCTAGTAGACACATCAATTGTCTACTAGACACAACAAGTGTCTATTAGACTTTAGACACATCATCTGTCTATTATAGGGTTTTTTAAAATTCTTAATTATTTTGAAATTCAAATTAGTTCGGATAATTTGGGTGACCTGGCTTCAGGCCACCCAAGAACTAAAACTAACATTGTATAAAAAAATATATAATAATAAAGGTAGTAGTAAACTTCATTCTTTTTTCAGAAATCGAGAGATTCAATATTCATAAGTCAAGAGATTTAAAAGCCCATTCGATTAATTTTTAAAAATAAATTTTGCTATACTTGCGTAATAAGACTTAACAAGACTATAATAAACTTGTAAAAAAAGATAATGTTTTTAGGAAGAATTGGACACACTTGCTTTAGAATGGGACATTTACCACATTTCACGATCAAGGAATAGCATTTCCCCTTACCGGAAGGCCGCATTTGATATGTTCTACTTGCCAGAAGTATACGGAACCAAAACGTATTTACAATTACCTAATACCCGCTGAAGCAATTTATAAAGTTTTAAAGTATTTAAAAGTTATATGATTTATTATAGTAAATATTAAATAATAGAACATTTTTTATTCCACATATTTATCTATACCTAACTGAGCTAGGTGACGTACGTAATACTAAGAAATACTTTACTTTTATATCAAATTACAATTTTATGGGCTAAAAAAGATCTAATTATAGTGCACTTGACTACAGCCTCAATTACAGCATACACAAAATTTTGAGCCATAAATGGTAAAGCGAAAAAATTGGACGAGCAAAAAGGATTTTATATCGACTCTGTTATTTTGCGTACTTATGTGAAAATAAAAGATTATAAAGGCTCATTAAGTTAACGGGCAGATTTCTGTGGCCATTTCTGAAGAAGGTATCGAGTCTAAGTGGAATATTTTAAAATTTATCTATTCTTGACACGAAAGTAATTACAAAAACGTCAATAAAAGTAATTTGATGTCAATATTAGCTTCATAAACGAGCACAGAAATCTGCCCGTTAGCCTAATGACCCTTTATAATATTGGCTGTTAATTTTTTTTTTTATGATAATCAATAGAAATAAAATGAAGGAAGAAGTTTGTTGAATTGTTGTTTGTTATAATATCAAAGTTCTTCGGTTTTAAATGCTTTGTATCACACCAATTTTTCTACTCGACCTACTAGTCTTGTTGTGTTATATGTTAAATGTATGATTACAGATACAAGCTTTCTAGTTGACAAATGATATGTGTCTACTAGACAGATGGTCTGTCTATTAGACACATGATGTGTCTCTTAGACAGATGATTTGTCTCGTAGACAGATAAACTGTCTAATAGACAGATAATATGTCTCGTAGATAGATAATATGTCTCGTAGACAGATCATCTGTCTAATAGACAGATCATCTGTCTAGTAGACAGAGCAAGTGTCTATTATAAAAATAAAACTTTACATGGCCCTTCCACGCCTTCGTAGGATTCAGAACATTCGATACGATACTAATCCGCAATTTTTGTTCGATACTAGCGATTCAGAAAACACTCGATATCGTTTATGTATCGTTGGTTCGTCGTATTTTACTCGATACTCAACTAGGTGTCGAACTAGATTCTAGATTCCCTTCTCTGTTGCACATGCACACCGGGTACGCAGAGGTTGGTTCTCTCACAATCATTACTATTATTATTATTTCTTATTTCATAAAGAAGAATTTAAATACAAAATAAATAATAATAATAATGTTTTCTTCCCTCCTCTTCAAATCCTCAAATGGAAAAGGGTAACATTTTGGGTACCTATTCCTATTACCTATACCACATTTTGTCTGAAAAAATACAACCTTACAGTTTGTTTGATGAATCTTTGCATGGGGTCATAATCCTTTAATTCTTTATTTCTAGAAATGATGGATTATTGTTGAATAAAACACGTGTCTAACAATTCTTCAGGTGTTAATTTATGCAACTTATTGCATATATCAGCTTGCACTGCTGATGCAAAGAAAACCTCTTTTAAATTTAATAAACTTCAAAGTACATACTTAGTTATAATAAGGTTATCACTTTAATACTGTATCTATTAGCGGTACCTATTTTACTAGAATATTTATCTTGGTAATTCAAATTCCTGTTGGACATGAATTCACCAATAAGAAAGTTAACGTCATTAAATTGGCAGTTTTATTGTTTTAAATTATTTATAAAAATTGTTTTTGGCACAAAAAAATTCAATATTCAATTCTAACTCCAACCATTTATCTGTCAGTAGTGTCAGTACTGTCAGTAAATAGGTCGTTAAATCGTTGACATTTAATGGACGTCGTAGTTCAAACAGATCAATTTTACGGAACCAGCCGATTGCGCCACAGATTCGATACCATACAACCTCCGAATCCCGAAACGTTGTACGATATCGAGTCAAATGTCGTATCGAGATCGTCTATCGTATCGAATGTTCTGAATCCCCAGCAGTGATGTGCCTTTACGCGTAAAGAATCCATCCTCTACGTTTGACGTAAAGAATGTAAAGAATACGTAAACAATACGTAAAGAATGTAAACCATGTAAAGAATAGGTAAAGAACGAAAACAACGGAATAGCAAGGTTATGTTCTATGTTTGCTTTGATTTTTGGATAACAAATTTTGATGGAATCCTACTACCACACACGATAGATTACGATGGTTGGCAGAAGTCAAAACTCAGGAATATTCTGAGCTCCAGCTCACCGAAATTAAAATAGATAACAATAAAAATTAGGTATTCTGCTTTATGTGTTGTGGAACATGCGAATATGTGAGAAATACCTTGCTAATACTGCAGTTTCTAGATTAAAGGCACATAACATAATAGGTAAGTTAATAAAGTCAAGTCGTTTCTGGCTGAGTGAGATATATTAAATTGTACACTTATATTCAGGTCTTGATTTTTATTAGCACTTCACTTCAAGCATCATTTTTCCACATTTTAGGAATACGCTAAGTAAGTATCGGCTGTTTGCGGAACGCGCGCCTCCTCGTGGATTTTTTCCGCAATTCGGTAGGCATACTAATCGTTGACAGCTCGTTTCGATAAAATGAAACCTTTTTTAAAATCATTATTTGGAAGTGTATTTCTAGATTTTTGAATTTATTATGACTTCAATAATTATTAAAAGTCATTTCCAAGAAGTCAGCCTCGACTGCGAAGAGTCGGTTCTATTCACTTATATTCTATGTATTCAAATGTCATTTGTCACTTTTCAAGCTTTCAAAGCTGAAACGTCAATTTTGTCGATCACTCGATGTATTCAGTTATAAGACACATGAGACGGCGTGGTAATCTTTTTAAGAAATTTCACTCAACTCACTTTATCCCCAACGACCAGGCCGAGCACACCTGAGATCAGCTGCTTAAATTCAAAGGTGTTTATTATTTATTTTCTTTGAGACAATTATTCTTGGCTTATAATATACACGTAAGTTATTTCTTTTATTTAATATTTATTATGATGTCTCAAGAGATTAGTTCATATCGTTTAATCAAATGATTTGTTTGTATTATTATAAATTCTACTAGTACTTGGTACTTGGTGCCTGTTAAGTGTTTAAAATAATTGTAAATACTGTAAAGCTTTTAATTTTTTTTTATAATAGATTATATCCTATCTTTTATGGATAATTAGGGTAGTGATGTGTTGCGTGTAATTAAGAAAATGCGGTAGTGAGAATAATGGGTCTGATGACCAATGAATAATTAGATAAATTAGGAAATGCGGAGAAATAAAGGAAAGCGTGTAAACTTACGTTTTGAAGTAAGTTGTTCTGCTTGTCGAATTTCTTGTACTTCTTGATCAGTGGATGCGGTGATGCACGTATTAACTATTAATTGTCTTTGCGTTTAACTGCGAATATTGCGGATATTATAAATGCGTAGGTATATACCTATAAACAATTGCGGAGACGCGGAAAGTCACGTAAAATGTAAACACTCATGGTGAGATCCGGACGAGTCAAAAGTGTGTGTTCTCTACGAAAGATGAATTGCGAATATTTTCTGCGTTGATCCTGTTTTTCTTCTTGCTAAAGACGAAAGGTCCTGCAACTGTCCTTCTTGTGGGTTGTTTATTCCAACTTTGCAGTTGTGGGTAGATTACACCAGTAAAACACCATTGTAAAAGTTCACACAAGGAAGGGCATGGAAAGGACAGGATTAAAATGAAAGTGAAAAACCTTCTTGCGCATCAATCGCAGAAATAGTGTATTTTTATGCGATTCAATTCTGAATATTTTCACCGCTTTCTAAATTGGCTTTCTGAAATTTTACATAGTCAGGTGATATTCACTGACATTGCATTTCATTTCGTTTTAAACCGTGCCTTAGAATGAATTTTTAAATATAACAAAACAAAAAAAAAAACATTGGCAAAATTGAACAATTTTGGCCCATTTCCTATGCCCGCCACTGGCTAACTTTACTTAAAAAATACTATTTTTTAGACTACCTTTTATAAAACGGAAAAAGTGAAAGGGGAGCTTTGAAAACCGAAAATTTTAAATTTTAGAGGAATAAACATAATATGTAAAAATATTCTAATATCTCCGCCATTTTTTTATTTGCTTCTTGAAATTTTTCATAGTTAAGGGTTATTAGTTCAGTCAAAATTTCAGTTCATATCCTCAAAAAATATGTTCATAAACGGTTATAGAAATTTAGCCTTTTTTCCCTTTTCCTACCCACGCCACTGGCTTAATAATAAAAATATTGCAAATTTTATTGCAATATTTTAACTCAATATTTTATAACTCAAATTTCAAATAATTTTCTTCCAGTAATGTTAATTTCGTTTAAAAGTTTTTGTTTCTAACTGGCTTATTTAGGGGTTTAAAATCTATCAATTTTTCCTAAAATTGAAAAGGCCGCCATTTTGGAACGGCTATTCTGATTTAAATCAAATGCAGTACCATACGACTACTTGCAGTTATCTTACTACCAAAAAAATTTCAGCCCCCTAGATTAAAAACAGCGACCAGAAACCGTGCCTCATACCCGTTTTTTTTTTTTTTGGAAATTTGGAGAGACACGTTGTAAAAGTAGCGCAATTTTAGGTAAATGTTTTTTTGTGAAAATCAAACGTCATCCCTAAGTTTCACAAAAGTAAAAAATTTCGTTCATTAATCTTGAAAAATTAAGCTACTGGAGCGTTCTTAAAATTTTAGAGAAATAAACATCATGTAAAAAAAATTCGAATATCTCGGCCATTTTTCTTACTCACTTCTTGAAATTTTTAAGTGTTAAAGGCTATTAGTATAGTTATCTACTGTAAAAATTTCAGTTCAATTGCTTCAAAAATGTGCTCATAAATTGTTAGGGAAATTTAGCCATTTTTACCACTTTCCTATCCACGCCACTGGCTTAATAATAAAAGTAATATAAATTTTGTTACATTAAATTAAATTTGAAATAATTTTCTTCAAACCCTGTCGATTTGGTTCCAAAGTTTTTTTTTCCATCTTGCTCATACAGGGGTTCAAATATTAGCAAATTTTTCAAAAATTAAAATGACTGCCATTTTGAAACCGCTCGACCGATTTTGCTCAAGTACAATACCAGACCAGTTTTTATAGATATCTTACTCCCACAAAAATTTCAGCCCCCTAGATTCAAAACTGCGACCTGAAATGAGATGACAAAAACCGGGTTCTTGGAATTTTGAAGGGACACCCTGTAGAAGTGATGGGACTTTTGGAAAGTTTTTCAACGAAAATCCAACGTCATTCCAACGTTTTACAAGGACCCAAAATTTCGTTCACTAATCTTGAAAGATAAAGCCACAGGAGCGTTTTTAAAATCGAAATTTCGCGATTTTGGAGAAATATATATAAATATATATATATCGTGGGCAGGTGAATTTTGGAAAACCACTTTTTCGTAATCTGGGGGTCATGATCGGTGGACATTTGATGAGTTTGGGTGATTTTCGAAAAGTGATGTCGTCCTCAATAGTGTATTTTTTTGTTAAAAAATACACTAAAATGAGAAGCGGGACGCAACATGATGTAAATAATGTTAATATTATGTAATGTTCTAGTGATGTAAGTTTTCTTGTATATTGTCAAAATCCAGGAACCTTATTGTAATATGAAGATGATGAAAATTATTATTACCGAATACTCTGATAACTCGACAAATAATATGTCACTACGACCATTTAGTGTAAGGTATTATCCATGTTCCTCTTTGTATTAGCATGTAGAAAATATTGTAAACTCTGAAATGTCCAGTTGTATATGTACATTATAATCTTAAGAAATGGTACGGAAAATTTGTACGCGTTGCTGCCATATGGTAATTTTTTTATCCGAACATGAAGCTAGCCTCTTTACAATGCTTTTCACTCCCTAGCTTTATGGGGGCGTCTGAACTGAACAGGTGAATTACATCTGGCAACTACGCTCGTACCAACCACGGAGAACGAGGTTGAATAGTTAGACAGAACTTCCGATAGTTACGTCAAATGTCACTGTCAGTTTTCTCTTTGTAACAAACACATGGCAAAATTCAGCGGAAATGAGATGGAAGACATTTTGTAAAAGAGGCACCCTAATGTAAAAGTAATGAGCAACGGTAATGATCGACCTCGACACATAATGAGTTAAACAGGCTATAAAAGGGTGAGCAGCCCCAAAACGTGATCTTTTGCTAGCAGCGCTACCCAGGTAGACGACATCAAGTAAACAGTGGCATTTTTAGAAATTACCTCGTGTCTTCAATAGTTGACGAAGTTTTATTTTTACTTACCTCACCAAGAGACTACCGATCGTGTAAGTTTTTACATATTGTTATAAATAGTTGTCTTGTATACTTATATCCCACTAGTTGTTAAATGTTCTTCTTTATTTGGGTTTTAGGTTCGATATTAAAATATTATTTTTCAAAAATATTTTTATAAAATTGAAACGTTTCGAGACCGATTATTGGTCTCTTGTTCACTCATAAATAATTGTAAAAAATATGTAAAACTTAAAAATACTTTTAAAAATCATAATTATTATATTAAAATGTCGCAAATGGTGTGTTTTTAAATTTTAGAAAAAATATAAGTAAATTAATTTTGATTTTGAAATCAAAATTTGAAATGTTTTTTAAACATTTCAAAATTATGATTTAAAAATGGGACACGTTTTTGGCTAGGCTCAAACTCTGCAAGCTCTCTGTGCCCCCTTTACTCTAATTAGTTTATTTCTATTCTTCATGTAAGGAAATGAGTTAATCTTCAAGTGAAATAATAAGCCACACGAGTTCAGGGCAACAAATTCTTAAATTCGTCATTTGTGACCTTTGTCCGAATTTTAATTATTATTTGAATAATAAGTAAGTTCATTTTGAGAATCGAGCCCATGTCTGCCCTATCCAGATCACATTATTATTTTACAGACTTGATTTTCATAAACATGGGGAAAGGATTTATTTGGAAAGCATTCAATTTTGTGTACAAAAATACTAGGTAATTTTTACTGTGTTCACATGCCTCGCCTCTTCTAATAGTAGCTTTTGTTGTGCTCCTCGTTTTATAGATGGTGTTTCATCGGTTATCATTTCAAAATATTGATTAACCAAAATTTACAACCCCACGTGTCATACAAATTTTGTGTCTGGGAATTTTTAACAATAACCAAATTTCGACCTACGCAAGCTAAGCTATACGAAAACTGAACTAACCATGTGTTTTCTGGGGAAGGTGGGGGGCGTTGCGCTACAATGGGGTTAATTATGGGTCTCACTGCTGGTCATTTATTAATTTCCAATTTATTATAAAATGCCTTTTTTATATAGCTACCTGCCTAGGTTCATATATTTAAAACTTTTGTGCTAAAGCTCGAATAACCAATCTGGGTATTTCAGATGGAAAATAACTTGATTGATCGCCCTTTCATTTTATGCATATTCTAACCTAGTGTTATAATGACTTGTCGGGTTATAGCTCCATGCCACATGTTTAACCGAATACCTACATTTTCTCTATCTCAGATTTAATAATGTGATACCTAATCGAAACATATACCTACTTACTATGTCTTGCCATGCTTTTATCTCATGTCACATCATGTTCGCTCTTTATTCTTATTTTACCTGCCGTTTATTTAACCATTTACTTAATCGATGTCTTATTTTAAATTGTCTACTGAACATTCTTGATTTAATTGCTTTTTATTGACTTATACTCTTTTTGATTATTTATTTATAATTCATGAACATATTTATTTAACAAAACTGTACAATCGATTATTATTTGTCTTGATTTCAAATTGATCTTTGTAAAAGTAAATTCAGGTTATCAGTTTCTGTGAAATCAATCAACGTAAAAGTCATTTCTCGTTCTTCGTCAAGCACAATCCAAAAGGGTGGATCATTTTGATTGATAATTGTTTACCGAACTATTGAACTACGAATGTATGGGCCTTATGTAAATCTAACTAACATTTTCGTCCTTGCCAGATGAGCCATTAAACAGCCAACGGGTAATATCCTAGTCGGACCTCGGACAGGGGCTTCTCAAACTCTAGGCGGGTAGCATCCTAGTCGGACCTCGTTACACTGTCTTATTAACAAAACCCATTCCCGTGGTTATCTTGAAGACCTAGATTTCTGTGGCAATGCTTCTGTTTAAAAAGATTCGCGCAAATGAGTCAGAATGAAAGAGGGTTCATTAGTTTTGGTGACAGTTGTCGAGACGATTGATCTACGCTTTTCAAAACACCGTTGATTCTTTTCATTTCGGGATAAAGATCGAGATTTTCTTGGCCACGCTCTTTTACTCGGGAGTCCCAGCGAGCGTAATAGGCACTGTTAGGTTTCTCTTAGAATAAAGTAGGTGTTTTTAGAATTCCTTTGTTTCATTAATCTCAAATGTCCCACCTTTTGCTTCATGTCTGTGTATAAAAGAACCAATAACAAGGTAAGAGGTTGCTACGAACACAACGGAAGGTCCAAACAAGGTGAAAACTAGACGAACACGAGCCCAGGTAATGTCACGAGTCCAGGTAAAACCACAAACACAGTTAAAATCACGATTACGAACAGTAAGTAATGTTGGCCATTTTATTTGAAATCAGGGCGGGAGAACTTTAAATTATTCAAACCTCCAAGACTTCAGGGCGGGATAACCTAAATTCAAATCAAACATTCAGAGCGGGAATCCAAACAGTCATTTATGACAGACAACTTGACATTTCAAACGTCAAGGAGGTTCTTCTTTTTCAACCATTCAGTTTAAGGGGGCCACATTACTGAATTTGCTGCGCATGACACAGGATCTCAATTTTAAAAGGTAGGTTACACTACAAGTTTGTGCTCAATTTTTTTCTAAATTAATTTTTTTATAATCAATTATTATTACCTATCACTTATTAAATTACCTAAGTTGCTAATATTCCGCTTTGTTAATTCATCACTTGTATGCCTACCTATAATTGCTCATTTTTATTGTTATCATCTTTATAATAATTGTGCAATTTAATAATGACATTTTGTTGAATAAATTGTTTCAAGCTGTGTCGCTCTTATTGTTTCACCCCATCTGATTCATCTATGTCTCTATATTCTTGAATGTGCATCGCCATTCAGCAATATGTTGCTATTTTTTTTGCTTAATAATTTATAGTGTTGTGAGTCAGGATTTATATCCAAATGCTATATATCCATTTTGGATATATATCCGCCATGAATTAAACGTTAATGGCGGATATTGTATATCCATTTTTGAATTTCGCGCCTATCTGAAACAACATCTTTTAAAAATTAACTTTTTGAAATATGACTTACTTGTCAACAGTGTCAGTTTAACCTATCATTTAATTTACCTCGGCTAAGTAGCTCGTGTAAATCAGAGAACAGAGACCACAAGACCAAATAAAGAAGAATTATGATAAATAACCTTTCTAACCATATTATTAGTAGTATTTATAAAATTAATCTATAATCTATTAATCATCATTTTTGCATTTATGAGACTGTGTAAAATGTAAATTAAAAAAAGCTTTGCCATTAAAACATTAAAACGCTAAAACTTTGCCTTGTACCCGCGTATAAGATGCCTAGAAAAGCAAGTAACGTGTGGAAATACTTTAAAAAAACATCAAAAGGTAAATCTAAATACATAAATGGAGAATGCAATTTTTGCAAAAAAAAACCTATATACCTATACGTTAAATCCAAAAAGAATGGAAAAGCACATTGCAATTTGTACCAAAGCTTCAGATGCTGTAAAAAAAATATTTAAGGAACAGAATATTGAAATCCAAGGGAACGCAGTAGCAGTGTCAGTGCTAATAATGATCAATAATAATGATCTATCCCTATAGGGATAGATCATTATCCTATATATGATACTTAAATAGGTATAATTATTAATTAACAAAAACTAAAGGTAGAAAATAGGTCACCTAGTTGTCAAGTCTTCTTAGTTGTAGAGGTTAGGGAGACTTTGACCTTCAAATTCCTATTTTATTAAAATCGTTAATAACTTTCTTCTTCTTACAGTGAAGTATAAGCTATTTGGTGTCAAATTAAAGAGGATGTGAAGACTTATTCAAAAAACATCATTTTGATTCAATTCCTTTTTAGCAAAAATTGTCGGATATATATCCTGCGTAGTATCCGGATATATATCCTCAAAAATAGATAGCCGGCTATTTAACAACACTAATAATTTATGAATTTTATTGGGAGCTAGTTGGCTGCTAAGTAACGTTCTTTACCTCCCCGAAATTTGCTCGAGGTGGAGTAGAATGTTATAAAGTTATTATTAAAACACGATTTTTTACTTGAAACTTAAACACCCTGTAGTTAAAAAGATAAGCCTCTTAGGACATACGTTTGTACTTACTTCTTTTCTTAAAATGATTTCATCAATCAACCCTGAATTTTCTCGGTTCATTTTAGATACACCCTAATGCTAATAATGATGAATTCAAAGATTTCTGAGACCGTTTTTAGATTAATTATTAACTCTGGGTGGAAAATATAGCAATTTAGTGATTCTTGGCATGAAAAAGATTACAAAAATGTTAATAAAAGTAATTTGATGACGTGCGAGATTAGGTTTAATATTGGCATCAGAAATCTGCCCGTTAGCTTAATGGGCCTTTATAATACTGACTGTAAGGAAGTTACCTTTAGGCAACGCGAACAAGTAAGGAACTTTCTTTTTATTGTTAAAACATCCTCTAACGCAGCAAAAGTTTACCATTTTTAAAAAATACGCGGACTTAATAATAAATTATGTGAATTTTTAGTTACTTGTACGTTCACGGAAAATCTGATGTCTTTGAAGTTAAATTTGACATTCCCAACTTTTTTCCCAACTTTTTGTGAGAGTGAGAATGCGCTACCCTAGTAAACGTCAGCGTCGGTAATACAGGTTCCCTAAAGGTTGATAAAGTAGATATGTTTGAAACTTTCAGTTATAAAAAAATTGAGTGAAGTACTGATTATATTAATTCATTTTAGGGTTTTGCTTAAAGTTTTTACTATCACAAACACCATCGATATAGAACACGTCATTTGGCGTTTCAATATGTAGTCGCCATCTGCCAGTCTCGCTAGACCACTTTCTCATCTGGCGAGACTAGTTCTGGCATAAATCATCATCAAATAATATAACAGTTAAGCCTGGAAGACATCTGGATCCCTCAACATGTAGAAGTGCTTATTGACGGGTGGAAAAATTTGTCTAGGAACTCAAAAATGGTCTTATTAATGCTACATAACTCTACTGCTTCAAAAGCTTTCCTAAATGCATGAGATCTAACGGGGGAATCTGAACCATGAGACAAACTAACTAAAATCGCAAACGAATCAATTCAGTTAGCAAAAAAACTTTATATTACCACAGATCTAAAAAAAAAAAACAGTTCTATGTGTATTTATCTTTAAAAATTCTAGATTCTAACTAATTTTAGTGAGGAGTACTGAATACAAACAGTGTAGGTACCTGAGTTAAATAAATAAACAAAGAAAACCTGCTTTTTTACTTCCTTACTCAACCTTATTTAACATTAATAGACGCCGACAGTGATGACGTCAGTGGGCGGGGCGAACGGCCAGGGTTCCATACAAACAAACGTTGTTTACAGGTTTGCCAGTTCTGATAGAAGTTGTCTCGTCAAACATTAAAGCTCTAATGAGGTCTCTCATTAGTAGAACTTCAAAAGTGCTGCAAATGTGATGGCATTTTATACCCTTAGGACAACAACTATACTTTTCTCAATGAGATAATCATCCTTCAATTCAATCTGTAAATTAAAAAAGCAATTAACCCATTGCCACTACCTGTTGAATTTGCTAGCAGGATATTCTTACCTCAACGCTATTAGGTTTTGTTTTTCATGCTGGCGGGTACTGTTCCACGAATTATTTTAAGTTCCGCCTCGAACTCCATTCTCTCAACATGGCCAGATTCCACAGCATTTTCACCTTTGGAAAATGCTTTTGTTTCTTCGTAAAACAAACTGAGGATAAACTTGAAATTTTACGGGAACATCCAAATCAAACCACCCTATCAATAAATAAATACCGACAGACGTAATATAAACTATCTAAATAAGTAACTGAACTGAACTGCCTAATTTTAACTAAACTATAATATTCAGTATTCATTCACTAATGGCATCATTGGCATCACTAATGACTTCAGTAATGGCTTCACTAATCACTTCGATGTCAATGGCGATTGGCGACTGGCGGAGGCGGGGTCAAACTTCAGGAAAAAACATGACAACTGACAACAATGACCACGTGAAGGGTTTGTTTGTATGGAACCAGAACCACTTAACCCCGCCCTGTGACGTCAGACTGACGGCGTCTATTTCAGTCCAGCTAAAATGTAGGGTTAGGGTTACCTATAATAATAATACTCATTCAATCAATAAAAAATGAGGCATACGCATATTATTTATTATTATTTAGTAATAATTAATCAGATACATAAACTATTATTAACTTTATAATTATTTTTATTGAACCACTTATTTGATTATGATTATATAATATTTGATGAGTTTTATTGGGATTTAGGTTCCAATTTAATTTTCCACTAAAGATTCTTTACAGAACAATTTAGAAACCTTTCCTACAGCATGCGAGGAGAAGACTGAAGACATGGACTGTACCGTTTCGTCCTTATTATGAACTCATCAGCATATCATATCAGTCAGATCCAAACCACACATGACACACGAAAGTCGGAAGTTCTACATAACTGGTGTTTTCGTTTTGTAGTGACCTGTAATTTTAATGAGCAAGTAGGCAACCGGAGAAACGTGCGTGTCTTTTTATATAGTCCTCGCTAACAATGGAGTTGTCACGGATTTATGAATTTTTACACTACTAATGCAGAGGTTTTATTATTTCAAGAACTACACATTGATCCCCATAAGTATCTACCTACCCACATTCATTTTCAAGCTAATTTATTGAATTTTTACTAGTGTATTTATTAACTAGATGTTAATACACGAATTAAGATGTTATGGCACATTCTGTTGGTTACTTGGCTGTATCTGGTGTCCCCCAGGGATCAAACCTTGGCCCTTTATTATTCCTATTGTATATCAATGATCTGAGTTCCTCGCTGTCTGCCAATCATCTTCTTTTGCAGAGTGAGCTAGCTGTTGTTGATAGGTGGTGCACCGAAAATGGTTTGTCTCTGAACCTGTCTAAGTGTAGAACTGTAGAGTCATATCATTCACTAGGAGTAAAAATCCTGTGCCGTTTTCATATATGACGTAAATATAGTAACATCATATCACGGGTGGAGAGTTTTACAGATCTTGGTGTGTTGTTCGATAGTAGATTGTCATTTGACATGCACGTGCAAACCATAGTCAATTCAGCCACTCGTATGATGGGTTTTGTGATCAGGAATTGCAGGTCATTTTCAAGCATCACTGCTTTACTTTCCCTGTACACGAGCCTGGTGAGGTCCAAGTTTGATTATTGTTCGTTGATCTATTTTCCTTTTTACAGTAGTCAAATTATTTCCATTGAAACGGTGCAGAGGAAGTTTCTGAAGTATCTGATGTACAAGAGAAGTGAGTATCCTGCACGCGGGTATGATAATCGACTCCTCTTATCTGAGTTTGGGCTGACCAGTCTCTTGGATAGACGTAGGTTGCACGCTGTTGCATTCTTACTGAAATTAACACGTAACAAAATTGACTGTCCTTCAATCTCAGGAACACTGAACTATAGAGTACCGAAGTTGGGAGTCCGATTGACTAGCACCTTTTATCTACCCACTGTTAAAACGAACGCTGGTTTGAGGTCGCCTGTTTACGTGATGTGTTCCTTGTATAACATGATATCGGGTGACTGTGACTTAAATTTTGATACAGCGTCTGATATTATGGGAACATTTGAGAGCCTGTTGTCTTGTACCATGACATAGCGTTACTCTGTTGTTATTTTGCTGTTAGTGTATTTCTTAACAAAAAAATTCACTATATTGAGGACGACATCACTTTCCAAAAATCACCCAAACTCATCAAATGTCCACCGATCATGACCCCCAGATTACGAAAAAGTGGTTTTCCAAAATTCACCTGCCCACGATATATACAGGGTGTCCCAGCTTATACGAAGCGGCCTCTGTAGGCCAAACGATGGATTTTTTCAAAAAACTTTTTGCAAATTCAAGTACAGGATCATAATGACCATAATTTAAAATTATTTTGGAGTATACAGAGTGTCCCATATAACAGTGGCATATCAAAGTTATGTTTTTTTAAAGGGAATGCTCCTATGTTATTGCATTTTTAGATTGTCTGAAAAGAGAAATTAAGATTGGCTTTTACAGTTGGTGTTTAAATTCAGAAGTTTTTGAGTTATAAACAAGTGAAAATCGTCATTTTTCAAGTTCAAGGCCCTGTACAACGAAAACGGTTCAAGATAGAGAAAAACGGCTTACATGTCCCTATTTTAACTTTTCATGTACTATCCTATGATGTAGATGAAATGTTTATACAGGGTGATAAATTTTTTTTTTAATTCTGAGATTTCTCCACGCTTCGCCAAATAAAAAAATCAAAAAAAGTACAAATGTTTCTATACCATAGGATAGTACATAAAAAGTTAAAATAGGGACATGTAAGCCGTTTTTCTCTATCTTGAACCGTTTTCGTTGTACAGGGCCTTGAACTTGAAAAATGACGATTTTCACTTGTTTATAACTCAAAAACGTCTGAATTTAAACACCAACTGTAAAAGCCAATCTTATTTTCTCTTCTCAGACAATCTAAAAATGCAAAAACATAGGAGCATTCCATTTAAAAAAACATAACTTTGATATGCCACTGTCATATGGGACACTCTGTGTAATCCACAATAATTTTAAATTATGGCGATTGTGATTCCGTACTTGAATTTTCAAAAAGTTTTTTGAAAAAGTCCATCGTTTGGCCTACAGAGACCGCTTCGAATAAGCTGGGACACCCTGTATATATATATATATTTATAAAAACACAAGAAGTAAGTTACTCGTTGAAACACGAAATTTGGTGAAATTTAAGGGCAGTTACGGCTCATTAAAACAGCGACAATTTAGTGGACTCTTTTATTCTTGAACCAACGTTTCGGAGTTAATTTCCTCCATTATCAAGGTCTACAATACAGAGGAGTAATAGTATTATAAAATCAAAATATAAAATACAAAATATCAATTAACCATGACATAGGTACTTACAAGAATGGTGAGGTTAAAATTTATATAAAACTGCATAATTACTCAGGAGAGAAAAATAATCTACTGACAATTCGGTGACTACATCATTTGAGAGATGATCTATCCTTTGATGATCAGGATAGTTGAAGATTAGAAAGGATTACATCGGATAAAACAATTAAAATTAGTTAAAACTTAGATTAAAAAACAACGAATTCACACATGTTGTTCTTATCTTTTATTCTGTTGTGAATGAAGATGAAATGGCGGATGCAATTTGTTCTTGTTTTTAAAATTTCAGTGACAGAGCCGTCAAAATTGTCACTGTCTTGTTGAATCCTGACAGGTCGATGTGGAATGTTAATGTCTTAATTAGACAGATCGAATTATCGAACCTCAAACTTCAGTCTGGCGGTTGCAATGCTCTAACATTTGGCGGCAAATTTGAATTTGAATTTTGTTCAATCAAAAATGAATAAATGGTGCTTAAATTTTTAGTGTCTGTGTTAGAATTCATAGTTCTTTTTTTATTCTTTTGTATGTGACACATTTCTAGGAAAGAACGCTTGTCCAATCGGTCCTCATATTCCAATATTCTAGTTTCATCATAATTCATTGAGTGTTTTTTATCACGACAATGTGCTGCTAATGCACAAGATTTATTAGTCTTTTTTGTATCACTTTTATGTTGAGTGATACGTTGCTTTAGTTGTTGAGAGGTTTGACCTATATAATATAATTCACAATTAGAACAGGGAACCGAATAGACAACATTCCACCTCTTATCTTTAATGATCGAATCTTTGGTGTTAGAAAAAAGTCTGCCAATGTTAAATGAGTTCTTTTTTGTAAACAACATACCTTCACTCTTCAAAACTTTAATTAGATTGTCTGTTAGGTCATTGATAAGTGGTAATGATACATAGATTTTTTCAATTTGTTCTATTCTTGTACTGTTGTTGTTGGCTTCTGCATCAACATTATTAGTTCCTCTGATGCTGGGGTTGTTATTATATTGATTGTTGTTGAGAAGTTTGTTGATGAGCAACCGAGGGTAACCATTAAGTTTTAGGATGGATTCAAGCCTGACCAAACCAGCCCTTGTGAGGCTAGTTGCCCTTGTTGGATAGGAAATGTATGTATCTGCCAGAATGGGTAGGTTTCTGGTACCAATCTATAATAATTTCGTTGTTTTCATTTCTAATCAGTTTCGTGTCTAAGAAGGGCACACTGTTCTGTGTTTCCTCTTCCATTGTGAACTGAATATGGTGATTATAGTTGTTGAAGATGTTAAGAGTTTCTTCTGCTTTGTCATTAGGTATGGCAGTTATAATGTCGTCAACATACTTTTTTATGAATGGGGGATGGAAAGGTAACAAGGGAAGGATCTGGTCAAGCACGTAATCCATTACCAGACGTGCGATAGATGGACTCAAAATGGAACCCATTGGACAACCCAAAATTTGGCTGTCAATTTTGGGTCCATCTATCGCACGTCTGGTAATGGATTACGTGCTTGACCAGATCCTCCCCTTGTTACATTTCCATCCTCCATTCATAAAAAAGTATGTTGACGACATTATAACTGCCATACCTAATGACAAAGCAGAAGAAACTCTTAACTTCTTCAACAACTATAATCAACATATTCAGTTCACAATGGAAGAGGAAACACAAAACAGTGTGCCCTTCTTAGACACGAAACTGATTAGAAATGAAAACAACGAAATTATTATAGATTGGTACCAGAAACCTACCCATTCTGGCAGATACATACATTTCCTATCCAACCACCCAATGAAACAAAAAATAAACTTAATCAATGGCCTTAAAAATAGAGTTAAAAAAATTTGTCATCCTAGCCTCACAAGGGCTGGTTTGGTCAGGCTTGAATCCATCCTAAAACTTAATGGTTACCCCCGGTTGCTCATCAACAAACTTCTCAACAACAATCAAAATAATAACAACCCCAGCATCAGAGGAACTAATAATGTTGATGCAGAAGCCAACAACAACAGTACAAGAATAGAACAAATTGAAAAAATCTATGTATCATTACCACTTATCAATGACCTAACAGATAATCTAATTAAAGTTTTGAAGAGTGAAGGTATGTTGTTTACAAAAAAGAACTCATTTAACATTGGCAGACTTTTTTCTAACACCAAAGATTCGATCATTAAAGATAAGAGGTGGAATGTCGTCTATTCGGTTCCCTGTTCTAATTGTGAATTATATTATATAGGTCAAACCACTCAACAACTAAAGCAACGTATCACTCAACATAAAAGTGATACAAAAAAGACTAATAAATCTTGTGCATCAGCAGCACATTGTCGTGATAAAAAACACTCAATGAATTATGATGAAACTAGAATATTGGAATATGAGGACCGATTGGACAAGCGTTCTTTCCTAGAAATGTGTCACATACAAAAGAATAAAAATAGAACTATGAATTCTAAAAATTTAAGCACCATTTATTCATTTTTGATTGAACAAAATTCAAATTCAAATTTGCCGCCAAATGTTAGAGCATTGCAACCGCCAGACTGAAGTTTGAGGTTCGATAATTCGATCTGTCTAATTAAGCAATTAACATTCCACATCGTCCTGTCAGGATTCAACAAGACAGTGACAATTTTGACGGCTCTGTCACTGAAATTTTAAAAACAAGAACAAATTGCATCCGCCATTTCATCTTCATTCACAACAGAATAAAAGATAAGAACAACATGTGTGAATTCGTTGTTTTTTAATCTAAGTTTTAACTAATTTTAATTGTTTTATCCGATGTAATACTTTCTAATTTTCAACTATCCTGATCATCAAAGGATAGATCATCTCTCAAATGACGTAGTCACCGAATTGTCAGTAGATTATTTTTCTCTCCTGAGTAATTATGCAGTTTTATATAAATTTTAACCTCACCATTCTTGTAAGTACCTATGTCATGGTTAATTGATATTTTGTATTTTATATTTTGATTTTATAATACTATTACTCCTCTGTATTGTAGACCTTGATAATGGAGGAAATTAACTCCGAAACGTTGGTTCAAGAATAAAAGAGTCCACTAAATTGTCGCTGTTTTAATGAGCCGTAACTGCCCTTAAATTTCACCAAATTTATATATATTTATATTTATATACAGGGTGTCCCATCGTATAGAATTCTCGCGAAAAGTACACTTTATAATTAAATTAGAGTATTTTATTCGCGACACATTCATGAATAATTTAATTCTCTATAATCTGGACTAATCAGCATGCTTGTAGTGAGCTTCATTAAGCGTGCAGTCGCGAAAAACTAATTAAGCGAAAAAAAATCTGATTTTTTTATATAAATAAATTCTAAATATCAACAGAAATCCGCCTGTGAAATTAGAAATTGAAAATTTATAAAGCAAATGCCATTAATTGCAGATAATGTCAAATCAGGCAACATCAGACATAATTTATGACGATTTTTGTTTGTAAAGCTATTAAATGTGGTGAAAGGTTACAAAAGATGGTCAAGTGTGCTAGTTATTTACGACTTAGTTGAAAGTAAACATTTTCCATTCTCCTCTACAAAGGCGGATTTCAATTCTCTGAAATAAGGGTAGAACCTTTCTTCAGGTATACCTGTTTATTAAAACAAAACTGCTTGTTCACAGCATGTGTCCAAAGTTGTAAATTATAGCTGTAGTGACGGGTTTATAATAATAATCATAAACTTTATTCCGATTTTATGTTCAACTTTGATGGCAAATTACTCAATTATGGTTAAAGATATCGATTAACAAATTACTGTTTCTTATAGAAGAAGCTTTTTTCTACAAGTGTATGAAAAATCATAGAGATGCGATTAGTATTTCGATATAAAATCTATGTCGAAAATCGAAAGTCGCATTTAATTAATTTTCCAAAAATTATTACATCATATTATAGTAGGTTTATTATAATCCACGTATGTAAATTTTCATATAAAAATTTTAATTAGAAATACCTTTTTTCGCGAGAATTCTATACGATGGGACACCCGGTATATATATTTATATATATATTTCTCCAAAATCGCGAAATTTCGATTTTAAAAACGCTCCTGTGGCTTTATCTTTCAAGATTAGTGAACGAAATTTTGGATTCTTGAAAATCTTTGGAATGACGTTAGATTTTCGTTGAAAAAATTTCCAAAAGTCCCATCACTTCTACAGGGTGTCCCTTCAAAGTTCCAGATATCCGGTTTTTGTCATCTCATTTCAGGTCGCAGTTTTGAATCTCGGAGGCTGAAATTTTTGTGGGAGTAAGATATCCACAAGGAGTGGTCTGGTATTGCACTTGAGCAAAATCGGCCGAGCCGTTTCAAAATGGCAGCCATTTGAATTTTCGGAAAATTTCAAATTTTTTGAGCCCCCGTATGAGCAAGATGGCAAAAAAACTTTGAAATCAAATTAACAGGATTTGAAGAAAATTATTGGAAATTTGAGTTAATGCAATAAAATTAGCATATTTTCCATTAATAAGCCAGTGTCGCGGGTAGGAAAAGGGTGAAAATGTGTAAATTCTATAACCGTTTATGAGTCCATTTTTGAAGAAGTTGAACCGAAATTTTCCATTTTTTTTTGCTTTAACATATAATTTGATGTCTTAGCTTCAATTCGCCTTGATTATTGTAGCACTTTAAACGAAAAATAAAAAAGTTTTTCGCTTGTGCAAAATTAGCTTACACTTATATAAAATTATTAAATTGATGAAATGGTTCGCAATTCCTTTTTTATTTTTTTTCGCATTCAATTATGAATGGTTCTGAAAATTAAAAGAGCAATCGCAACGACAACTAAATCACCTACATGCAGGTGAAAAAAGTATTCAAATTGGTCTTTTAATAACTAAGATATGACTAGTTTAACAAATAAAATGTCCTAGGTGTAGGAACCTGACGTACTGCATATAATACCTACCCGATCATCGCTACAAATTTGAAACGCACCTTGGCTCAGTTAGTTAGGCAAGGGTGTATATCTAAGGGTGTACCCTTGCTTAGGAAACTGATGGTGCGGGTTCGAAACCACGAGAGGATCATTCTTTTTTTTTTTGGTAGGTAGGTGGAGTTTTCCCAAAAAAAAATCGGATTATTTTTTCATTATATTCATTATAAAAAAAAATAGGAAGAAAATATTTATTATTGAATCGCATAAAAATACACTATTTCTGCGATTGATGCGCAAGAAGGTTTTTTTTCTTTTTTATCTATTTCTAGTTTGTTCTGCTTATGTATTTGTGTGCGGGAGTTCATTTTTGGATAAACAATGTATCTACTTTGCTAACGATTGTTTGCTGATATCATTTGCGTTACTATTGAGAATTATGGAATTGTTTGTGTCATCTATACAGATACTATATGCCATTGACTTGTACATTCTGTATTTTGTATTCTTTGCCCTTTATTTGGGGAAACCTGTTGGGTAAATACAGGGTGTCCCAGCTTATTCGAAACGGTCTCTGTAGGCCAAACGATGGACTTTTTCAAAAAACTTTTTGAAAGTTCAAGTACAGAATCACAATGGCCACAATTTAAAATTATTTTGGAATATACAGAGTGTCCCATATGACAGTGGCATATCAAAGTTATGTTTTTTTAAATGGAATGCTCCTATGTTATTGCATTTTTAGATTGTCTGAGAAGAGAAAATAAGATTGGCTTTTACAGTTGGTGTTTAAATTCAGACGTTTTTGAGTTATAAACAAGTGAAAATCGTCATTTTTCAAGTTCACGGCCCTGTACAACGAAAACGGTTCAAGATAGAGAAAAACGGCTTACATGTCCCTATTTTAACTTTTTATGTACTATCCTATGGTATAGAAACATTTGTACTTTCTTTAATTTTTTTATTTGTCGACGCGTGGAGAAATCTCAGAATTTTTCAAATTTTTTATCACCCTGTATAAACATTTCATCTATACCATTGGATAGTACATGAAAAAGTAAAATAGGGACATGTAAGCCGTTTTTCTCTATCTTCAGCCGTTTTCGTTGTACAGGGCTTTGAACTTGAAAAATGACGATTTTCACTTGTTTATAACTCAAAAACTTCTGAATTTAAACACCAACTGTAAAAGTCAATCTTATTTTCTCTTCTCAGACAATCTAAAAATGCAATAACATAGGAGCATTCCATTTAAAAAAACATAACTTTGATATGCCACTGTCATATGGGACACTCTGTATACTCCAAAATAATTTTAAATTATGACCATTATGATCCTGTACTTGAATTTGCAAAAAGTTTTTGGAAAAAATCCATCGTTTGGCCTACAGAGACCGCTTCGAATAAGCTGGGACACCCTGTATATGTTATTATTATCGTACTTATAAACATGTACACTATAAATTCTTTCACCCTGACCTTTTTAGATTTATAATTATTTTTATTGAACCACTTAAAACACCAGTTAAGATATATAGAACTTCCGACTTTCGTGTGGCATGTGTGGTTTGTATCTGCCTGATATGATATGCTGATGAGTCCATAATAAGGACGAAACGGTACCGTCCATGTCTTCGGTCTTCTCCTCGCATGTTGTACGAAAGTTTTCTAATTTGTTCTGTAAAGAATCTTTAGTGACAAATTAAATTAGAACCTAAATCCCAATAAAAACTCGTCAAATATTATATAACTATTATTAACTGAATAAGCAATAATAAGCATAAATTTGCATTGTTTATTGTTTGTTTTCTTTACATTCTTTACATTCTTTACGTTCTTTACCGTCTTTACATTCTTTACCTCCAAAAAGTCCATGTAAAGAATTGATTGTTTACCAGTAAACAATCGCGTAAAGAATAGAGGTAAACAAATACGTCACATCACTGGACGGCATCATTTGTCATCTGACAGTTAGGATTTCTCATCCGGTCACTGCTTCGTTCGCGGTAAATTAAAATCCTGAACCAGTTCGCACTTGGCATGCGCTCTATACAGACAGGGTGTTGATTTTCAAAGCGGGCCATAGGGGATTAGCATTGCAAAAGTGGTTTTTGAGGATTCCTGCTCGCCGTTTAAACTGACAGAAATGGTTTTGGAATCAAAATGAAGCTAAAATTATTGCGCATAACGCTTGACATCAGAAATTAATTTATAATTTCACGTTGTTTTCTAAAATTCTTCAGTAAACGTTCAAATAATTGTTAATGGTTAATCACAAAATAGCATGCCTTGCCTAAACGATAATGACGTTTCTACGTTTTGACAATCCAATAATAAAACTTTATAAGTCAGTAGGTAATAATAAAGTCTGGTTCTATTTAAAAATGGGTTAATGCTATAATATGCTCTATTCCCTATATGCAGTGTTGGGAAAGATCATTTCTAAAAAGATCTAGATCAGATCAAAGATCATTTAAAAATTAGAGATCTAGATCAGATCATAGATCTCGAAATTGAAAATGATCTAGATCAAAGATCAGATCATCAAATAAAAGATCTGAGTTTTAGATCACTAAATAGATCAATTTTTTTTTCAACATAAATTTCAAAGTTTTCATTATACCCCACAAATGTTGACTTCCACATTCAAATATTTTCAAGTGTTCCGTTAGCGCTTGGATTACTATATCCATAGTGACGTTATGCGCAGCGCGGACGAGTTTTCAGTCTCAGGCTGACATACCTTGTATAGTTGTATCACAGTATAGAGTACCTGACTTGACCTGACCTGACTCTATACTGTGGTTGTATATGTTGTATCATGGTTTTATCTTTTATTTGTTTCATCAGTTATTTTTACAAAATAAGGCTAGGAATTTTTTCTTTGTTCACTGTGCAGCATATACACACATATACCCTTATACTTACAGACTATCTTATTATACTGTGTCTTGCCTTGCCTTTGGCATGGCCAAATAAATAAAGAAAAAAGCAAGTAATCATGGTTATTATTCTGTGTCATGGAGTTAAAACTATTAAAAATAAGCATCGAATCATCGAAATCATTACAATCGTAAACAGTTGTGTTTGATTAAATGAAAAATGAAAATGAAGTTGACACAGACACAGACACAGAATTGTAGGATTTTGGTATATGGCCTTCACATTATTTCTATATTTAGCCAGCTTTATTTCATTAAACTTGCATTTTTATTGAAAAAACTTTATCAATAAAAAAGATCTAGAAAAAAGATCCTAGATCGAAAAAAACTGATCTAGATCAGATCATAGATCCTTCATGTCAAAAGAATCTAGATCAGATCATAGATCTCAATATATGATCTAGATCAGTGATCTAGATCAAAAGATCTAGATCGGTCACAACACTGCCTATATGCCCTATTCCCTAATATACAGGGTTTTGAAAATCAACACCCTGTATATAGACGCCGTCAGTGGTCGGGGAAACCGGTTACGGTTTCAAATAAACAAGCATTTGCCAGTTACAGAGTTGCCAAAGTTGCTGTAAACTTTTGATTGCAGAAAATGCGAATTTTTTAGTGATAAAAATTTAACTACTGACAGACGGCTCGAGCTCCACGCGGAAACCTAAAATATGATTTGGTTCAATTCAGTAATAATTGATGGCGATCGCAGGCCAATGCCTGAAAACAACCGCAATAAGTCAAACTTATAGGACCACGTGAACTTAAAACTTCAACTAAATCACGACAAACTGGCCACGTGAACGGTTTGTCTACTTGGAACCGTTTACGCTTAGCCCAGCCTAGTGACGTCACACTGTCGGCGGCATCGACAATCCGGAATAGTTCTGCTGAACTGATTCGGGGTTCGGAATCGACAATCGGTTATCGGTTCTGTTCTGTTCTGTTCTGAATCGCATCCGCCAACGAAACTTAATAATATTTATTTATTAATAAACTATCGTTTCGTGTTTCGTCGTTTCTAATTACAAGCTCAAGCAATAATGATGACGACAATGACAACATTAGCTGAGCTCCTGTTACATTAAGCATGAAGCAGGTAATTGTAAGTATTATAATTGTCACAGGCCTTAACCCGGCATTAGTCGCTAGGTGCTAGGTGCTTAGGTGCCTTCAAAACGCCGTTAGTCGAGTCGCGCATCGAAGGTAACCTTCACGCTACAATATACTATTTTTTCTGCCTCTGATAAGTGATATTTTTATACGAAAATTGTGATGGATTAATAAAAACTAAATCATAAGGAATACATTTTATTCGCTAAAATGTAGTTTTGAGAAAAAAAAACATGGTTCCTATGTTTTAGATAAAAAAAAAATCCCTTTCTAAAATTATTATCAACTAAGTACCTACATTCTGCATAACACAAAAAAACATTTTCTCTTGATTTTATTTATTATACAAACAGCTAGCCTATCTTTAGTCAGAATCTGAGCTTCCTGCACAATTTGCACATGCATACGAAACAATGGACGTGTGCTCCTTGCAAATAGGCCTCTTACAAGAACTGCACTCTTTTTTGCTTTTTCTATTTTTTTGTACGGGGGCACAAATAGCAAAATCGGCTGGTTATATCTCCTGCTGGTGGCGGATTTGGCATTGATATACCAGCAATCCTTCTCATAGAGGTACGCAATGCCAGGGGCAGATTCGTTATCTATATACGAGTGGCTAGATGTGGTCTAAGAAGTGCAACAGCTAGATCTTTTATGAACAGACGTCTCTCCTTTATAAAGTCTCCATTATGATTGTTAGCTTTGTAAATTATAAAACTGTTTACAGAAGCAATATTCAACATTGAAAAGTATGTCGTCAAGGGCCATCTACAGCTCACTCTAGAAACCGAGTATAATGTTTTCATTTCATCTAAGACATCAACTGCGCCCTTGGTAAGATTATAGAAAGTAATCACTTCTGGTTTTACTTGGTCTCCTGTATCTTCATCTATAGCATCGTTACTATGCATGGTTGACATTAGCAGCACGTTCTTACCTTTTCTGGGAACGTAGGAAACAAGCAAAGCACCTTGTGAAAAACCAAACATACTGCTACGCGGTTTTCTTTCTTTTATGTTCACAAACTCTAAAGGTATTTCTCGCTTATTCTTTCTAAGAGTGCCGACGACTGTTGTCCTATGGTTTTGTAGAAGATCCATCGCCAAGGGTATAGATGTGAAGTAGTTATCCATGGTTACGTTTCTACCGGTGTCCAAGATGGGGCTTATTATTCGCTTAGTGACGCTAGCTGCGGTGTTTTCAAGCTGGTAAGGTCCAGGTGGCTGCTTTCCGGCATATATTTCTAAATTTGATGTGTAGAACGTTCTAACATCCACTAATGCGTAAATTTTGAGTCCGTATTTGGCAGGTTTGTTGGCTATATACTGACGAAATCTACATCGACCCCTGAATGACTCTAACATTTCATCAACAGTTACATATTCACCTACTTGATAATTGTTTTTGCAACGTTCAACAAAATCATCGAACTGTTTCCTTAAAAGGTGCTAGATTATCAGTAACTTTGCGTTCATTCCGATCAAGAATGTTGTCAAATCGCAAGGCGCTTAATATTGTATAAAATCTACGTTGCGACATTGTGGCTCGAAAACATTCGGGAGCTGTACCGTCATCCGTCCAAAATTCTTTGAGGTTGACATGCTGACCTTTTTTGATGCCAGCTAAGTACAGAAGCCCTATGAGCGCTCGGATTTCTTCCACGGTTGTGTCAGGACAATCTCTTTCTCGAGCATATCTTTGTCGTTGTTGTGTCAAAAAAATATTTGTGCAGGCTACTACTTCTTCAATTGATTCAGTTGGGAAGAATAGCTCCCAGCACTCTAAAGGAGATCTGGCATTACTGGCAATGGCTTTTACTCTTGGTACATGGGTAACTATATTATGTTTTCGCGTACGCCCAGTGACTGGTGGTAGGTGTTTTAACCACTCGGTTACCCTATCTTTCCCCTGAAACTTCGGAACTGTTTCGAGATTATGATTATTTTTATAGGCCGGTAAATCGGAACAATTTGACTGCTCGGAACCGGTCCTGTGGGAACTATGATCGCTTTCTGCTTCACTTTCGATATCATCCACTCTTCCACTCTCATCTAAAGTTTCTAACTCAGCTGAAGGGTATTCTATAACAATAATACAAAAAATATATGTAGGTATAAGTTATTAGCATTTTATGAAAAAAGTAAGAGTGAAAAACACAAGATATAGCACGGTATAGCACAATCAAATTGACTGATATTGAGCTTAGTACTCTCAGGAAAAACATATGTACAACGACATGAATTTTGTTTTATGACTTTTTTATGACTTTGTTTTGTACCTACCTTTATTTTTGTCTTGTTCATATTTTAGTAAAGCAAGCTCGGCAAGTCTTTTTCCCCGGCTCACCATCCTGCTTGCATAAAAATTCACACAAAATCACAATACTAAAGGAAAACACCGACCCGTCAATGTCTATGTGGTAATGATCACTGAAAACTAAAACTTCCGTCGTTAGTCGCTATATGAAGGTTACCTTCACACTTGCGAGCACTGCCGAATTAAATGACTGAACCAAGCAGACAAGCGTAAAAATCTGTTGCCAGCCGGTAAGTACTATGCAATAGAAGGTCACGTTGAGGATATGGTGGGGTAGTAGAGCTGTATCTGATTGGACTTCCGAATTATTAATAAAATGGCGAAAGTGTGAAGGTTGTGCTCATAGTAACGACTAATGCCGGGTTAAAGAGACTTTCGTCTTTTTCACAGGGGATACCTAATGGCAGGGCACCAACAGTAAAGTTCTACTTCCGAGTAACAGCAAAATGACCTTATCCTCCAACCAGTTCTGGATGATGGAGACAAAGCTGCAGAAACAGGAAGGAGCTACAGGTGAGACGCTGAACACATGGCTGCTGGCAGATCAAACTTCAATAAAGGGGATGCTGAAACAGTCTGTAAGCCGCTGGCCCATCATACTGGATCACACAGTGCCGATTTTGTGAGTTGCATTTTGCTAAATTTTGTCATTATGGAGATGAGTGGCATGGGTATAGGGCGAAATGGCTTATACTATCGGATAGCAGCTTGTGTCTCTGGGAGTATCAAGGTACCATTGAATTTTTGCGCCGGCAAGTAATAGTCGAGAAATAAGGCCTTAAAGTGTCATCATCCTTGCCCTAATACGTATCTTTGAACATATGCGCTCGAACAGGAAGCATCCGTTGCTACACACGACGATGAAGAGCGTGCTTCCTGTTCAAGCGCATAATGTTCGAATATACGTAGTAGGGCAAGGATGATGACACTTTAAGGCCTTATTTCTCAACTATTACTTGCCGTCGCAAAAATTCAATGGTACCTTGGTACTCCTAGAGACACACGCTATCCGAAAGTAGAAGACAAATCGCCCTATACCCATGTCGCTCAATTCAATATTCCCCTGGCTCCTACGCCTCAGGTCATTGGTCAGGTTAGGAATTTTTTTCCCTAAAATTTCAAGTAAGTAAATTATAAAACTTAGATGACATATAAAAAGCTATTAAGGTATTAATAACAACAGCAACAGTAACTAATAGGTATACAGAGGCAGACCCAGCCTGTAAACATTCAGCAATAAGTCCCCAAACATCTACGAATCCAGCAACAACCATCCAACAATGTCATTGCTTTCAATAATATTGAATAACTATAGTTTTAAGATTATTCTTAAATTGATACAGGTTTTCAACAGATCTAAGCCAAAGTGGTAAGCTATTCCACTTGCGACAAATCCTGTTAACTGATGAGTAATGTACATAGTTTCTTTCAGAATGTACTTCTTGCAGTTCACGAGCATTTCGTAAGTTGTATAAAACATTTCTGGGTGTGAACAAGCTTACAATATCGGCACAGTTAACCAAAGACAGTTTGACCCTTTTTATAAAAACCAAATCTTCGAAGACATGAGAAGATTTCAACGAGCACAACCCAAATAAGCAGGACACCTCAGTGTAGTCATGCTCGTCAAAAGCCATCGGGATACCCGATTTAAAGGCAATATATCTTATAAATTTATGCTGAACCGAATTCAATTTCTTAACATTCGTGTTATAATGTGGAGACCAAATTATTGATCCATACATCAAGATAGGCTTAACAAGTGCCTTGTACAAGTAGACTATTGTATTTACATTGTTAAATTCCTTGGTAGATCGTATTACAAATCCCAACACATTAAATGCCTTTGAAACGGCTACATCTAAGTGAGTGCTAAAGTCAAAAGATTCCGTAAAAACGACGCCAAGGTCCTTTTGATGCTCAACATATTCTAATTCCATATCATCTAACTTATAGCAAAATCTTGATATACTTGTAGAGCCTCTATTAAAAGATAACACTTTGCATTTTTTACAGTTAAGAAACAATTTATTAACATTTGACGACTCCCATATCGTATTCAAGTCTTTTTGAAGACATACTTGATCGTAAAGAGAATTAATTTCAAGAAAAATTTTTATGTCATCTGCGTAGATTAAAATTTTGGCAATCTTGACTTCATCAGCTACATCATTTATAAACAAAATAAATAAAATGGGTCCTAAATGGGATCCCTGAGGAATACCTGAGTTAGCGATAAATGTGTCTGAATGATTACCTTTAATATTTACTTGTAATTCTCTACTAGATAGATATGACTTGATCCAGTTCAAGGTAGAACCCTTTATTCCAAAATTAAAGAGCTTATAAATCAGTATATTGTGATTTACAGAGTCAAAAGCTTTCTGAAAATCCAAATATATGGAGTCAACTTTCCTGCTAGCATTTAGACCCTGGGCAACATAACCACTGTACAATAACAGATTGGTCAAAGTCGATCTACCCCTAACAAAGCCATGTTGTTCGCCAACTATAAATTGAATACATTTTTCAGTTAGTTTATCGGTCATTATGCGGTCAAATATCTTAGCAATACATCCCATTATAGATATTGGCCTGTAGTTTAGTATATCATGCTTGTTTACTGATTTGTATACAGGAGTTATTAAAGATTTCTTCCAAATGGAAGGCACAGAGCCAACACTCAAGGACTGATTATACAGGGTGTCCCGTATCGTTATGTTCAAAATTCTTGAGCATATAGTAGGCTTAATTTTGAGCCCAAAAAACCAAAAAGTGACAGGTCTATCTTTATTCGTTACGAAGTTACAGGCCTAAGAAAATTATGACTAGTAAATAACAAGATTCAACTTTGTAAGCCACAAAAATTGCCACACATGAGTAAACGTTACCGAAATAAACATTAGTAGAGATTAGAGGTTCCCCTGCTCATACGAAATGGCATTAGGATTCAAATAGATGCGGCACAGCATATTTCGGAATTGGTGTTTGTAACTAAATACATCAGAGAGAAATTATTATTTGATCGTATTCAGCAAGCTGGTCAAGAGATAGGTACGCGAAAAAAGACGAGAAAACTGTTACTTTTGCAATAATAGGCCTCCGAGCACAAGCTTGTATTCAGCAAGGAATAAGACATTTTTAACACATGATAAACTAAAGATTTGGTCAATAAAATAAGTTTTATGTGGTTTTCAAAGTTAAATCTGGTATTTACTAGACATTATTTTCTTAGGCCTGTAACTTCGTAACGAATGCAGATAGACCTGCCACTTTTGGGTTTTTTAGGCTTAGAAATAAGCCTACTATATGCTCACAAAATTTGAACATAACGATACGGGACACCCTGTACATGTAAGACTCCGGTTCGGAATTAATTACAACTGATTGCATCTGTAAAGATGGTTTATTGAGTATTACAATTAATAATTAAACAATCAAATTTAACATACCTGTAAAGATGAAATCGAAAATATAAAACAATTCGAACGGGAATCAAAAAGAACATCTGTCTGCTTATAATAATAATCACAACTAATTCTTAAGTATCGACTGGTGCTGGTGCGACGAGAATTAAATTAAAATCAAGAGACAAATGCACGAAGAAAACATTGATAACACTGATATCTGAAGTACAGTGACGTCGTACTTTACATACAGATATAACAGAGGCTTAGAAATGGTACTTATACATTGTTTTACAAAAATTGCGGGTATTTTGTCAGGACCAAGTGTGACTTTATTTTTAATATTTTTAATAGCCTTATGAATTTCATCAATAGAAATAGTAATATCATTTTCATTATTGATTAACAATTGATAATGGAAATCATCAGAGGCATTCAAATAGACTAATTCAAAATTTCGAGCAAATAAGTTGCTAATCTCTCTACCACCCTTGGCCTCAGCACTCTTTAAAAACATTTTATCAGGAAACCCATTGTTTTTAGACAAGCTGTTTATGTGATTCCAGAAATACTTGACATTTTTCACAGAATTTGGAAATTTTGAGATATGGTCATGAATAGAGAACGGATTATAGGCAAAGTGCCTATCTGTGCCTTTTTTGCATATTTGAGTATCTGGTGCTTATTTTCACAAAAAATGCCTATTCTTGCCTATTCAAATAAATTTAAATTTATCCACCTCAAAAAACCTACATTTCATGCTAATAATTATTAACTTTGAAAGAATTTTTGAAAATTTTACTACCCCACTTGAGATAATTTATTATAGGTCCTAAGTCAATAGCTATAACCCCTTATAGAAATAATAACTGACCCGGACACCTCTGGTGAAGGGTGAGGCATATCTTTTCAAGTTCTCAAATTAATATTGTTTCCATTTACTACACATTATCTGGTTTTAATGATTCCCAGATGTATCTGTTACTTTCTTACTTCTCATGAATGAATATGAAGATACTGGTAGACCAGAATTTGCTGGCATAAAGTTTTAAATGAGTAAATGAAGCCAAATTTCTTCGTGGATTAAACCATATCCTGAATTCTTGGATGGCGACACAATATTTTTCCGAGCTTGTAGCAAAATGCTAAGTGTATAATATTTGTAATTATTGTTTTATTTATCAAACAACGTGCTTAATGTAAAACAAAATCTTAGGAAAATTGCTGTAAATTTTTGGAAATCGGCAGGAATTTTTAAGGCACATATAAACGTAAATTTGTGTTACTCATTTTTTCTATGTAGTGAAAATTTGGTAGTAAATTTTGCCTATTTTATTGCCTATTTGGTTCAAGTTTAAGCCTTTTTATCCCAAAAAATGTGCCTATAAAGGCGCCTATAAAGGCGCCTATTTTGCATTTTTTCTTTGCCTATAATCCGTTCTCTAGTCATGAATGTTTCGTAAGTCGACAGGCCTACTTTTATTACCAGGTTCTTTTTTGCCATGTTTATCAAAACGGCTTGTTCCTGATTTACTCACATGTTGTGTCCGTATGTCAACAAATCGCGCTCATCCGAAAGAAAACCGACACAACTCAAAAAAACGTAAATTTTCAGGAGAAGTAAAAGAAAGTTTGTAAATATTTACACCCGCGTCTTCTAAGTTCCATCAATTTTTTCGGGACCGAGGAGCGAGATAGGGGTGCTGGGTGGGTAAGAAGCTAAAAACAGCCATTGCAAACTAATATTAAGGTCACAAGTAAGGCCTCTTTGACACTACGGTGGAATTTCTATTTTTTTTCTTCACTTTCGAGATTAACAGTAGCACAATTATTATTATTTTGAAATTTGCATTTATTTATTTTGCATTTGCATTCCAAAAAACGTGACATCGATCACTGTTTATATTCCAGTTACGTTACGAGTTAGCTTAAAGCGTACGCCGGTCCTGACGCTCTCCCGCGGCAACATCATATCCGGCATCATCGGCTCGACGGGCTGCCTTTGCATGCTTATATGAGAATAAATGCCATACTAAGCAGAACCGCACTCCATGGAGCCATTTGTAGTCCCTTTTTTTGGGCTGATCATGCATTTGCAAGGCAAATGATTACCTTCCTGGTGTTACTATATAGGTACGTCCTCCACCCCTATATATTTTACTTTACTTTACTACTTTTTGATAACCTGCCTTAATTTCACAAACTTTGATAAGGTGGTTTTTCACGAGCGAGCCGTTTTGTTCTGAAGTTTTCATTTCTATTGAATTTTCCTGAGCTTTTCTTCTTCATATAGATCAGACGTAGTTATTGGAATGATTTGTAATTTGTATTGTGATTGTCGGTATTTGCTTCATTACTTCCTCGCACGTAAATTACCAAAGGTTTCCTATATCCCGGCACTTTCTCTATCTAGGCGTATTATGTCTGGAAATACTGATGACATATCTTAATTGGATGCTGATTGGTATCTTCCCGAGTTTTCTCATGTCCTGAATAAATTGTTTTTGAAATTTGAACAGAGGCTGTATTTCTGGTTGCCTACCTATGATACTCATATTTGAATTTTTCGGAATTACTTCTGTCGAAAATCTGCCTGCCCCGGAGCTATCTGTTTCAGTGTTTTTAATAAAGTTGTTGTAGCCTATTTCTGATACTAAGCTTTTCAAGTCTAAAAAATCCGAAAAGGACATTTCGCACACTTGATAAGGATCTCCGTTTTTTTTTGGCTGTTCCAATAAGAATGCACTGATGTTACTGACTACCTAAAGGGCATGTTCCCTGAGGTTAAATGTGAAAGGTTGACATCCAGAAATTCTGAATATTACTCATCCTTTAAGGTGTCCATATATTCCTCAAATCTACAGAAGGCACTGGAATCATCCGTGTGGCCTCAAGGCGCTCACGTGAAACGATTTTTTCGCTGGAAAGGGGGAACTTCACCACCCAGTTAAGATTTAGTTTGATTCATCTGAATGCTCAGAGCATAAGAAATAAAGTGTTGGACCTTGAAGCATTCCCAGCAGTCATAGTGAGGCCAATATTTTGAGTGTAAGTGAGACTTGGTTATGTAGTGATGAGGCTGATGTGTACTGTTTGGATGGTTGGAGGTTGGCCTCACATTATAGTAGAAGAGACCACATTCATGGAGGGGTGGCCTTATTTGTACGTGACTTGGATTTTGTGCCTGTTGACGAGATTAACAAACTGTCGGAGGAGATGGTGTGTGAGGTTTCAGCTGTTAAACTTCTGATATGTGATGTTTACGTTTTGTCATGCTATAGATCGCCTTCTAGTGACTTATATAGTTTTATACATGTCCTTGAGAAGATGTTAACCACACTGGACTCTGTAACTAGAATTATTCTAGCGGGGGATTTTAATGTGAATTTTGTTGCAGATGACTCTAAGTCGGATGTATTATGTAATTTTTTAGCTACTTTTAATCTTGTAATGGTGAACAAACATCCAACAAGGGGACGAAGCTGTCTTGACAATGTTTTTATTAACTTTGATTGTGATGAACTACGCAGTGAGGTAAGCCCTGTTGAATTTTCTGACCATGATAATGCTGTTGTGTTATCCTTTAAATTGAATAAACACATATCGGGAAACTCTATTGACGAGTATAGGCATAGACCTATAACTGAGAGAGGCTTATGAGCATTCAATGATATTTTGTCGCAGCGGCCGTTGACTTTGGTGGGGGAGACGGGAGTTGATGTGCGCAGGAGGTTTGACCATTTTATGAATGAGCTGAGCTCTGCTTTTACAGCTGCTTTTCCTGAGAGGTCTTATAAAAGCGTCAGGAAAGATGCGGGAGTCATCTGGTTTACAAGTGAATTGAGAGAGCTTCGTGACAGGTTGGTATTTTTTAGCGAACTATTCAATATGCATGGAGGTGAACAGCTCCGGCTTATTAGAAATAATTTGAGAAGTTTTTATCGTTTTAAATTACGAGAGGCAAAAAAAAAGGCTCATAGTGACGTAATTGTTAACTCTAAGAATGTATCGAGAACAATGTGGAATTTCATAAATGCAAGACGTGGGAAGACAGTTGGACAAATTTCAGAAACTATAACAGCTGATGATTTCAATGATTATTTTGTTTCTTTTCCCAAACAGCTTACTGAGGCTTTGTCTGTAAATTGTGATTCGTCTGCTGATGTTTCTATTGGCCTCAATGGTTGCTTTTCCTTCAGAAGTGTATCTCCTGAAGAAGTAGAGAGTGTAATACGCTCACTTAAGACAGGCAAGTCTACTGATATTTATGGGTTTTCATCTTATCTGATCAAAAGCAGTGTTAATTCTCTTACTGCTCCTTTGACTGAGCTTGTGAATGCTTGCATTGAGAATGGCATTTTCCCAGACTGCTGTAAGGTATCTAAAGTCATACCTTTGTACAAGAAAGGAAGTAGAGATATGATTTCTAACTATAGACCAATTTTCTTAATACCTGTTATTGGAAAAATAATTGAAAAACTACTGAGTAAACAATTAACTGATTATTTTGAACCTAATTTGTTTAGTTCTAGCCAGTATGGCTTCCGTAAACACCGCGGTACTGATGATGCTCTGGTTGATTTTGTAGATTACATTATAGGTTGTTTCGAATCCGGTTTGTTTTCCTTTTCCTTATTTTGCGATGTTTCAAGAGCGTTTGACTGTGTTCCCCATGGTAGGCTTTTGGATAAGCTTGGGAGATATGGATGTGATGAAAATAGTGTGAGTTTGTTCCGATCTTATTTGAAGGATCGTTGCCAGCGCGTGTTCTTGGGCGGAAAGTGGTCGGATGAGAGGTCTTGCAATATTGGTGTTCCCCAGGGATCGGTCTTGGGACCGTTATTGTTCCTTATATATATAAATGACTTGCCTTCTCGACTCACCGACTTCCATACACTAATGTTTGCTGATGATACAAATGTCTCTGTTACACAGGATACTTTCTCTGGTTCTTCTGATCTCTGTGATAGGGCCGGTGCAAGGGCAAGAGAGTGGTTTGGTAGGAATGGATTGGTAATGAACAGTGATAAGACTGTTAAAGTTATTTTTACCCTTCGCAATCGGCTTGAGGGTGAGTATAAGACTAGTGCTAAGTTTCTTGGTATTCATATGGATGGAAGTCTGAGATGGCATCTTCATGTAAAAAGCTTGTCATCGAGACTTTCAAGAACGCTTTACCTGTTTCGGAGCTTGTCGGTGTGTCTCAGTGTGGCTGCCTTGAGGTGTGCATAATTTTCTCTTTTCGAGTCTGCTTTGAGCTATGGAGTACTGGTGTGGGGAAGTTGCGCAGGGAGCTGCACCATTTTCGGTCTTCAAAGGAAGGTGATCAGGCTTATCGCTTGTTTAAAGCCTAGGGAGGAATGTAGATCGGTTTTCGTGGATCTTCGTATTCTGACACTTCCATCTCTGTATATCTTTCGTGCATTAATCTTTGCTTATAAAAATAGGTCAAGACTTGTTAGAAACCTGGATGTTCATAGTTATCAGACTAGGGGTAGATTTATGTTCCGGCATGATTTCTGTCGTCTCTCTGCATCGCACAGGAGTCCACGCTACGTTGCCTTAAAATTTTTTAATAAGTTACCAGATTTTATTCAAAACTATAGTCTTAATGCTTTTAAAACTTCTATTAAGGAGTTTCTTGTGCGTAAGGCTTTTTACTCTATTCAGGAGTTTCTGGAAAGTAACATTGATCAGGACAGCTTTGCTTCTAACGGCACAGTGTTGGAGATTGATGATTTGTAGTGATTATGTATATTGATTATATCTGTGATATTTTTTGTGATTGTACCTACCGACGAGTGTAAAAAAACTTTGTTTTTATTAGCACAATAAAGTAAACTAAACTAAACTAAACTAAGACTGTAATATTGTTCGGGGATATAAATGGGCACAGATTTTAAATTTCTTTTTATTTGTCTTTCAATTTTGGCTGTGTCCTGTTATTAGATATTTCTGCGAAACGCTCTTTATATTTTCAAATTGAACGTACCTTGAAAGAATTATACATTTTAACGATTTCCTTATTTTTCGGATGTATAATCTCTGCTGTGCACTCTCCTTGTCTATTGTAATTTAAAAAGTTTAGTAAATCTTCTGGCTTTATTGTAGCTTTAAATCTTGAAACAAAAAACGATACTTTTCTTGGTGAAGCTACACTGTTAAATCCGAGGTTAAATAATTTTTTCTACCAGATCCAATTTTTTTAGATTTTATTTCTTCATTTTTTAGAGGGTTTGTTTTTCTTTCCGCTTGATCATCATTAATTATTACTTTCTAATTTTGGTCTTTATTTATTTTGTTTTTAGTACGTTTGGTTGATGAATTAGAAAAAAACATTACCATTTAAAAGGCAATTATTGTTTCAGCATCAATTCCAATAGATGGTTTTCGTTTAATTTCTTCGTTGTTATTCATGTTTGTTGACAAATGGATCAAGTCTACGTTTGATTCTTTCAGCACTTCAATAATTTGTTTCTTCAATTCCAAAATATTTTCATTTAGTAATTTATGTTCTTCACTGATAGTTGAAATTTCTTTTTGTACAATATCTTGAATTATTGTGCAGATGGTAGTTTTGAAACTTTTGTCGTGGAATTTTTCAATAATTCATTATAACTTTCTTTCCTGTCATTTTGGGAACGGATATTTTGTGACATTTTTCTGAAACTTCAAAACTTCTTCCTTAAAATCGACAAATTTTTAGTTTTCCTTGAAAAATCATTCCAGATTCCAGATATTCTTCTCCGATGAGGGAACTACTAAATGTTGAAGAGAATATTGCTTCGTGTAAAAAATTTAATAATCATAATCATAATCATAATATTTTATTGAGCCTTTTTACAAAATAACATTGTCCAAGCCACGTCAAAAAAAGCAATTCAACTGAAGTATGTGACAGTCTACTTATAGTAAAGACATTCAATAGATTGTAAAAATTACATTTACAGAGTCCTCAACTTACACAGATGTATAACAACAAAATATCAAACACAACATAGGATCAAATTTACAGACTTCATCACATTAAGTTTTAAGCATATCACTGACGAACTCGCCAACATCATAATAGCATCCATCGATCAATAATTTTTTCAATTTTTTCTTAAATGCATCCAACTCAACATTTCCGGTGCGGATGCTGATCGGTAGCATATTATAAAAATACACTCCGGCATACAGTGGAGACCTTCTATAATAAACATGGTAATACTTAACTGGGTACAAATTTAATTTGCCCCGTGTGTCATAATTGTGTCCAATATTTATACCAAAAATACGTAAAATTGGTCAGACAGAATAAAGCTTTGACTGACCAGGTTGATTACAAATAAATTGAATCGGAATAATTAATAATTATTAAAACATAATGTCAGTTAGTGACTACTATTTCGAATCTGAGCTTTAGTGAGAAACCACAGAAGATGTCTGTGATCTTATGTGGAGAAACTGTGAAGATCTGTTGTAGGTCGCCGACGTTTCACGGCGATTTTTACCGTAAAAAGCCCAAAAAAATCCTCTTTTTATCCTTGACAGGACAGACAGAGAGGACTTTTTTCTTATAGTGATAACAATCACCACTGGTTTCACGCACCAACACACACTTGTAAAAAGGTCACTTGAGTTTTTCATAATAATTCGACTGTTTAACTAATCATAATTAATACAAGTAAGTGCAACTGGTGAGCTAGGTACTGGTATCTCTCTCTCTGGAGCTCGCGTTCAACGCGCATACCCTTTTTGGAGTCCCAAGTACCACTCCTTCTTCTCTGTCGAACCTGCATAAAAATCTAAAGGACCTCCCGCGACGCACAGGTGTTCTTTTTAATGCGGATGGTTGCATCACTCGAGCCACCGGGCGAGTGTGAAAAACGAATAAAACATTGATTTTCTAGGAGAATCCCTTTTCTCTTTAATATTTCAATTTTGGATCATTACAACGTGATGCTTCATTGCAGCGAGCTCTGTGAAACCTGATTACGTTACATCTACCGATATTCAGCATCATTTGGTTCTTTGAACACCAAAAGGTTATACAGATGGGTCTGCAACAGAAGATAATCCAATTGATCAGTAACTGTGCGATAGAACTTGAGATCATCGGCAAAAATAAGACATTTGGAATTTTTCAAACAAGAACAGAGAGATGACCCCCTTGAGGTACCCCGCATCCAACATGGATTACATCTGAGAGGTAGCGCTTGATTTTAACAACTGGAATTCTGTCATTCAGAAAGCGTTTGAACCATCTCAGCAAAGGATTTCCAATTCCAAGTTTCCCTAGTTCACGAACAAAGGACTGAATGGGAATTTTATCGAAATTTTGTCAATATTAACCCGTAACTGCTACTATCCAACATTCGCAACTTAATAACTACTATCGGGTCCTAGAGACCCATTTAAAAAAATTATTGATAAAAAAAGAAAAAACTCATATTTATTAATTTGTTTTCTTTATTTAATGAAGATATTTCTTTTATTATGTGTCAGTACCATGTAAAACAAGTTACATGCATTTTGGACACATTTGGGCTGCACATTTAAGACAAATGAGGAATTTTACACTTGACACAGTAATTTGTGGTTTTTCGGTCCTTTCCCCTCGGGCAAATGCGGCATCTTGGTCTTTTCGACCTAGAAGGTGTTTCCGAAGGTATAGACGGTTCCTCCGTAACAATTCCTAAAATATCAGCAGCCGTTGAACGAAGTTTGCTTGGTCATGTATTGTGTACTCTGGCTGTCATGTACGGAGTGTACAATTCACGTCCGAGCTCTTTGAGAAAATTGTACCTAGAAATTTTTTTTCCTTGTTGAGAAAACTGCTACAAGACCCTACTATTCACTCCAGCAATGTTTAACATGGCGTGAAATAATGCCATTGGCCACCTTCGAGTTCTTCTTGACGTGGAATAGTTGGCACATTTTTCATCGAGTGCGTCGACTCCTCCTTTAGTGCTATTGTAATACAAATTTATCTCTGGTTTTTTGCTGTTGGCATCTACGGAGTTTTCATGATGCATACTAGAGACTAGGATCACAGCTCTTCCTCGTTTTGGTACATGAGAAACAATAGTAGTTTGCGCTGTAAATCCAAATAATGAAGAAGCCACAAGACAGTTTCGATTTGCTTGGAACTCTGGGGGGATCTGCCTTTTATTTTTTCTAAGTGTGCCTACATACGTCAGACCATTATTTTTTTTAAATTCCTCAACCAACTCAATAGAAGAGCACCAGTTATGTTACGATACGATTACTATTTGCAACTGGTGTAATCAATCGTAACACTACTTGCGTAGGATGCGATAATTTACTTTTTTGAGTCGTAGGTTTCAGATCTCTACCGGAATCATAAACTTCAGCGTTTACCATATAGTGGTTATAAAAGCACTAACTTAGTGGGGATTCCGATGAGGGAAGCTAGGAATGGGAAGAAAGGGAAGCTAGGATGAGGGAAGCTTCCTAGCTTCCCTCATCGTAATCCCCACTAAGCTAGTGCTTTTGCAAACTAGTCGATGACTAAGAAGGAATATCCATTATTGACGTAAAGACTGTTCTCCTGTTTTGTAATGTGTTTTTTAGTGTGTTTTTGATTTGAATTCAACCGATAAAAATAGAGAAGCCATGCATGTCGAGGTGAAATGTTTCTGTACCCTCATGTATTAGTTCAGCTAAGACAAAAAAATCAACATTCTGTAAGTTTTTTGTTAATTTTAGATCTTAATAAGTATTTTATGATGTAATGTTTCTTGATGTGCCTGTTTTTGTAGTTGCCCTGAAGAAGACATAAAAATTAATGTCGAAACGTTGACTAAGAATAAATGATTAAACTTAAAAGTAGCCGTAGTTAATCAACCGAAAGTGCCCTTATACCCAAGAACTAATCAAGAACTATATATATATATATCCGTTGGACCCGCTAATAGTACCACGGGTTAATCCAACTAAGTGTTTACAATGCTTCGATTTTCAAAAATCGCAAGTCAGAACGAAGTTAGTAATCCTGTCTAGCGAAAAAAAAAAAAACTAGGGGAACTAGGGGTGTAATTTGAAAAAAAAAAACAAAAACAAGTAGGAGATGATTACTTAGAGGTGGAAAGGCATAAAGTTGTAGTGAATGTGTAGCCGCAAAGTCTCAGGGGGGGTATAATGTTAAATCTCCCATATTTCATTTGTTTCTGTTTTGAAATTACACGGATATCCCTTGATAAAGGAAATTTTGGACATCCCCTATACCACGGGGATAGGAATACAAATAAAATTCGAGTTAAATTTGAGGTTTTTTACCCTCTTTGAAATATTGAAATTCGAAATACACCTACAACATTGACTTTCATGACTACAAGTGTTAGTTTCAGTTACAAACCTTCCCTTTATAATACTTGCTGCAAGAGTCTTATGGCCAGTTGTTCAAATCTCCAATTAATGAGTAACTCCCTAATGGTCAATTATTGGTGATTGCTAATTAATGATAGATTGGGTTGCACGGAGACAAATTGTAATTCATTAATCTCTCTCATTTCGTAATTAGAGATTGATGAATTACCAATGCGCAAAAATCTGGCAACGCTGCCGCTAATGTCTTCTTCTTCTTTTTAATTTTAGAATAATCCTGAATTTAGATAGATGAGCTGGCTAAATAGCTTAAAAACAAGCGAAAAGCCAAAAACCTAAAGAAGAAGAAGAAGAAGAATTTAGGTAAACGTAACCTTACATTTTCTAAGTAATAATTTAATTTATGCAAAACCTGCAAAAGCAGAATAAAACTAGCGTAGGTATGATAAAACTTGATTTGATGAAAGCAGGAACGATTATTACAAAGAACACAATACACAATATCAGATCTTGAAATAAATGTGGTTATTTTTAAGTAAGAGGTGAGTAGATTTGTTTAAGACCTAAATTGAAATTAGTTTGTTTGGGTGGGTGTTTCAATATCATTTCCATTAACTACTGAGGTGTTGGTACCTTTGTTATAACCATCTGTTTAGGGAAACCTGCGTTTCAGCACACCGAAAAATCTCTCGATTGTGTTCCTGGTAAGAATATGTGCTCTGTTGTACCGCTCTTCAGTTTGATTTGCAGGATTCAGCAACGGTGTCAGAAGGTACTGCTTACAGGGATAGCCGCTGTCACCTAGAAGAAACTCATTTTCATACCTGCCAAGATTGAATTATTGTGCTGGCATTGGGGAATCATTGAAAATGGTGCTATCGTGAACAGATCCTGGCCTCCTTGCAATTATGTGACGTAACTTTAAACTTGCGTCACATATGTATACACTGCACGTTTAAAGAAAAGTATCCTTTCCTGTTCCGATGGAGTTCAGCATTAGGTCCTCCGGGTGACTGAACTTTTATATGGGTGCAGTCGATAGCTCCAACGACCCGAGGAAATCCATCAATTTGATAGAAGTCTGCTCTTACTTCGGCGATCTCTTCAGCTGTTCGTGACATCTTGATGTGTCTATGTGATTTTAGCTTTATTCGGGTTTTTGCTATCACTGTTCTAGGACTGTCAGGAGTTTGCGCAGTCGAAATTCATGCGTTCGGGTTTTGTAGAACTAATCCTGAACTAGTTCTGAGACAGAAGTTCTGTGTTTTGGTTTAACTCAGGACCGTTTTAGAACCGTCCAAACCAGTCCTCGCTCTGGAGTAAGAACTGATTTCAGATTGTCAATTCACGCATGCCCATTTTCATTTTACACGACACACGACGACGGTAGGACGGTACTCACTGGCGTTTTTTGATCTTGGACTTGTGTTGTTTTGTTTTTACTATTATTGATCAGGTTAATTATTATATAAGTAATTGGTAATAGGCATACCTAGGTAATAATGGATGACTACATACAAAATATCCTTTTCAATTCATCATCATCCTCATCAGACTCTTCGGAAGAGCAAGATGAACTTTCCATTATTAAGTACCTAAGTACTGGTTGGTTATCAGAAAATTGAGTAAATTCACAAAAATTATAAACAAAGACTTATAAATAATCTGTGTTTTTGCGTGTCGCAAACAAAAGCGCTCTTCTCACTAAAAGAAAAGTTGAGTAGGATGCTTTGCTTTGTGTTTTTTATTTGAATTTTACATATTGAAAAGCAGGGTTAGGTTCTCAGTTCTTCTTCTTTTAAAGATTTCCATTTACAAGATTTACAACAGTTCGGAATTGTTCGAGTTTTGTGAAGTCGTGGACACTTCCAGGATAATCTGAGAATGGTTCCTAGAACTGCACGATTGCGTAACTAGTTCTGCGCAATCCCAGGACGGTTCTTGAACGATTCAAGAAATGAAACCCGAATAAAGCTAGTGATGCAATTCTTCTTGTGATCAATCCTGAAAAATCGAGATTTCTTATTTTTGCCATATCTTTCTTAATATTGGGAATTAATGAATAATTTTTTTGGAGGCTTACACAAGTCGTCAGAGCTATCCATCTGACTTTTCAAAAATTTTCAAAACCGACTAGATCCCAGCGTTTTAAGTCATCTTTTGTTTTTCTTATGGCCGCCATATTATTTTTTATTTCGTACAGTCTAAAAGAAATCATCAAAACCAAAAAATAATGAAAAAATCCAAAATATTTATTCTTCTTTTATTGAAAAAAAAAACAAAATTTCACCGAATTGAGTCAATATGAAATCATACTGCTTGCCTAATGGTTTTTCAAATTTTCTATGATAGGTATTTCATGTAAAAAGTTCTTAAAAAAAAAATAATTTTATTTTAATGGCTTCCATGACTTTTTCCATGACTGAACGACAGAAAAATTTATATGGTGGCCATGAGAAAAACAAAAATTGACAATGGAAACTATGAGATCTAGTCGACTTTGAAAATTTTTGAAATGTCAGATAGTTAGCTCTGTATGACTTTTTGTAAACCTACAAAAAATTATTTATAAAAAATCTCTATTTGTGAGTTCTAAAAAAGGGGACACCTGTACATAAAAAGCAAAAATAAATATTACATGGCTTTTATTTTCATAGAAAGGAAGTGGTGGTGGTCATCAGCGTGTCTTGCAGAGATCCCATCAGACCGGCGGCAGCTCGATAGATGATCATCATAGGAGTCACACCAGCTGGCACTCTCCCTCGCCAAGAACTTCGCCGGCTGAGATCTTGCAGAACAGGCTGCCTAACTGATTTGGAGGTAAGAGCTCTAATCTTGTTCAAATTTCTTCAAAGTTTACAAAAACCCGTTCTTGTCATGAACCGGTTTTCATCAGTGATCACAACAAATATTTTTAGTAACATGAAAATTTCTCAAAGATGCCACACACGAGATTCTGTCTGACAGTGAGTTGATGATTTTTTCTCTGAGTCTTTGTTAAATTTCTTGCGGGTAACTCAGAAACAACAAAAAAGTTTGAATATTAAAACTTTCAGTAAAATAAAGATGGTATATAAAGTTAGCAGGACAACTTGCTCAAATGGGAAAGTTACTATGGCGGAAATTTGTCGCTAATTATTCGCGATGAAACTAATTTTGTCGCTGTTGTAGTTTTTTTTAACCAGGGTGTCCTGCTAAGTTGATATAAAGTTAGGAGGACAACTACAGGGTGAGTCATTGATATGGGAAAGCTCGATTGCACCTATACCATTAAAGATATCGAAATGAACCAAAAAGTGCTGTAAATGGGAGGGTAAAGTGCAGTTTGTAAAATTATTTTCAGATATACAGGATGGCCCAATATCGCTGTCGCCATACAACTTTGTTATTTTAAATAGGACACCCTCTATATTATTACATCTTTAGATTATTTGAGAAAAGTAAAAAAGAATGGTTTGTAAAGTTGAAGTTTGTAATGAGCAATTTATGAGTTATAAACAAATGAAAATCGCGATTTTCCATTTTCAAAGCAGCTTATATTGAAAACGGCTCGAGATATGGAAAAACGGTTTACATGTTCCTATCTTAACTTTTCAAGCGGTATCCTATTGGATGGATGAAATTTTTATACAGAGTGGTAAAAAATTTGATTATTTTCATCACCCGGTATAAAAATTTCAGCTACATGATAGTACCAAATTAAAAATTAAGATAGGAACATGTAAGCCGTTTTCCTCTATCTTAGCTGTTTTTAAGAAAAGCTGCTTTGAAAATGGAAAATCGCGATTTTCATTTGTTTATAACTCATAAATCGCGCATTACAAACTTCAACTTTACAAACCATTCTTTTTGACTTTTCTCAAACAATATGAAAATGTAATACAGTAGAAGCTCGATTATCCGAAGTAATGTGGACCGAACCCATTTCGGATAAGTGAAAGTTCGGATAATACGGAGTTTTTTAGGAATATATAAAATAATGTAGGCAGGTAAGTTACATGACTTTTTATTGTTAAAAACAACTCAACATAGTAATAAATCTTCGTAATTCTGCGTGGCGGCCACTGTTTTTAATAACTCTCCTTTATCAAGACAGAAAATGTATACCTAAATATATTATGTGTATGAACAGTAAATATTACAATTTCGGATAATGCGGAATATTTGAAGGCGCGCGTTTCGGATAACGCGGATGACTTGATTTTTCGTTCAAATTTCGGATACGGACCACGATCGTTCCGGATAAAGCGACGGTTTTAAAAATCAATTTTGTTCCGGATAAAGCGGATTCCGGATAATCGCGATCCGGATAATCGAGCTTCTACTGTAATATAGAGGGTGTCCTATTTAAAATAACAAAGTTGTATGGCGACAGCGATATTGGGCCATCCTGTATATCTGAAAATAATTTTACAAACTGCACTTTACCCTCCCATTTACAGCACTTTTTGGTTCATTTCGATATCTTTAATGGTATAGGTGTAATCGAGCTTTCCCATATCAATGACTCACCCTGTATAATAAAAAAAAATGATTTAACATTCATAAACCATCTAAAATTACTTAACCCTTTTGTCGCTAATTAGTTGCGATGGAGTACTCTCAATTACATTTTTTTTTTTAAATAACACGTTGCCCTGCTAAGTTTATAGCAAGTTAGCAGGGCAACAATGTTTAAAAATTTTTAAAATTATAATAAAATACTTTTAGACAGGGTTCGAAAAAATCATGATTTTTTTTATAAAAATCAAAAATCAATGATTTTTATTAAAAAAATCAAAAAAAATCGTGATTTTTTTGATTTATTTGATTTTTTTGATTTCTTAATTTTTTTTTAATTTCTAATAATGTGGTATAATCTATTTTCCGCTCTTTTACGCTCTCACATCAGATATGTGAGAAGTTTTTGCTTCATATTTTCGTTACGGCTGACAAGTGGTCGCCACACCATGAGTTTTGCGTTTTTCCCTTGTAATTTTTTTCTTCACTTTTGGTTTTGTTGAATTATGTAATTAAAAATAATAAAATTAAATTAAAGAATTGAAACAAATTTATTTACCAGAATCAGTTAAAATTCAGAAAAGTTAGAAACATTTTTTATGAATTATGAAGAATTCTTTAGGGGGCCGAAGCATCACAAAAAGCCCCCCAAACTCTTTCACTATTCAAGAACACATAATAAATAATAATAAAAAAGGACATTCCTTTATTGTTTATTTTTTATTTCCAAGTTCATGGTCCAGCTAAGTGCGATCAAAAGAAAGATGCAGGAGATGAAATATAATAATAGATACAATAATTGGTTGTTCCCATAATTACCTACTGCATCTATTCAAATTCAAACTTAAAGCAGGAATACATAAATTATGATCACCCTTTAAAGGTTTCAAGTTTCAAAAGAAAGCAATAAAACATGTTTTCAATGTTTTCATCAATAATAATTACTATCTGAGGTTTATGGTACCCTTCACCCTTCTATCGAGCCTTCTATACAGGTGATCCCGAAATGGCGGACACGGAATACAGGGTGTTGTAGAGGATGTTCAGAAAGACTGTAAATTTAAAACAAAAATGGGTTCCTCGGCTTCGTTACCGAGATATAGGGTGTCCTTTTTCTAAACTTTAAATCGAAATGGCGGTCAAATTTAAACAACCTCCACTGGCAAAACACATGATTTCACAAAACTATAACGATAGGGATTGCTTTTTATTTTTTTTATTATCGGGAACGGAATTACAGGCATTCAAAGTTTAGCTATTCCCTGTGTTCAACAAAATTTTTCAATGTGGCATTGTTGTTCGAATTCGAAATTTTGAATAATATTATCGAATTTGTATCCACGCAACGATTATTGTTTTAAGCTTTTGTTGGACTTGCCACATTTCATATGTTTCCATGGTAACATCTATCTGGGTATCTACACATTATTTTTCTGCCTGAAGAAGGGTATCCAGTGCAGTGTTGTGACTTTATTTTCTACAAAAGTGGTCATATCTTCTTAAGGGAGACGTACCTACTGAAGAAAACAGTAAATAAAACTTAGAATCTTTAATCCACAATAGATGCTGTGGTGCTGTCCGTGTCCGCCATTTCGGGATCACCCTGTATAATATGATTTTTGTTGCACCAATTAAAATTTCTTATAGAAATTAAAAAACTCGATAAAAACATAGTATTTCTGATTTTTTTGATTTTAATCGTTGATTAATATAAAAAATCAAATGATTTAAATCGGGCGAACCCTGCTTTTAGACATGTAGTTTTTTTGTCGCTAAGTAGTTACGAAGAGACAGTTCGTTGCTATTATTAAAAAAAAAACTTACAATGGATTGCGAATTCTTTATTTCATAGCGAATGATTAAAAGGAGCTTAGCAACGAATTCCGACACGAAGAAAATATTGATAATGATCAGAGGCTTACAGTGGGGTTTCACAAATGAATTTTTCTCGCGAATAATCGAAACAGACCGAGCGACAAATTCCTCCAAAAATTAGTTGTGCAAATAATTATTTTGCCGTCCTCATTTTTAAAAAAATACAGGGTGTTTCCCTAATTTCACGTGAAGTTAGCGAAGCGGTTAATGCAGATGAATAGCAAATCGAGGATCGATAGCTGAATCATTTGCCGTTAATTAGTTGTGTAAGCAAAAATTTTTTAGTTCTTATTTAAAAAAAAAGTTCATTAAAAAAAAAGAAAAAATAGTGTTTAACTGTGGCAAACTACATACCGTATTGTTCCAAATACAAGCCGCACCCGAAAACAAGCCGCAGATGATTTTCAAGACAAATTTCATTTGACGATTATTGGTCTCGAATCCAAACCGCATCCAAGCGAACTCGAATGTAACTGCGGCTTACAGTGAAGTGATGTGTGAATAAAAATCAAGACCAGAATATAAGTACAATATAATATAATATCTCACTCAGCAACGACTTGCCTTTAACTTACCTATTATGTTATGTGCCTTTAATCTAGTAACTGCAGTATTAGCAAGGTATTTTTCACATATTCGCATGTTCCACAACATATAGTTTAGTTTAGTTTAAGTTTATTGTGCTTTTAAAAACTACAGTTTTTTTACACTCGTCATTAGCAAATATATCAAACTACATTAGTGAACTGCACATTATAAAACACAAAAATATCACAGTATATATGAAAATACAAGCAAAAATACAAGAGCACATACATGTGAAAATCAACAAATACAAATCGATACACTACAATAAACAAAGTAATGAATTAAATTCATAAAATCACTAATATTTGCACGAGAAATAGCTCTCGAGTTACAAGAAGAAACTAATATCCAGACAGGGCAAAGCTATCGCGGTCAACATTGCTACTCAAAAACTCATCGATAGAGTAAAATGCGTTCCCCAGAAGATATTCCCTAATTATTCCCTTAATAAATCGAGTAATATTGGTTTCATAGACATATGATGGCAATTTGTTGAAAAGTTTTAGCGCAACATACGACGGACCCCTCTGGGACAAGGACAAGCGACAGGCGTCACCGCGGAACGCATACCTGTCTCTCGTATCATGGTCATGAATGTCTGCATTTCTGACAAAATGCAAAAAACTCCCTCTATTTTTATAAGCATAAATTAAAGCTCTGTACACGAATAAGGAGGGAAACGTAAGAATACGTAATCTCACAAAATTTGACCTACAGTCATCACGAGGGTGCAAGCCTTCCATCAGTCTTATCACCCTTCTCTGCAGACGAAAAACGGTCAAATTTCTGGCGCAGTTTCCCCAGGCCAGTATTCCATAATTAAGCTGTGATTCAAAGAGAGAAGAATAGGCACATTTTAATGCCCTGCCGTTCAGACTCGACGCCAAACTCCTGAACAAATATAGTATTCTAGAGAGCTTGGCCGACAAATAATCAATGTGGTCATGCCACCGAAGAGCCCTGTCAACATAAACACCCAGAAACTTCACGCTGGGTGTTGTGTAGTCATCCGTGTGCATGCGGAGAGTAAATAGAGCTCTAACAGTCTTCTCAGTATTCAGCTTTAATTTGTTGTTTCGAAACCATTTTTCGGCAAGTGTGCTAGCCCCTTCACTGAGCTCAAGAGCATCACTGAGTTTATCTTGAGCAACCGAAATACTTGTATCGTCAGCAAACAATAAGGTGAAGTATTTTTGAAGCAGTAAGGGGAGGTCATTAATGTAGACAAGAAACAACAGTGGCCCCATGACTGAACCCTGTGGAACTCCCACCGTGCAAAGTCTCCTCCGTGAGCATTCCCCATTGACACAAACGTATTGATATCTATTTCGCAGGTAGGATCGGAGCAGTGCCAGGCTGTTCACATCACAACCATATTTGTCAAGCTTTTCAAGAAGCTTATCATGGGGTACACAGTCGAAAGCCTTTGAAATATCCAAAAATAAGGAAAAGGCATATTTTCCCGATTCAAAACACTCCAGAGCAAAATTTACAAAACTCACCAATGCATCAGCCGTAGATCAATCCCTTCTAAAGCCGAACTGACTGGGGCTGTAGACAACAGCTTCGAAATATGAGGTTAATTGATTACATAAAATTTTCTCTATAATCTTGCCAATGACAGGGATAAGTAAGAGAGATGGGTCTGTAGTTTGTGACATCATGTCTGTTTCCTTTTTTATACAGTGGGATAACCTTAGAAATCTTACAACTATCCGGAAAATAATTACCACTGATACAGGTATTGATAAGCTCGGTTAAAGGAGCAAGAAGAACATCAATGTTATTTTTAATAATAAATGGCGATAAACCGTAGGCGTCTGTTGATCTACTACTCTTAAGCAAACGAACCACCTCACCAACTTCACCCTGTGTTACATTTCTAAAAGAAAAAACACCTGGACACTCAGTCCCCATATCGGCAGTAGGGTCACAATCATCACACAAGGATCGTGTCAGCTGCCTAGGAATAGAAATAAAGTAATCATTGAATACATCGGCAGGTAAGGTAGATGGTATACTATTCTTTACAGTACTGCGCGCAGAGTTTAAAAACTTCCACATTGTCACTGAGACATTCTTAGAGTTTAACATTACATTACTGAAAGCGTTGATTTTAGCTGACTTCAACATAAGACGATAGTCACTCCTAGCTTTATTTCTCAAAACCTTAAGTTGTTCATTTCTGGTTGTGTTGTACAAGGAATTATACAGAATTAATTTGTCGCGGAATTTCTTTAGTTCGTCATTGAACCAAACCACTCCTGCATCCCTCGCTGATGACCTGCATAATCTCTCATGAAAAGCCGCCTTAAACTAGTCAGTCAGAGACCCAATAAACGAGTTAAAATTATTTTCAATACTCACATCGTCCTGTCCCAGAAAAGCCCACGACGTACGCGCCAACATTTCACGAAAGGAATGCAGGCCTCTGTCGGTAATTGGTCTGCATCTAAACTCGCAATCATTACGCGCGGAATCTCTACCAGTATCAACGTCTACGTCAGTAGACAAGATAACTGCTTGATCATGATCGGAGAACTCAATAGGACTCACCCTGCAAAACAAATTTTCATAACTGAAATTCACGAAAATATTGTCGAGACAGCTCCGCCCCCTGGTAGGTTGTTTATTTGTAATAGTTAGTCCATACGTAGCTAAAAAATTGCACAACACATTAGAACTAAGATCATTAGATATGAAATTTACATTAAAATCACCAGCCAGAACAATGTTAGCAGACGGGCCGAGGCTACTCAACATAGTCTCCAAAATATCCATAAACTTATCCAGACTTCCAGAAGGTGAGCGATAACATGACAGAATATAAACATTACATTTACTGAGTTTTATGGCTGCCACCTCACAAGTCAATTCTTCGCAGAAACCATCCAACTCTGGCACAGGAATAAAGTCCAGATCACGCACAAATAGCGCAATACCACCGTGTATGTGGTCAATTCTACTGTAATAAGAAGCAAGCTTCCATCCATCGAGGTTATATCCCTCAACTTCTTCTCTACTCAACCAAGTTTCACAAATGCTCAAAACATTCGACTCGCTGTTGACACTTAAAAATGCTTCAAGCTCCAGGAATTTATACCTCATACACTGAGCATTCAATTGAATTAAGTCGATTTTTAGCTTGTTGGCGTGCCACTCTTTCTCTGCTGAAAAAAACGTTTAATATGAGCACCTTCAGGCCATATAGTTGAATCTAGGGCTCTCTGTAAGTTGTGCGAGTAAACTGTCACTTTAAAAGAGGAATAAAATTCGGAATTTCTGGACTAGTCTATCGCATCTGACCTCGGGGAATGAACCTTTCAGATATTCAATAACGTCTGCTTCCTCAGTTTGTGGGTGCAGCCTGTATACGTGCAGAAATGCTAGTTTTTGAGCAATTTTTAGTTTATCTGTGTGAGCAGCATTTCCAACTATTATTGCTCGCTTATAACCACTTCTGGTATTTAAATTATCGAGTTCAACGGAAATTTCACCTTTGTCATCGATCTGAGCTATCTTTGGGAACTGCCGATTGTGGCTATCCTTCGTCATCCGAGACCCGTCGTTATCTTGTTTATGTTTACTTTTGCTCCCAGCTGATCTCGTCGTTATCAGTGAAGCGGGCAACGAAACCAAGCCATGACAGGTACTGCTATCTGATGAGCGTTGGTTATAGGCATCTGCACTTTCCGTTTCAATCAGTTCTCCTTCTTTTTGTATTTTACTCGTTGTCGGATTTGCTGGACAATTTAGAAGTAAAGAGGACTGTTTTACTTTCTGTTGAGCACATTTGCTTTGACTTATCACATTGGATACAGATGGGGCAGTGGACGGCATGGTCATATTTATTCCACTAGATAACTGATGATTTTGTAATTGTAGTAAATTTATAATTTTCTCCTTATGGGCTATGATAATACCTTTGTCTACAATAATTTCCTCTTTCGCTTTCACAATTTGTTTCAGGTAATTAACCTCCATAGTCAAGTGTTTGATCACCTCAGCGTCGTTTTTATATCTGTTATCTTCGTAAATAGAAATGGAGTCACTGTCTTCTTCAATTGTTGTTTCACAACATTTCGTCACATTGTCCACTATTTCAAGTCCTTTCTTTTCACCACAGTACTTGTGTAGGACGCCACCACAGATTCCACACACTACAGTGTTTTTAACAGCGTTTCTTTTACAAAATTTGCAAATAACTTTAGGAACGTCAACACAAGCAACATCTCCACCCGCCATCTTGGTAATAATGATATAAAGCAGCATCATACCTAATTTTTATTGTTATCTATTTTTATTTCGGTGAACTGGAGCTCAGAATATTCCTGAGTTTTGACTTCTGCCAACCATCGTAATTTATTGTGTGTGGTAGTGTAGTGGGATTCCATGAAAATTAATAATAATAAAATAACATAATGATAATTTGTCATCAAAAAATCAAGGAGCGGATAAATCGCCACCCATGCGGCACTATACTACGCATGAGCAAGCTCGCACAATGAATAATAATGTAATAAATAATGTTGAAACACCGAATAAAAAAACTTCGAAACAAAAAACATTTCACAGTAGGAAGAAGAAGAGAAACAAGAACAAAGAAGTTGTAAGAAAACCTAATTATGGAGAAAGACAGAACATCCAAAACACTCTATCGGGCAAATCATATACTTCATTTGATGTACCTACAGAATGACCATAATAATTACATCTAGTTCTAGTAGGTTTCTATAAGTTTAAGTAATAATAATTAACTCATCTGTAATACGTAAATTTTTTAAATGTAAATTTTTAAAGAAATATACATTTGTTTGATTTTAATAAAAAGATACAGTGGCAGTAAACAGATATAAATAAATTATAGTGCATTTAATTCTATAATAATTCAATTCCTAAAAAAGTGTAAAAAAATAAAAATTAGATTGCACATATTATTATCAATCACTAAATTGACGACCATATTTATAGGTGAATTCAATAATGAATATTTTTGTCGCTGAAAATTTTAAAATTGGCTTTTTGAAATTTTTCATGGTTGTATTTATCAGTATAGAATTCCTTCAATGTTAGAATATGAGTGCAATTACTTTTGATAATGTGAAATTGAACTATTCTTATTATTTGGTTTATTTTATGTATTTTTTAAATTTACTGATTAGTTATTTAGTTATTTTTGTTTTTTTTATTTTAAGCTATATTTTCACTAAGAAGGATTTTTTTGATAAAATTCTTTTTGACTTAATCGCAAAAAACCGTCTGAGAAAAAGTGGGTTTATTGGTTGAAAAATTGACACTTTCTTGTTTTTTTTTTTACTAAACTCGGAATTTTGGGGGTTGAGGTGATTTCAAACAACGTATTTCAAATAAAAATTTTTGAAAAAAAATGCCGAGTAGGTATGTGTGATAAACTAATAGGAGTAATGTTGCAGGATCGCCATTTGATAGATAAGGAGGATGTGCAGGATAATTAAAGTTGATGGGGTTTTGATTGGTTTATTGGTTAACACTTACACACTACATAACGACGTTGTCTATGACTAGTAATACTTACATAATTATATCTAAGACTATAATAATTGATAATAATTGATAATCATCATTGATAATAATAATCGGATGGTGTGTCTGTCCATTATATATGGGTGGGTCAATGCCAACGGCATTGTTTACCCTTATTCAGCATTTCTTGCAAGGTTGAGTTAGAGTCTTGTTATTAAACATATTATTTATGTGTGTCAGTATAATATTACAAATACTACTTGTTTTGATAACAAGATAGTTAATTAATTGACTTTAAAATATTTACTTATTGCAAGTAAGATTTCGTTGCTAATAATCTTAACTAGTCCATGACACATCCATCACATATGTTTTCTCAATTAATTTTTAATCACAGTAGGCTATATAGTTCCTTGGAACGGCTAAAATATAGTTTTTCCATTTGGAAAAACTTCGGAAGCTTTTCAAATGGAAGCACCTCGATATTTTTTTTATTTTTTGGTAAATTTCAAAAAAAGTTTTTTTCTGTATGTAGTGAAACACACAATTATTTTCAATTAATTATTTTTCACCTCCAAGGTAAAAGCAACCCCCGGTACACGGTCAACTTTGAAGTAGAGGGTAAAGTAGAACCTAAATTTAAAATTTTTATCAAAATCGGTGCTGTTTGGCAAAATTATACAGTATTATCGTCATATTTTACTTTTAATAACTGGACTAAATAGTTTCCTACCTACGCCGCGCAGTTATGTCACAATAATAAAAAAGCAGTTTTTTTTTTATATTTTAGGGTATAGTTTGGAATACGCTTCACTTAATTCTATTGAATTTGGTGATTTTCATAAAGTCAAGGTGTCCGCAATAGAAAAAAGCCGTCAAAAGGAGGTAGCCTTAATTAGTAGAGACAATAAATTATAATATACAGTGAAAACCGATTATAACGACATCGTTTAGTACGACGTTCTGGATATAACGACCAAATGTTGAAGTCCCAGTTTAGTCTCATAAAAATCACTTTCATAGAAACCGTTTAGTACGACATCGCTTATTGCGACGTATCGGTAATAGCGACGTAGTGATCTTGGATTTTTCACGGAATCGTGTCGGTTATAACGACCGACGGATGTTTATGCTGTAAATTCTGAATATTACGCTTCCCGTCGTCGGGCGAGGGCCTGTTTTTATTTGGTTTTTTATTGCGTGATCGGACAATGAAGGTGATTTAGGTGATCTCAGAACATGATAAAAAATTAAAATTGTACATACCTACCTGTATCCTCAAAAATTAATAAATTTTTGGTAGATACATATGTATTTGAAAATTGTGATGCCTTTATATAAGTATTATTTATTTGAACCTCTTAATCCTTTGAATTTACATACATAATATCATGTGGTATGTGGTATATGTGGTGTCAGTTAGTAAAAAATGCATTTAATTGCCTATAACGACTATCGGCTATAACGACCGCATATTGATGGTCCCCTCAATGTCGTTATATCCGGTTTTCACTGTACTATAAATTACAATAATAAAGAGTTAGATTTTAAACTCGCGCAGGTACAATATTATTATTCATTGTGCGAGCTTGCTCATGCGTAGTATAATGCCGCATGGGTGGTGATTTATCCGCTCCTAAAAATCAAAACAAACATAGGACATAACCTTGCTTTTCCAATTTCCATTGTTTTCATTCTTTACCTATTCTTTACGTCAAACGTAGAGGATGAATTCTTTACGCGTAAAGGCACATCACTGGTTATAGGATCACGACACGAATTTACGGTCGAAAGAAAGCAGGTATAACGCATCAAATTTCACCAGTGAATAAATTTTCGTTAAGTATCCTGAGAATTTACTTAGTCTAATAGGTTCTCCTTGCTGTCTTAAGAGTTTACTTTTTTATCTAACGTATTGCGCGTTGCGTGTAGTGAGAGTAGCGTCGTTGACACGAATAGTACGATGTGCGATGCTACGATGGCCAGAATGCCAGATGCAGATGCCCGCCCGATATCAATAATGACGGTGGCGGCTGGCGCTGGCGGCAAAGAAAAGAAAAGAACAAACAAATAAATTATCGAGATCGTTCATTCAGTTTGAGAGTTAAGTTGTTTATTATCGTTTTAATAAGAATACGCCTAGGTCTAGTTCACACTTTTTTGCGTTTACACAGAGGTGAGTCTTGAACCTTTAAGTGTATAGTGACCACATTTTCATTGAGGCAAAGCAGGACAAATGAGATGAAATGAGAATTAAAATTTATGGGGTACGTTCATAATAAACGCCGTGCTAAACCGTTCACGTCTTTAAATAATTGTATTTTTTTCGTTGCAATAGGTAATTTTTCTTTATAAATTGCGGGTCATCCTCTTTATACTTTTTAACTCAGTTTTTTACCACAATCTGTTGTATTGCTGGGGAATATAACTGTCTGCCGCAGTTTGTAATTTTTAAAATCAGCAAATGTTAATTTTGTAACCTCATAAGGCATTTTTTCTCTTGAATTTCTAATAAGAGTGGGTCTAAAGAAATCTAGTAACTAGGGTTTTAAGCCCCTTTTTAAATGTTGAAACATTATCAAGTCCTAATAGGTGGGAGGGAACAACTATTTTATTCCACTTCCTTCTCAAGCGAGGTATTGTCGAGTAATAAATATAATTTCTACTCGAAGCTCTCTCAGCCAGTTCACGAGCAAGCCTTAAATGGTAGGGAATATCCCTTATTTCAAATAAGCCCTGTATTTCTTCACAATTAACTAGCTCAAGCTTTACCTTATATACAAAAAATAAATCATAATAAACATGAAGTGATTTAACAGAACTTAATTTTAGAGAACAGGCTAGAGCAGAGTAATAATGGTCATCGTAAGACATTGGATTCCCAAGTTTATACGACAAGTACCTGATAAACCTATGTTGTACAGATTCCAATTTATTAACTAAATATTCTTTGGACGGAGACCATATAATTGATCCATACAACAGAATAGGTCTAACGATGGCATTGTAAATATAAATTATAGCCTCGACGGACTTGAATTCCTTGGTGGTTCTTTTTAAGAAGCCAAGTAGTTGGTAGGCCTTGGAGACGGCAGCAGTCAAGTGGAGATCAAACTCAAAATCACTTTGAAAAATTACACCTAAATCTTTGATATTATCGACAGGTTCGAGATAATTACCGTTCATAGAGTAAATGAAGTTGAGTTTATTAATTTTGCTCCTACAAAAAGATATTAGCTTGCATTTATCAAAATTTAATTTAATAAGATTCAACTCAGACCAATCAGTAATGGTATCTAGATCCCTTTGGAGGGAAACCTGATCGTGGACAGAGTTCACTTCAATAAATACCTTAATATCATCGGCAAAAATTAAGATCTTTGCAAAACATAGATTAAGGGTAACATCATTAATGAACAAAATGAAAAGAAGGGGACCCAGGTGCGAACCCTGGGGTACTCCCGACGTTGCAGTGTAGGAATCAGATAGGTTACCTCTGATATGAACTATCTGCTCACGACATGCCAAATAGGATGAAATCCACCTACAAGTGCCACCCCCAAAGCCCAGCTTTGATAGCTTATAGACTAGTAAATCGTGGTTGACAGAGTCGAAGGCCTTGGCATAGTCGAGATATATAGCATCGACCTGTTTATTATCTTGGAGAGCCTGAGAAATAAAATTGCTATAAAGAAGCAGGTTTGTAAGGGTAGAACGACCCTTCACAAATCCATGCTGTTCGTTAATAACCCGAAGAATAAATTTTTCGGATAGCTTATTCGCCACAATGGAGTCGAGAACCTTTGATATCGCTCCTAGAATCGCAATAGGTCTATAATTAGAGACATCAAGTTTATCACCAGATTTGAAAATGGGCGTGACAAAAGTTCTCTTCCATAAGGACGGCATGATTCCGGTTGATAAAGATTGATTAAAAAGCAGGTATGATGGTTTAACTATTGAAGAAATACAGTTTTTAACGAAGAGAGAAGGTAATTCATCGGGTCCAATAGAATCCTTACTCTTTAGTTTCTTGATAGCAAAGACAATGTCATCCATACTTATAGTAAAATCGAGGTCTGAATTAAATAATAGATTATGGGTAAAGCTTGACTTTGATTGTAGATATATAAATTCATAATTCTTGGCAAACAAATTACAAGTTTCTTTAGTGTTTTTACTCTTAAAGTTCTTTAAAAACATTTCTTCAGGAATGTAACTAGATTTAGACAAGCTGTTGACATAATTCCAAAAATATTTTACATTCTTTGAAGATTTTACTTCAACCTCCTCAATAAAGACTTGTCTGTCAATTTTTGATTGACGAATACACATCGCACGCAATTAAAAAAAAAAAAAATGTTGTAATGGCCGGCATTACCCCAACAAGTGGAGTGAAACCGGCCAGATCGAGAAATCCCGATCAAGACTCACAAACAAAAGTCACATATAAATTTCTTTTCTTTTGGTGAGTCTATACAAGCCTTATGTGACCAAAGGCCATCTTAACCATATTTCGCCGTTTTTACCAAATTCACCGCATATGATACATACATCTTCAGTTACTTCTTTATCCATGTCATCTCCTTCAAATGGTTAATCATTTTCCTTTGTTTCACGATAGTCAACTAATCCCCTTGGGTGTTTAGATTTCTCTCTTTTTTCAAATTTAATGTCACGTGTCTTACACACGTTTTTTTTTTTGCTTTCTTCACTTTCTTCAGCTTTTAGCCTTCCTGTTTTTTTTTTCCATTTCTTCTAACATATCTTTTAATGGCGTGGAAGTGAATATAATAGAATGCTGCTTCGTAGACTTTCTTTTAGGCTTATCGTTTGTGTTTGTAGAACAAGAGGGAATCGGAATAATTCCTGTGAAGGAAACTTTTTTCGGTTCGAGCGAGCTGGTGGCCATTTCGGGAGTCTTCCTATGTTCTTCTCGCATTTTGTTCTTGTTAGTCGTGCTCTAGGTAGTGCTGCATAGTGTGGTCTTGGTAGGGTCTCTGCCGGTGCGAAATCTTCTTCGATAAAAATTTCAGGGTTTAAGGGGAATATACCGGTCTCGCTAAAACCTTTGATAGCTTTTTGAGGTGTAGCTACCCTGCTGAAAGCTCTGTTAAACAGTTCCATTTATAATATATTTAAAAAGTTTATTTTTTCAATCATTAAAAGTTTGCTGAAACAAAACATAAGTCTTCTGCGGTGTCACTGGTGTAAATCTCATCCCAGAACATTTTCTTTCTTGGAAGCATGAAGCATGTCAAATCTTGTGTTATTTTTTGTTTTTTCTTCGTATTAATACCTCTGTCTCTTTCAATACATTCAGGAATCTTCAAAGAATATTTGTGCTTCAAAAGACTTTATAGTGACTGGCGTGGCCTAGTGGATAACTCAGCTCAGCCCGCTTTACTTTTCAGATTCATTCTCGAATGTCTGTGAAAAGTAAAAAAAGCGATCGAAGGTTTTAAAGGCTAATATTTAAACATTTTGTCTGGCAAAATGAGCACAATCTCGAAGCCATATAACCAGAGTGGAGCGACTGTGTCTTATCTACACTGTTAAGACCGATGCTCTCTCTTTTATAAAAAAAAAACTTACTTCTATGAAATTGAAATCTGCATAAGAACTTAGAAAATAGAGATGTGAATTTTCTAAACTCAGCTGTTCTCACTTGTTCTAGCAGCGGCATATTTATTTCACCAGATGGCGTCTTCCTTGTTTGTTTAGAACCATCTTCAAACTTGAAAAAAAATTTAAAAGTTTAAAAAATTTGTAATTATGAACCACACCAGCGTACGGGAACATAGTGTTCCTCCTTGCTGGATAAAAAAAGAAGGCTGCTGTTAGACAATAATTGTTTGTTCTCTGCGATCTCTGGTAAAATATTAAGAATGAATATTAAATTGTAACATATTTTGTGGTGTAAATAATAATAAAAAAAAAAACTATGGGCATATTGTGCGTTCCTGACTTTGTGATTACGTCTACCAAATCATTCATATCTAAAACTTCAGTCCTCTTCTTTCATTCAGCTCCAATTCGACCGTGCACACTATCAGCTTTCATAAATGAATGACTGGGTTCAAAATATTTAAACGTAATTGTATTTGGACCCCATTCGGCGTTAACTATACACAATATTATGGAATAAAGTGAATAATTTTTATTTTGAGCGGAGCAGTTGTCTGCCCAAAACACAAAAGAAGTTACTTTGGGTTCAGAATTTTTTATTACGTAGTACTTAGTAGCTACATCGGCCGCATTCCTGCCGCTGATACCTTCATTCCATAAAACTCAGAAGTTGTTTTTCAAAATAGCAAAAAGTCTTTGAGAAAAAAATATTCCATTTTTAAGGGGCTGTTTCTGCCTCTTTTTTTTATTTATTTTTTTAATAAAGAGGGAGCATCAGTCTTAACTGTGTAGGTAAGACATGGTCGTTCCGCTCTGGTAATTCCTGGCATCGAGATCTAGCTAATATAGCCACACACAATTCTTAAATATAAATAAATAGCGTTAAAAGCTTCAATTGCTTGTTTTACTTTTCACAGACATTCGAAAATGAATCTGAAAAGTAATGCGGGCCGATCTTTGGCCCGTAGCCTAGCGGAGTTAACCACTCGACCACGCCAGTCACATTTCTGCCTCTTGGAATTGGAATTTGTGAAAATCTTTTCCTAGTGCCTAGACCCTATAAAGAATCTGTACGTCAAAATTCATGTCAAAGCGGTTTGACCTGGAGCTTGATAGGTGAGATTGTCACCTAACGATTTTATATCTTCGTATAGAGTAATGAGATACTTTGCGAGTTGGTAATTACGTTTAGTATGTAAACATAACTACTATTGGGTCCGGTGCTGGGGTTTGTTCCTCTTTATGTCTTCATATTGCACATAATACCAACTTGGGACTCTTGGGAGTAACTTGACAGCTGTATAGCATTTATTCTGTATATAAATCTTTTGTGTATTAAAATGTCTGTTTTGTTTTGAAAACCTTTACTTACACATATATCTGACTCATTTCAGTATCGATGTCATGTGAGTAACGTCTCGCATCTGCCGCATTTAATCAATCCCGCCTGCGTTCTGTCGTACTGTCTTGGATATCTGAACACGGCCAACAAAAGATCAACAATAAGCGTGCAAATATGAAGTCAGTTCCTTCCTATTTCTTGATAACAAGAACAAGAGTGAAAGCAAAGCAGACCTTGCAAAATATTCTGGATTCTGTAGTTTGGATTCTCCCTTATGTAGAGCCATGTATAATTGGGTAAGACAAGTAGTGTTTTATAGAGCCGCCGGTCTAAATAATTCTTTCCACAGGAGGTAATACCAGGACACCTCCAATACCTCCCATGGCTGAGAAGAGCAAATGGCTCTGTTGATGCAAATGACCTCTTCTTTCAACGAATCTGGATGTAGGAGCCCTAGCATTGGCACTCGCCGCAGATGCCGCTTCACTTGGCAGTTAGCCGATCGATCAAGGGGGATGTTGACCGAGTCTGAAAGCTGGTGGCGCATTGAACTGACCACACGATGCGATTTTTTGCTGGTGAGTTTAATTTTTAATTAACAATGACTTTAAGTTCTTTTTTGAACACAGACAAGTTATTAGTGTTAAGTACTACAGATGGAATTACAATTTTATTCCATTTTCGCCTTTATCTATTAGTACTCTCATCCAGTTCTCTAACAACTCGTAACTCATAGGGAACACTTCTCCTTACAAATAAATCAGAGACATCCATGCTATTTACTAAACCTAACATCAACTTTTTTTACAAAATATATGTCATGGTATACATAAATAGATTTAATCATCTCCATAGCTTAACCCTTAGTTGGTAACATCCGACTCTGAGGCGGATGCCAAGTTTTGATGCTGCGCTGAATCCAAACGAATGAATGTACAAAAATTTCGTATTAGGTATGTTCTAGTTGGTTGCCAAAAAGTCCATAGCCGCCTTCGCGAAAATACGTCTGTGAGACGGGTGTTACTCAGAACGATATATTTCAGTCCATCTCTCAGTCGGCTGTTGGTCGAAAGTATGGTGAATGAAAAGGTATAATATATACAAAAATGTATAAAAATGAAATAAGTCTTGTTTTAATAAAATATATTTGTGTTTACTAGAATACATTCGAATAAATATGTAAATTATACATATAGTATTATAATACCTATTCCGACTGAGCGACGGATGTTACCTATAATGCTGGAACTGTAATATGATCACCGACTGAGAGACGGATGTTACTTATAAAGTGAAAAAAAGTATGTTACCAACTAAGGGTTAAGGATTTAGCAAATTCAGTGTAATTATGCTCATTAAACTTGATATGAGAGCTCAGATAGAAAATATAATCCTGAAATTGCAGATGAAGGCAGTAATTCGGAATACATTTGTGCATTTGTTGCTCTAAAATGTTCAGTAATCATCCCATCCGTTTTCATGCCCAATGCATGTAAAAACATGATTTTGCAAACAGGTGCTTCTTCTTTACTTGATGTACGAATCAGCGGTAGAAAATATTTACAAGTACTATTTCGTTTGTGAGAAGTTGCAGCAGTTGTTCCACTTTTCTCATTTTGCTGTTTTATATGCGAGTCTAAAAATAATCTTCTTTGAGAAAAATTCATATTCCAGAACGTTTCTAGAATATTTTGTCTGATAAGTTTATTAAGCTTGTCGCTACATTTCATTCGGCACTGTATGGTACATGGTGGTAAAACTTTTCTTAAAATAAAATGATTTGGGATTTTTGACTTTTCTGTCCATGTTCCTTTCTTTTTTTTTTATTTGATACAATATCAGTAAATGCTTTTTCTACGATACAAAGAACGATGTTGGAAATAAATTCGTAAGTCTTCTCTTGTGCACTTTGAATAATTGATTGTTCTGATACTTCTTGACAATACCCTGTTTCAACTATGGGGTCTGCCACTACTTTGTCATTCGGAATAACAATTGATGAAATAATGATAACATTTTGATTACCATTACAAGAGTGGGTGATTACTGCATCTAACATTTTTATCATTTTCTCAACGTTCATGTCAAATAAAATGTGGTTTGTCTCCAGATCGGGATTATCATAGTCACTTATATCTTCTAAAAGATCATTTTCATTAAAATATTCATATTTTCTAATTTTGGTCTCAGGAACATAATCGGGATCACAATCTGAATCATCTGAGAAGTCATTGCCACTCGCATCATCTAATTCTGAGTTAATGGACCTGAAAATATTGCATCATTTATTGCACAGACAGATAACTATACTGAAGTTTCAGAATAGTAGGCACTAAGTTCTTAGAAATATTACGGACTTAAAGTAAACACATTGTTGCCAGCTTTTAATTCTTGGTGTTTTATCATTTTGTATTTTTATCATTCACATGCAGGTAAATGGTTGTAGGATAAAAAATACTGTGTTTTATTTGTTGAGTAATTTTTCTGCTATAATAATTTCACAACATCGATATTTAATAGCAAAAGATGTAGAATTTCAATGAGGTTCGGTCCTTTAAAATATAATATATGGCAACATTACAGCAGTGTCAACAAGTACAAAGGATAAGCAGATCCAACTTGTAAGGTAAAGTAAGATGGATATATATCGAGCATGCTGCCAGTCCGTCCAAGGCAGCTCCGTATTCAGTGGCGTATCGTTCATGCTATTTTCGTGAGGGGCTGCAATATAACATTTATCGCTCCTTTAAATCCTTAATATTTTATTTTTATGTTTATATTTGCTGAATTATTGAAGCATCACAAAAATTAAAAAACGCATGAAAATGAATGAAAAAGAATTCGCGGCAGTGGAATAACCTGAACAAAAAGAAAAGTTGTTTGTTTTGGGCTGTTATTGGATGTCGATCGGGACTTGTATATTTTTCTCTTTCTGTTTTCTGGTTGTCAGAAAAGAAAAATTAATATTACCGGGGGAAGAAGATTCTCGACTCTCGGGAACAACAAAATTTTGAATATTTCATATTGTTCATAGACAATCTGTGAAGTAATTAAGAAATACAAGCTAGAAAAAATCAATATCTTACTAATTTGTTAATAATTAGTTATTAGTTAATTATTTGGTAAAATAATAATACAATAATGATTCCTGTTTTGGGAATGAACTGAGTTCCAGGATACAGAAAAAGTTTAACTATAAGAAATTTACGGAATTACCATCCCGGAAAAACCCATACCCGGTCGACAATAAAGTGCATAATTAGTGGGGATAGCTTGGTTGCTTTAAGGGTCGCTCATCAGATTTCCTGTCTGAATCTTATTTCTCAGTTCTCACTGTGGTGTAAACGGGAAAGAAGCAAGCTTCTTTGAGTGCCGAAGTGAAATACTGTTTAAATTTAAAGTTGTGAGCAATATGGAAGGCGAGAGCAGCCAAAGTAAACGTCGTCGTACGAATTTATCTACAGGAGAAAAAACTATTATATACAACGTGTATTGTGGACTCCGTGAAAGGAATCAAAGTATGTTGGTAAACGATGTAGTTGCTTTGTGTAGTGATTTAACCAAAGTGTCAACTAGGAGTGTACACCGAATCTTGAAAACTTTCAAAGAGTCCAAAGGCGGAACAGAAAAGGTAGCTGAAAATATTGAAACAAGGGGGAGAAAACGCATTGACATTGATGATGACATAAAATACGCCGTTCGGAGAAAATTTCATTCGTTCTTTTTCCGAAATGAAATTCCAACATTAAAAGCAATCGCTGCCGAAATCAATTCGGATGACGCAATGCCGAAAATATCGCGACGTGTCTTATTGCGGACATTAAGACAAATGAACATAAGGCATATGAAAAGGCAGAGAAAAAGTCTTCTTATAGAAAGAGAAGAAATAATTTTGTGGCGGAGAAATTATTTACAAAAAATTCGAGAGTATCGTCGTGAAGGGAAGAAAATATATTTCTTAGACGAAACTTGGCTGAATCAAGGTCATACTGTTTCGAAAATTTGGCAAGATTTGGAAATAACAAGCCGTCGACAAGCTTTTTTTGAAGGTTTTTCCACAGGACTAAAAGCGCCAGCGGGCAAGGGGCGGAGGCTCATAATAACTCACATAGGTAGTGATTCGGGTTTTTTGGAAAACGGATTGCTACTTTTCGAATCGAAGAAAACTAGTGACTACCATGAGGAAATGGATGCGGAAAAATTCGAAAGCTGGTTTTTAAAAATTTTACCAAGCCTTGAGCCAAATTCGGTCGTGGTAATGGACAATGCTTCCTACCATAGTCGACGATTGGAGCCATCGCCAACAACTGCATGGCGAAAAGGTGACATCATTAACTGGCTGGCTCAAAGAAATATACCATTTGATGACAACATGTTAAAAGTGCAACTATTAAACATCGCAAGGGCACAAATACCTCATTTTAAGAGATATGCTGTCGACGAATTGGCTCGCGAGTGCAACATCATTGTACACCGCCTCCCTCCTTACCACTGTGAACTGAATCCTATAGAACTTATTTGGGCTCAAATAAAAAACCAAGTGGCGAAACAAAACGTGACCTTCAAGATGGATGAAGTGAAACGCCTGCTAGCTACTGCAATAGGAGATGTGACGGCTGAAACATGGAGAAACTGCATCCGACATACT